>WION01000030.1:0-342276 GCA_015039365.1 Amanita rubescens
TTTGATCATCTCTTCCAGTTACTTACTCCTCATTTCCTTCTGCTTTTCCCTTCCACCCGTGTTGCTTCTGTGACCCCTCTGGGGCATGTGCATACTGACGCCATTGATCAACCTGTCTGGCAGTTCTTGGCTGCCGTCGCACTGCACGCTGTTTCGGAGCAGCAGCACATACTGGTGACCGCTCTACGAGACAAGATTTTGGAAAACGTTGCAAGTGTCAATAAGGGATGGATACGAGATGAAGAGGAACGACAGATGAAATTAGCTAATGTTAATCTATTTCTTCATGCACTCGGCTTAGACAGTTCGCAGATAGTTATGTGACGTGTACTATCACTTTGCTTACATGTAGCTGGACCATTCTACAGTTAATACATCACGACATGACACACATTAAACTTCGAGCATTGAACGGGATAGGGTATCTATCTATACAATCCAACAGCTTCAGTCTTCGTGATATCCCATCGCTTACGAGTGTGTCAAGATGACTAATACCGCCGGTCAAATTGACAACTGGTAGCGCATTGAAAAGGGGGAGCGTTTTATTTGGGAGATCGAGGATTGCGACTTCTTCAGTGATTGACTGGGGAAGATCCATCAGCGGAAGCAGGAACATATCTTGCTTTTCCTTCGTACGATGCTTCACATGCGACCCTACCTCGAGATGGTTTGTTGAAAGCGAAACGTAATTGTCGAAGTTTGGATACAACATGACATATCCACGCAGAAAGACCAGCTCTATAAAGTATTTCTTCCAGGACTTTGTCCAATTATTGGACCGGACATTTGGTACAATCCATTGCTCGATATCCAAAGATAGGGCTGATAAGCGGATTGTGATGTAATCATGAAATTCCCGCCAGTGTTCCGGAAAATAGATCGCACCCCAACTACAAGGAATCGGGGATAGGTACGGTGTTGAAGGATCTAGGTTTTGCCCTTGAAAAAGAACACGAGCATTGAAATGGCGGCGGCCATCTACCGGTAATTCCATATGCTTTTGTTGGTAAAGGCTAATGCCAAAGAGCCGAGGCGAATAGTTCCCATTGTCGCCATACCTAGTCAAACTTCACTCAGCGGTCGCGTGATAGCAATTCTTTTCACCCTCGCACCGATAACGGAGGATAGACATTTTAGCCCACGCGTAGAACAATGGGGACAGTTCAATGTCATCTTCTAAAAGCAGGGCGTATGTGTGGTTTGTATGCGGATACCATGACTCGACGACAGCGGGGAGAAGACCACCATGAATGATTCGATGGTGGACGGTGATTGCACCGTGATTCCAATGGAACGAGTCAACAAGCCTCATGGTTTCCTGATCGCTACCTTGTTCAAGATTGATTCGTAAGTTGACATTATCGCCGAAAAGCAGGCTACGTGACAGGGACGCTAACAGGCGATCCAGTGACGTGGGGCGATTTTGGGTTATTATAGTGATATCAATGTGTGGCATATTCCAACCTAAGTGTCAGTTAGAATGTAGCATAGATGTACACTGGAAAGTTTACATAACCATTCCTGCAGGGTAAGTGAGCCCATCCATTGTGAATAGCGAAACTCGGCCCGAGGTATTTCGACAACTGTTTGCCCACGCCGTCGAGTTTTCAAAGATAGAGGAAATTCACCTTTGGGGACGATGACGACGTCGGCTATTTTTTGAAGGGCATGTATCTTTTGTATCAACCTCCCAAGTTTCTCTTCGCTGTTATGGCCTGTTATGACGTGATAAAACAGAGAGCAACCTATTAATCTGAGGTTGCCATAGGTTTGCCCTTCATCGGCATATACAAGGCTGGTGATGACGAATCCTTTCGACTGAAGACGGCACAATAGAGATGATAATGACTGCAAATCATGTAAGGTCGGCACAAGAACAGCAAACTGGGCCGGTCCATAACTCGGGGAAGTGATGAGATTTCTTGAAGCAGTTGGAACTAAGGGCCTCTGTCGTTCCACTGTATGGTTCAGACAACTGCAGCGCGTCGTTGAGGGAGATGGTCGGGGCAAAATTACCGCACATGGCTTCTCAACCGCGACAGGACTGATAAGACTATCGATACATTCGCCATTTCGGAGTTGAACAGCCCGAGTAACAAAAGGTGGAAGTAGATAAGAGACATGGCGGGGAGAATTTGATGACGAGACGCATGTTCCATTTGTAACTCCACATATTCCGAACGGCATAGATAGGGCTATGGGGTTGAGTAACCTGTGTCGAGTCGATCCATCAACTCCATGAAGGCCATGTTCGTCAAGGACGAGAACCCAGTCTGTGGTGACCTTGTTCGCATAGTGGCGGAAATCAACTTTACGGGCTGAGCCATAGAGATGGATAGAAATCACGGGACGATTGTGCCCAGGAGCCTCTTTATGTACAAGTACATGCACGGCTTCTTTGATGCGCAGCGCCAGGAATTGAGGTGATTCCACAAGGATCTCGTAGAGACAAGAGTCGGCATAATACAAAGATGTTAGCCGTTCTCCGAAATTCTCAATAGATTCAGCGGTAACAGGAAGCACCGCAGTGAGAGATGACTGGTTAAGTGACATGGCTGTATCCAAGATGCCAGCGAGGTGGGCATCAGCATCGTCGTACCTCGATGGGCCCGAAGGAACAAGTAAAAACCACAAGAACCAGAGACAAAGCGGCGTAAGGGTATACCAGAAACACCGCCTAAGAAGCAAATTAAGGACCATGGTGGGCGTTTTGAAAAAAGATAGGTACAAGTATAGCAGTGTACGTGAGCACTCTAAGTATATCACACGTTTTGCAATCTATTAAACCCAATATTAATTTGATCGTATTGCAGCCTCTAATATTTCAATTCAGTGAACTCGCAGGATATTCAGGCTTTTCGGTACTTACTGAAGAATTCATACGATAACCAGCACAAGGCCGTGCTGGGCATAATCGTTAATACCCGTGGCGTTAGTCCACGTCCAAAACCTTTAAGCCCATCTCTTCTCCATATTACCCGAAAAGCATCTACCATCCCTCCTACGTTTTTAATGTCCGGCTCTGATGACGTTCCTCTTGTTTGTAGTATCGTCTTTGCAACGTCCAATGGCGTTGTCACGGCCGCGGCAACAGCTCCAGCCACGGCACCAGAAGTGATGTGCGATGTTGGCGAATACTCGCCGCGGGGATTCAAAAACCATTTAAATTGCTCGTACACTGTGAATTGAATGGCATTGAATGGAATTGATATAGCCAATGTCGTTGGATATGACACGTAAAATGCGCCTATACCCTCGTTGCGCAATAAGGTACGAGCACAAGTGACAACCGAACGAAATTCAGACTTGTGTACTTGCATCCGTTGCTTAATGACTGATACGGTAGATATGAGTCAGGAATACAAACGCACACACAAACCAACCATACCATCGAAAGGATTCATCAGGGCATCGCTGGCGATAGTGGCCGATGCACCAGCAAGAGCTGTTGGTAAATGATTAAAAGATGGCCTGCAGCCGATGTAACATATACTGACACGTAGCCACCCAGTTATTACCCCCCTGATTTCCACCAGCCAGTTCCTTGACAGCTTCCAGCGTTCCAAAATGCACTGCATGTGCGGGACCCGCGCCTAGGACGACCGAGGTAACACCGCGCCAGAGGGCTCTCATGCCTTCAGTGGAGGAAATACGAGTAAACGCGTTGCCTACTCCACTGTAGACAGCTACGGGAGATGTTGCAAAAACTTGCATTCTGGTCTATTCAAATTTTTGAGAGATTGTTCTTCAAGAGTATTTCCGCTTGAACTAACTTTAATGCTATCGACGGGGAACATAACTGCATGTTCCGAGATACCTGCCTGAGATAGAGCCAATTAGCGGACAGGCTTATTAGTTCTGAAGAATTGGTACTGACGAGTGCACCGGCCAGCATGTTGACCTAACCGGAACGAACGCCACATTTATGAGGATCTGCGAAGGTAGAAAGCGCTGGAGTACGTACGGCAAGACCAGCATTAGGAGGGAGGCTTTCATAGTCTACTTCTTCTGTCATCATTCATAGAGACGCCAGTGGTATCAGACCGATGGGAGAAAGAGAAAAAAAGGGAAAAAGGTTGAAAGGCACGGGCAAGTTTTTTGCGAGCCGCGGTCACAAGTTCTCTATATACTAGTACACGTAACGACGCTTACACAACCGTGCCAGCCCATCATGTTCCTCAATATTACTGCAATGCTTTCAAGTTTAGCTCTTCGATATAACCTACTTATCACTTACATCGCCTCCCAGGGGTACTCCAGCCTATATGTGCATTGCTTTAGCACGCTCCAGTGATGGGCACGGTTCTGCTTACCAGACATTACCAACCTCTGTACCAGCATAATACCTAATTCACACATCAGGTTGAATCCATCAAGTTGGGTGACAAACAGTTACGGTGTTCCAATTGGTAAATCTGCCAATTTGACTTTGATTTTGTTGTGGACGACAAAAACGCCAAACTGTGTCGCCGCTCTCAACTGTTGCCGCTCTTGTTCAGGGTATGCCAACAATTCGATGTCCACATCCTTTTGTAGTTCCGACAGGGCATAACTATACGAGCCCTATAATTTACTTATATTCCCGTGGTATTAGACTCACTGCAAGGTTTTTCGCGAGTCATCCACTTCGTCCTGACATCCTGTACGTATATCATGCCATTTATTGATCTTGCAGTTACCTCACTCACGATAATAAGATTCCTTTTCCCCACTAGAAGTTTTTTGGCATCGGAACCTCTGGCAATGGTATCAGATAACCATGTATTTCGTGGTAACAAGGCTTACAGCCACTGAGTGCGAATAACTTCCTGTCCTAGCTGCTCAACGGTAGTTCCTGGAACCGGTTCATACAATGATAGGCCAATAGCTTGAATCTGTAGCGTTTTGTTGTTTGTTTCTGCACGAAGCAACGTACGCTTTAACCGTGGTCGATCAGGTAGTTACAATATCATTACGCGATGGAATACCATAACTCGAGCCGGAAAGAAACCTCTGGCGCGACGACGTTGTATGCCCTTTGTCACAAAAACTGATAAACTTACCCTCCACCTAGTGATAGTGATAACATGAACGAGCGAGTCTCTTTGCGTTGTTTAATGCTTACCGATAGCGATGAGCAGATCCGGGTTAAATTCTCGAGCGATCTGGGGCGTAGCACTACGGATTAGGTTGTGAATGTCATTGTAGGTTACGTGTAAATGTTGGATCTCATCAGCCATGGGCGCAAAAAATCGGGGGCGATAACTGGCTATTATTAGCAGTGGTTCGCCTCTCATCACGTGTCAAATATCTCCAAGTCCCTCATGTCGGGTACGTCTGATGACTTGCACTCTTATCCTGTATCTGCCATGACCATTCACAGACAGCTCAAAGGCAATTGGGAGTCTAGCCAAGAAGCAGTCCGAAGTAACGAGGCAGGGCACTCAAAAACTCAAGTTCGTACCTACCCTGCCTGTTAGAAGAAAAAAGGAGTATGCTCCGTTTCCTGATCACTCAGGAGGATTACTGATGTATACCTAGGGAAACAAAAACTGTTTGTGCCCCAATTAATGGCTACCTCCATCTAATTTTTTGGCAGGAATCTGCACCATCTGTTACGGCTGAAAACGCTCACGATGGGAAAGGAAGGGGAAGAGGTCGAGGAATGTCACGGCAAGTGGCAGAAATGACTGCTAGTGGTCCATTCGCCATGGGCCCAGCGTTGTCAGGAAAATTGGCAGGGCGGTCAATGCCCCGTTCGGACGTTGCGCTACCCACTTCCGCTTCGACGTCCAGGAATCCTCCGGCCATGTCCACGATACCATCCCTGAAAAAGATGGACGTAGATCCAGCGTTCGGCAGGGTGGATCGAGACGAGGAACTTTATTCCGAGCCCGATGAAGGGGTAGAGATTATCGACTTACAGAACGTACGGGAGTTAGACTGGATGGCTCCAGAGACCCTGCGAAAGGAATCAAGGAAGAAGCCCATCGGTAAAGCAGAGCAAGCAGAAAGTATGTCCCGTTTTCTCGTTTTCGTCATGGCCATGGACTGTTGAACTAGGTGAACTACGGATCGTTAACGCAATTGACCTCAGTGAAGACGAAGAAGAGGAATTGAAGGCAAATTTTTCTCAAACTAGCGCCCACCAGGTATGCCGTTCATCGAAACGATGGCCTTCCTATATTATCTACACTCCTAGGACCCATCGCATCGCGGGGAGAAATTATTGTTTTTCCAATTCCCTGCGCCGTTCTCTATGTTCTCGCCAGACACCGGGTTCCGTACATCCGATTTAACACCTGATCCGTCGACGAAAAATGTTCAAGATGTTAAACCTGGACTATTGGACTCCGTCACTCCTGCAACCCCATCGATTGGAAGTGGAGTAATAGATGGTATTATTGGGCAACTTGAAACATACCGGAGTGGCGCAGTTAAGTTTAGATTAAACAATGGCATACTATTTGACGTGCGCGAACCGTTCTCGCTGCCTCTTACTCACTAAATCACTTTGGCTTCAGGTGAATGCAGCAATTCAACCTACCTTTTTTCAGCAAGCAGTTTGCCTACAGCACAGAGACAAACGAATGATCGTCATAGGTGATCTTCACAAGAGATTTGTTGTATCCCCAGATGTCGATACACTATTGACAGCGATGGACGAGGCTGATCGGGCACCTGGCCCTACTGTTGATGGTGAGGAAAAGCTTATCAAAATGGATATTCCATAAAGCAATGGCCACAAGTACACGAAAAGGAACTCTACGTATGTACAACGATAATTGCATCGGTGAACAACATTATCGTTATTGCGCGTTATAATCAGACATAAAATTCCTCCATATTTCGTCCTGCGCTTGTCCATGTTCCTGCCTTACGGGATACTGGTATACGTTGAAATGTGGGCTGTACAACATGGGCTCGGTATTTGGTGGGCGGCCAGCATTCATCGGAGGATATTGCAAATTATGCTGTCCTTCCCAGCCAAATCTATACCCAGATGTGTGCGATGGGCTGCTGTGTTGGTAATTCACCCCAAAATCGGTACCTGTTGCATACTGGGCGAGAGGCGTTTCCCCTTGGTAAGGGGTATATAGTATATTAGACGTCCCAAGGTGTTGGTAATGCATATTTTGTTGCGCATATAGCTGGCTGTCTCTCGCTTCCGGACTAAGCTGCTGCACAGCAGGTGAGAGATTTGGGTTACCCAGCTCTTCAAAGTACTCGACAAGCATTTCAGCAGCGCCCGCATTGCACGTTGGGCTTCTACTGTCATCATCTTCTGCATGGACGGATGAACCGGGAGAGCGATGCGATGGTGGATTGGATGGCGTCTGGCGGGCAATTACAGTGTTTCTACCACCCAACACCTCAAGTTCATCCGGTTCACTAGGTGTTTCTGGATTCCGAGGTTTTAGCTCTACTGATCCTGCGCGGAATGTCTCGTATGTCGTAGCCGCACGTTGGCGCAGTTTTTGCAATATAGCCTTGCTCAATAATCAAGACAACACGTCGACGAGCAATCGTTCAGCATACCAGCGAGTTAGGCCCCCTGCATGATTTGGAACCATTTTCGTACAAAGGCAATGCTAGATTTAATTCTTGGATTGCATCTCTTGCAAGCGTGCATCCTGGGCTTTCGACAACAAGGGCACCTAGAACAATCTAAAATAATCTGTTTAATTTTGGGGTTCATCCAATATATGACAGATAACGCACACACGCGGAAAATATCCCAGACCAGAAAAACCAGACTTCGCCAGTGATTTGAGGATGAAGGACATATACACTCCGCAGCGCGGATATCAAACGACACGCGCTCCGATAGGTAGCTAAAACTGAGGGTGCATATATGTGCCTTAGTGGATTCTCCGACTCTTGGCGAATTGCCTGAGCGAAATAACTTCTATGAATATACAGCAAGTCTGCCCTCATTGAGAAACACCAAAACCATTATACTGGAAAAATCTCACTTGATTCCCGTACACACAAAGCGCAATATTGTTGCATGGCACGGGTGGAAGTCAACGACCAAGACTTGCTCGAGTCCGACGTTCGACTGGGTGAACGTAAATGTGCTGGCATCCCAAATCTACGTATTGTCTTGTCAAGCTCCAGTAGTGAAGAGTATGGTGGAGCCCTCGTGCTGAATATATGCTGAACCGTCGGCGCAAGGCACGCCATAGCATAGCGGAATTTCCAGGCATGCCCTGTAGGCACAATTAATACAAATATCGAGTATTGGAGAGAGAGCTTACACCCTAGTTCGCTTTCTCCTCCACTCTTTACGAAGGGATCAAGGTCATCAGGAAATTGGCAGTCAGCATATTGGATCAACAGTGCAGGAGGTCTGCCGTTGACAATAGCCTTGTAAATATGAGAGGAGATGTGACAGGAGAGTGTGAAAATTGCGTACAGTCCAGGAATCCCATGTAAATAGTTCCCAAAAAAGCTGCAATATCTTTGACGTTTGGAAATTTTAATAAATGCCATGGACTGCGTACCCGTCGTCGGCGTTGGACTTCTTCTTGGCCCAAGTTCCAGCCCTCGCTATCACGTTCTGGGATAATTGAGCTTTTGAGATTATGCACATTGCAGCGACTCACGCAAACCGATCTAACATTCGAGTCAGCCTTAGAAGGCAGGTTATTTTTTTTACTTACGACTTGGGAAAGTCGTGCTATGAGGCCGGTCAACAACCACCTCTCCTCATTCGTGCGACGATCAGAATTGTATGCGAAGCGTACCATCAAGAAAAATGCTTGGACAGTAGCGCACGTTACTTCTTGTACAATAGGATCGAATGAAAGAGCTGCGCGGCCTAGTGCCTGATACTCTCGAGCACAAGTCACTGATGTAGGGCTTGTGTCGTAAAGATAACCGTTTGCCAGAACCATGAAAAAGACGGCGAGTCGATGAGAGTGGACTGTTTCTAGATCGCCGGTATATATTGGGTCGACTATAGAAGCCATGAGGTCGTCTTGGACAATAGGGTCATACCTGTAACAGCGTTCAACCACGATTCTCATCCTGAGAGTAGCGGCGCTTACATCCACGCAACGTGCGCATAATAGATGTCAATAATTTCGATAGCTTTATCCCGAAGTGGTATATACGGCATGAACATAGACGATTTGATGTAGAAGCAATCTTTCAGGCCAAACGGGAATGCATTCATCAATCCTATGATTTCAATAGGCAGATGCAATGTGTCCTCCTTTTGCTCAGATTCGGTTTCTTGAGGAAGCTGCGAGGTCTGTGAGATATACGTCATTGACAATAGCTTTGCGAATGAAATTACTGGAAGTAACTCTTGAAAATACTGCTTTCATATTCAGTTACGAACTCTCAGTGGCGCTCAGAACTAACCTCGGAACCTGCAGATTCTCCATGGTACCTGGCTTGCCCCTCGAATCCGATGGATAGTGTACCGATGGCCTTTGAAACGTCATTAACTGAGATGTCATGTCCCGATGTCTGAGTTTCTGATAAGACAGATTTATCCTTTGCCTGAGCAAGAGCTGTCTCCAGTTGCTGTACTTTCAGGCTTAGAGTTTTAACCTGCTCAGACAACTTCTCTGCATGGGCCATGAGAACCCTGGAATAAAGGTCTTAGGCTGATAGCCACTGGCTTGATTGAGCGCTTAACTTGTTTCCCTTCGTCGCTGTCAATGCTCCTTGGTAACGGTCAGTCTGGTTGTTTGATGCACTTGACTAATGAACAGACCATCAGGGCATATGTTGGCGCATCCGCGCCTAGTCGACGAATGGGTTAAATTGTTATGCAATGTTCGGTTTCAGACCTACCTTATGCAGGACTGACAAGGGAAAACGCTTGCCAATGCCGTCAACACAACATTATAGCCAGAAATTAGGATCTTACCGGTCGCACTTCAATTTGGAGCTGAATTTGATCAACGAGGTAAAGTCGCTGATGATCGACAAGATCTCACCGTCTACATTCAGCGCAGGATAAACCAATCTTTCGTGGTATAGGGTTACCGTTGCCCGAGGTATTCTTGACCTCAGCATGCATGTTGAGCAGAAGAGAAAGTATGGTCGACAACGTTGCGGATAGGCTCGGGGTTGACAGCAAGGCAGCACTACCTCATGATTCAGTCGATGGGGCACCCCTGCCAGTCCTTCATACAGCTTCCCGATATGTCCCGTTTTAAGTAATACCCAGGCTTCAGAATCAGTCTATTTTTTCACGAGCACTGTCTCTACTAGCAGAAAATTATCAATGCCACCCCTAGTCCACCAATTTTCACAAAAGATTTTAACTATAAAAAAGAGATTAGTATGGATGAATTGCAACATATATTGATTGAAGAATTCAGAATAGACAGACATAGGTAACCAAAGTTACCCTGTCTGAAGGTAGCTGAGATAGGTTTCTGCAGTGCAAGGTAATCTCGCATAAAGCCAAATGCCTCAAACATCATAATGACGAGTACATGGGATCAGTGAACGGGATCCTTACCTATAGTAGTGCAGTGCCGGTGAAATTTTGGAGATTCCTAGCATTGCGTGTGACTTTTATACTGCAAAGCGGAGTTTGAACGAAAAATGTTCCGACGGCCTTCCTTCTTTGGTCATGGCTTCCCAACAGCAGCCCCCGTTCGCTTATCCAACCAACTCAGACTATGCACAGCCAGAAAGCTCACAATCTCAAAATCAGAACGTGACCCAAGTACCGCTCTCTCAGTCTCGTCAGGCAGCTGAAGAAGCTAGAAAAGACCGCACATTAGCTGAATTTTTGCTCATGCTGGATGATTACGAGCCATTGGTGTGTCTCTTCCTCATACTTGGTTTTATTTGTTTCAATGGAACTTTAGATTCCGAATGAAGTTACGGACTATTTTCTTCAACGCGTTGGGTTTGAATGCGACGATGCTCGCCTGTGTGTAATATTAAGAAGAGGAAGTGCTTAATGCTGTTCTAATCCCAGTTCACAGGAAGCGTCTGTTGTCTCTAGCTGCGCAGAAATTCGTCTCAGATATAGCGGCCGACGCGTATCAGCATGCTCGGATACGCACGAATGCCTCGAGCGGCAGAGCAAGGGCACCTATGACTGGTTTGGGATCGGTCAAGGTCAGTATACAGGGCAATTTGCATGGGCCCAAGACTAATACCACAGCCAGGACAAAACTCGCACAACTCTGACCATGGATGATTTGAGCTCTGCGTTGGCAGAATATGGGATTAATGCACGGAAGCCCGAGTTTTATATGTAGCTGTTATTGTACTAGTAGTCACACATCTGTCACGCACTTGTGTATGACGTTGAAGCTCAGGCCATACAGTAACCCGCCCTCTCCCTTCTCCTGGCGCGCTATTTCTCCTGCTTCAATCTCTTCTGACAATGCCTCATTACAGTCCCCCCCAACTGCATGGCTCCCCGCGCAAGACATGAAACTCTACGGGGCGCAGCCTCTCACATCCGTCTCTGATATAGGGCTGGTCAAGTGCAAGGATTGCGAAAAGACCATCTTGCGAACTTGTATGACTGATCATGCAGGTGTGCAACGTGATACCAAAACGGAACCCCTCATTGATGATAGTCTAAGATAAGTGTGCTGCAATACGCGCTGGTGGCAAAAAGGGAACCAAAGGTCGGCTGGAGACAGAAGGTACCCTGTCATCTAACCGTACCACAAACAATTGACTTCTTTTAGACGCTAAGAAGGGTTTAAAGAAACGCAAGGCATCACCTTCTCCGGATGATCCACCGAAGAAAAAGGCGAAGCCAGCCGCAAAAGTAACCAAGGGGAGAATGCGAGGTCCTGTGGATCTTGACAAACAATGTGGTGTGATTAACGACAAGAATTTGCAATGCTCACGTTCCCTGACATGCAAATCTCACTCAATGGGAGCGAAGCGTGCCGTGCAGGGCCGTTCAAAACCATACGACGAACTACTACTGGAGTGGCAACGTGCCAATAATCCGAATTTCGTAGAACCTACTAAGCGGGAAACAAAGGCCGAGAAGAAGGAGAAACGAGAGCGAGAAAAATTGGAAAAGAAGAGATTGGCTGACGAAGCCGCGAATGCTCTCGGGCACGATTCCAATGCGTCCAAGAAAACTAGCCTTTCCTCCAAAAAGATGGGGAAAAAGGCAGCGGCAGCGGCGATCCGTCAAGAAGATGTTGGAGAAGATGTGCCAGAGAATTTGGATGAGCTGGACACTGAAGCAGAACTGGATGAACTTGTCCTTGCGGTCAGGACTGCAAAGGATAAGGGGATTATTGGTGTACCATTAGCATTGCCATGCGATGCCAGTACGTGGTTTGTGCATCGGCGTGAGCGGGCCAGGTGCTGTCGAGATCTACTTATGAATGCGCTTGGAGGAGGCACGGGAGTCGCAACAGGAATCGGGACTCTGATGAACCGAAGTAGTGTCCAGAAATAGCTAGCAGCATCATGTTTGTCATAATCCCTTAGAGTAGACAACTTCTGCTCGCGTGTCATCACGTCGCCGACAAGTTGCTCAACAATGCTCAAATCTTGTCTGGCCGTCGGCTTGTTGTTTTCCTTATCTGCGGTTACAAATGCTCTTCATTTTTACCTAGACGCTGGGCAACGGCGCTGCTTTATTGAAGAGCTCCCTGCAAACACCGTGGCTGAAGGTATAGTTCATGTCTTTTCTCGGTATTCACTTGTCAATTATACGCAGGTAATTATCGTGGACTTGAGTGGTCTCAAGGAGAGAGAATATACAAGGTGAATCCAGAGTTGGGTATCGTCGTTGAAGTCGAGGTTTGTCCCAGTTTCAATTAATATTTTTGTTGATTATGTACTTTGGGTACAGGAGGCCGCCACGAATCACCCTGTCGTAAAGACTACTGGACCGTACGAGGGAAAATTTACGTTTACGTCTCACGAAGCTGGCGACCACAGCATCTGTCTTTCCACGAACTACACATCATGGTTCAGCCATACACATATCCGTCTACACCTTGATATTGTCGTTGGGTCGACAAAACCCGACGTGGAGCAGGATCGTTCGCATGTCTCCGAACTAGCGGCCAAAGTTAGAGATTTGAACCAAAAGCTGGAGGAAATTAGGAGAGAACAGCAGTATCAGCGAGAGAGGGAAGCAAATTACCGTGACCTTAGCGAAGCTACGAATGGAAGAGCAGTATGGTATAGCATCGCGCAAATAGTTGTACTTGTTACAACATGTGCATGGCAGTTGCGTCATTTGAGAGTAAGTTTGGTACAGTTCAGTCACACGTATTCTAACGAGATACTTTAGCGATTTTTTGAGGATCGGAAAGTACGGTAGTCGTGTGGTTTGTAATTATATATGGATGCTTCAATGTCATTGGATTTGCCTTGCCAGCGAATTTCATAGAAGATCCTAAGATAAATCCTCCAGCCTCAGAAGGACTTTTTTCCCGTGATAGCCATCCGACAATTTGGAAAAAATAGATCTGACATTCTGGATAGCTTGTTCTCGCGATTCTCTTGCAGATATGGTTATAATTTCGTGACATGGAGGAGCAAGCTGAGCAACGTATATCAGTGATTTGCCGAGTTTAATGGAATCCTCATTACCTTGTTATCCAACATCAGTCGCACCAGCTTATGTATCAAAGCCTCCTGCTCAGATTGGGATTTATCCTCGTACCAGCGACTTTGCCAGAATCCATGTGCCGTTAAGTTCTTGAAAATGAACAGCGACGTCGGGAGGGATAACGGCTGTTTGGACATTGCACCGTAAGAGATCAAGTGACTATTAACTCCCAAAAGTCGAGCCATGGACGTCATTACTTGACCACCTATAATGACATTATGGCTGGCTGATTAAATCACCAAGAGACTGGAAACCACAGACCGACACAATTCAGACCTAACCGGATTTCCTAAGAAATAGTCAAAATCGTACTGGAAGTGTGGAGTACAGGACACACCTTTCCCAATGTTAAAGATTTGATTTTTTCCCGGATTCTTTTGTCCTCGAGGTCATCATAGGTCATAACACGAGTAGCCCCAAGTTTCAGTAAATGATTCTCTGTCGCCTTGTAATTCGCCCTACACCACATTAGCCTAAGGTCTGACCATTGTCGAGATTTTTTAGGACAAACCGATTTCGAACAAAATTTAACGTTTTAATCCCTTCAGATGCTGCAATTTGGATCACAGCTTGACCTACCTGGACAGTATGTCAACGTTGAAATATTTCTAGGTCGGACGTCTGTACTGCGCTATTTGCTCCATTCTGAGCTACCCAATCTCCACTCTCTAGTTTGACAAATTCATGCAGCATATTGTATGCGGTCGGAGGGTTGACCTGAGGGATAGATATGATTAATATGAAGTTACAATTGTTATATGCATACCATTATTGTCGCAGCCTGAACTTGGGTCAAGTGCTGGGCGTCAGGAAGCCTCAGCACGTCATCCACTTGAACATTCTTTTCTGTGCACCATGTTCCGGTTTGTTGTTTTTTCATAATCACCCAGTCTCCCTCTTGTAATCCCGTAACGCCATCCCCAATTCTGACCACTTCCGCTAATCCTTCATTTCCACCAATAAAGACAGGCTCTTCAGGACTACCTTTGCCGGATGTCGCGAGACAACTGACAAGTGAAGGTTTCGACGGGTACACGCCTTCCACCACGTTGATGTCTGCAGGATTAATGGGACTGAGCAAGTACCGGATATTTACAGTTCGTGGTGGAGGTGGTGTTGTACGTGGATAGTCGATAATTCTCAGAACCTCACTGGGGTTCCCATTCCGAGCATAGACTACAGCGCGGTTGGGTAGGGTAGAAAAGAATCTGCAGGAGTGAAAGATGCTGGACCGTGTTGATCTACAAAACATGTTTACAGAGGAGTTATGCACATGTTATGTTTATGTATAGTGTGCTAATAATATATAACAGCCCAGCGCTAGCGTTCACAAGCTTCAAGCCTGAATACAACATGGCTCTCGATGTCATCCCCGAACCGAAAACTGGTGGCATCCACAACTAGAACCGGCCTGCGGATCACTTGCGATTTGTTCACATCGGCATCATGCTTGCATTTCCTCAACGTCTCCACGACATCTTTGCACCTGTGGTTGTGGACCATCGCAATGCCCCGTTTTATTCCATTCCGCGTTCTGGAGGGTGTTCCATTCCAACCACATCCCAGTAACAAAGATTCCAAGGCGTGCAGGCGACGGTTTGACGGAATAATTTCTTTCCATGTTGATTTGTCCACCCCTTTTGAGAACCATACCAGAGCGTCCTGCAACACATGATCATACCCAGACGGCTCTTGGAGCTCCTTTGCGCTTTGGGGCTGCAGAGGAGTATCTGGAATTGGATCTGCGATGTGCGTAACGGAAAATCTAGGACTAAACGCTGTATGCTCCAAATCTGTAGACAAGGTACTCGTGGAATTGAACCCTTTGGAGTCACCATCCAAGGATGCAAGCCTATGCTGCCAAATGTCGACGGACGCCTTACGCTTGAGGCGTGATCTTACGCTCGGGGATGAACTTGTGCCCCAAAGCTCATTACACCAATCGTCCACATCTTTGAGTGGCCTATCCTTGCCTACGCATCGCATCGCAATTTCTTGGAGTCCTGGAAGGTCGACACCATCTCTCCAGGTTCTCTCAGCCATGCGATAGACCCGAGAGAACCTCGGGAAACGAAGTTCATAGTACTGAGAGCTCGCCAATCATTTGTGAGCTGATATAACAATCGCTTACCTTACAATTCACAGACTTCGTGAAGCCTGCGCCAACAAGTTCTGCTAAGAGTGGCTGAGCGAATACGACGGCCGGAGGCACCGGAAGGCTTGGACTCAGGGTGAAAGTGTATCCCATGGAATCCTTTGGCCGGAAAATTTAGAGGAACTCCTTCATTGGTCAGGGCACTTACCAAAAGTTGTCTATAGGGTAAAGTACCTAAGCTCTTGATGGAAAAGTTGAGGTCTTCCAACTGCTCTCTTGTTAGTCCATATGACACGGTAAAATAGACGTAGAAATGGGGTTTCAAAGTGCTCTATTTTATATGTCAGCGTGGGATCTACTGACCAGACTTGATAGAACGTACATTAGCGTCAATCTGCTTTGCATTGGCAAGGGCTCCAATATAAAAGGTCGTGTAGGTCGTTGGCGGGACTAAGGTATGCTTATTGGAGGAAGACGAGGAGAGAACGTATAACACCTTACCGCGTAGCTCCCTACCTCGTTTTTTGTCCCACGAGGCACCCAAAATTACCAAATCTACTGCATCTCCGTAACCTGGGATGTAATCTTTCTTCAATTTGACCCAAGGGAGGCGGTAATCGTGATATGTTGATTCGTCTGCCTTCAGCACAACCCCTTCTTCAAAACTGGCTATTGATTGGGCAAATGTCGCTTGCAATTGGCGTTCTGGATTTGCCGTAGTAAGATCAATGGGTGTTCGCTCGGCCAAGAAGATATGCCCAACGGAAGTCTCTATGACAGATTCTAGCAATTCTCGCCGTTGAGAATAGGGGAGTTGAGTTAGTGGCAATGAATCTAGAACCAATATATCAAAGAAAACAAGGCCCAAGTGGCGATCCCTATCATCATTTGACGCCCTGATGCGGTATTGAATCATGGTAAAGTATTGTAGAAACCAAACGGTAGTCAAGGACTCACCTGGACTTTTCATTTGCGAGTAGATCACGAATTCTCCAAAATTCTGACGAACAAATGAATTGTGTACTTATCAGAAAGAAGTGTATACTTGCCGTCGATGGCGTTTCCGTGACATGCAACCATTTCCGCATCCAGTACTATGTTGCATTTGAATCGCTCCGTTGGTTGAGTCCCAGACATGCCAACTGCACGCTGTATTGTTCCGTGGATTGCTTCTCTGTCTTGCGTTGAATTTCGCTTGCTTTTGCTAAAGATAGTTATTTTGGATTCGCCCGTTGGAAGAATTTCAAGATGAATTTGAGCCCTTTCGCCATCGTATTTTGTTTCCACCCATACACGTTTAGCTTGCTTAAAATAAGACAGAGCATGCAAACAGCTTCTTCCCTTCTGGGACTTCGGGATCTACTTAGCCATGTCAAAACTGGTCTTCATTAAATAACAAATACGATTACCTGAATAAATGAACCAACCATTCCAAGTAAATTTACAGAATCCTCAGAGGCAATGGTCACACTGTCGATCACAGGCTTAAGCCGATATGCTTTCAATAACTGTCCGCTGACATCCCAGATTCGCATCGCATCTTCTACAGAAAGAGGTTGAACCGAGTTGCTATTATAGCTCGTGAGAGCCGAGGTGTAATGATCGCTAGGTAAAGGATATAGGAGCGGTCGGAGATCTTTCAGAATGATTTGAGTGACAAAGGATGCATCCGAGGGTGACAACGATCGGTATAGTTGGCGCAGAATGGTTTGAGGGGTGCGAGGGGTTGGATTGTTAGAGCGCAAAGAAAAGGCGGAATATTCTGACGTTGATGCTAGCTCATCAAGCAAATTATCTACATCAGATATCGATAGTGGACTCTCGATGCTCTGGTCTTCCTGGACATATTGTGAGCGAGAGAAGAGCGAGGCACAGGGCCGGGATTACCGTGCTTGACCGTGTTAGCAATGCTTTCTGAAATTCTTGTCCAAGACATCCTGAAAAACCTTCCACATCCCAGCGACGTAATTCCTCGATCGGTACACTTGTACACTGAGCTAGATGAGTACACAAGAGCTTCTCTTGCATGCCATACTTCCGCTGCACATCTTCTTCTGGAAAGAGAAGCCGAAACACGCTGCGCGTAGTTCCAGCCGGAAGCAGTGTAAAACGACGCCTAAGTTCGTCTACCCAACAAACAAAGACTCGCAAAGCGGGGTGATTATGTTTTCTGCCACGGTGATGTCCGTGGCTATGAATTTTCGCCAATTCATTTAGCAATTCACCAAGACTAAGAATGATTAATGATCAGATATTCGACATGCAACAAGGTATGACTGACTACGAGAATGGCACGCCGTTATCCATGTCGACGTCGTGATTGCTGTTGATTAAGTCACTTTACATAACGCTGTTAGGTACATTCATAATCAAGAATGAATTAATGACAGGTGTGGTCAATGGTCATGTGGTTTCGTTACAGGGTATTACGACAACTTCGAGTGGCATCCAACTATTATATAGTTCACAGTAAGTATGAAATGAGAGTGAAAAGTGATCGGTAGTGCTGAAAAGTTAGTAGATTAATGCGTAGATTAGAGAAGAAGTCGAAAGCAAAGAATGAGGTACAAATGACAAGCTATCCAATAGCTTTCGGAGGACAGTTCTGTTCGACTAACATTAGCACGATGGTCTGGTCTGAAGGTGGGCATTCGCACACTATGAGAAGGTTTTCTCTGATATTGGTTGCTCTGATTGATAGTTCTCGGAATCGGCGCCATTAAAGTCAACCGAGTTTCTGGTTACGGCAATTGCTCCATCAACGCCTCGAAGCTCATTAGCAGGTGTTCCAGGCCTTGAAGATGCTATCCCTGATGAGGTCGCCGTAACTGTCGAGACTAAATGCTGATTTTGAGGGTAGTAAGAACGGCGTTGCATTTTTTTGAAGTCGTAACAAGTAAATCTGGAATGAATGTATCGTTGAAGTACAAAATAAAGTAAATTTTAAGTGGTTCACTCACTGTTCTTCCATTTGCTTCATCTCGGCTGATAAATTGTCCTGATTTGCTTTCCGTGCCCGAGCCTTTAAAGGATTATCTTCCAATAGCAGTTCTTCTAGCTCGTGTGACGCATCAAAATTGGCCTTTTTACCCTAGATAAAGAATTATAACTTTATGAGTAATGAGGAGAAAACCAACGCCATACGTCAGGAACAAAAGGAGATGTCTGCTGCTTGGTCTCCAATGAATCCCAGTCAATGGGTCTAAACCATATGTGTCTCTTGAATTCTTGGAAGCCTTCTCCGTGTGGTTTACAGCAAAGTCGTTTGGAAGTATCTCGGTCCAGCAACTGCACACCATGGTTGATGTCATAATATAGCTATATGGTGTCCGACATACCCCTTTCAAAACTTGCATACCGGCTCTGCTGCATTTTTTCTCCGCGTCTTCGGGCCATTTTAGCGGATCTTTTGTGATGCTATACGTCAAATCACTGTTGGTCCTGCCTCGAAACGGCCTGCGTCCAAATATCAACTCGTACGCGCAGACTCCAAGTGACCACCAGTCAATATGATAGGTATACCCACGCTTATTCAAAATCCTACAGCAGCATCTGAGCAAACCTGATCAAAGCTGACAGGGAAGTCACACACTCTGGGGCCATGTAGGCCATGGATCCGGCTACACCAGTTAATCGCCTTTCACCAAAATGTACTGCAATGTTGAAATCCGTTAGGTGGGCATTACCACGCTCGTCCAGAAGAATATTATCGGGCTTGAGGTCACTAAACTAACGTCAATAAAAAGAACTTCGGCTTTCGAATAGGCCACACCGATGCATAATGTTATTCTCATGAAGGTAAGCAAGTCCAGAGGAGACCTGTGCGACATAAAATCGGACGGCTTCCTCTGACATTGATCCCATACGCTCTAAGTGAACTGAGCGGTGATAAACAAGATGAGCATATTTTGCCAAAGAGGTACGTACAACGGAGGTCGCCGCCAAGCATCAGATCGAGAACAAAAAAGCAGTTCTCGTCATCCTGAAACGCATAACGGAGATTGACTATAAATGGATGATCAATCTGAAGGAGTTTATGGTATTTCATGAGCTCATCGGAAGCTGAATGAAATAAGCACCTCTTCAAGTAATCGGCGCTCCTGAACTATGTTTGCTACAGCCTTCATCTTGACACATTTGGTTTTGTTGATATACTTCAGAGCATATAGTTCGCGGCCTTGTTTATGCTGAACGACTCTGACCTGACGATAGAGCATTGGTAAGAAATCGCAAGATAAAGCTTGAATATGCACCTTGCCAAAAGCACCTTTCCCTACGCAACGCAAAAGAACGAAATGAAAGAGACTGACTTCCCCATCAAAGTCGATTGGCTGTGGTCTGCAACACAAAGCCCCCATAAGATAGCGTGAGCGGGTCGTGCAAGGGGAAAGGAGCGGTTTAGAAAGAGAAGGGAGGAGGCCAGGGTAGGAAATAAGGAGGAGGGCAACAAGGTCAGCGGCTAAAATGGAAGTGTAGTGACAGAGTGACCATGCCGTCACGTGTCTGTGTGACAGTTGATATCAATGTCGCTCTGCCCCGACTTTCTTCGTCCGCTGGTCATTTCTGGCCCATCCGGTGTCGGCAAGAGCACCCTGCTCCAGCGCTTATTCTCAGAATTTCCAGACAAGTTTGGATTTAGTGTGTCCCGTATGCTTTGTGCTCTTCTTTGTCTTTCCATTTCATATTTGATATTGTTTACCTTGAAGACACGACGCGCGATCCCCGCCCGAACGAGATCCACGGCCAAAGTTATCATTTTGTTACCCGTCAGAAATTCCTGGATCTTATCCAGGAGGGCGCATTCATTGAATATGCTCAATTTTCCGGCAATTATTACGGAACTAGTTTTGAGGCCGTGCGATTGGTTCAGCAGCAAGGAAAACGTTGTATCTTAGATATAGAGGCCCAGGTATGTCGTGTCTCTGATACATTCCATAACTTGCCAAACCGCTTTTAGGGGATACGGCAGATAAAACAGACTAGCTTGAATCCTGTCTTCCTTTTCCTATCCCCCCCGAGCATCTCTGTGCTCCGTGATCGGCTGCTAAAACGGGCAACAGATTCTGAGGCTTCGATCCAAGATCGCCTAACCACGGCCCTTGACGAGATTCGATACGCGAAGCAGCCAGATGTTCATGATGTTGTCATCGTCAATGGCGACTGGGACAGAGCATATGAGCAACTCAAAAGGGTTGCGTTGGGCGAGAGAGTGACTGGGGACAATTTACCTCCGTTAGACGACCTGATAAGTGTCGGTTTGTAGTAACAGGGACCTTACTTGGCCAACAACGTCATTCGTTTTGAGCATGGGTAGACATATTAAGAAACGGCACAATCATTGTTTGAGTAGATTTTAGGGTGATTTGAATACATGAATGGCTTTGATATTATCCATCCATCGAGGTGGTACATATTTCGCACGTTCGCGTCGGGTGTACCACAGTATAGCACATTATCCACTCATCATTTATACTGTATCGTCCTACTTCTACCGAAAGCAAGCTATGCGATCCACCGATGAAACCCACAACGAGACTCAACTACCGCACGACTCTGAGTCTGATACAGCAACCAACTCCTCTGATGAATTCGACCGGGATCACGAGGACGAGGACGGGATAGAAGACGAAAAAAATCTGAAGGCGAAGAGGGGGAGGCGCCTTTGGTTGACATTTCTGAAGTTGGCAAGGCCGATTCGAGTCCTGTTCACAATAAGAATTAAGCCATATAAGGCAGTATTCCCGCTACGTAAGTAGTGGGTTCAGTGGACCAACTGACGGTTTGTGTCACACGTCACACGTTTGATCGTCAGGCTGTCACGTATTCTTACCGTACCGAGCTACATCCGCGTATCGGGTGTCTTTCCCGATCGATTGCCCATCTCTCACTAGTAATGGCAGGTGATCTTTCCATTGTTTTGGGTGATCAACACAATATAATCGGAGGTAGGTTTCTAGCTCCTGATTGAGTCGTTCCGATTCTCCGTCAGTTTGTGGATGAAAGGTGGTCGACTTTCTATGTGTTAAATATAGAATTATATTTATAGAATGATTAACTACTGATTGACTACAATCAATGTTACTCATATCGCTCACGTCATCCTTTATGTATGACATAGAGATGACATCATAATGACTTCATTATGATATCATGGTGACATCATGATAGACTCATGATCACACCTTATGGTGTGCTTAGCACGCCATATCTTCTCATCTATACTATACGCTTACACATATGTAGACACATATTTGTTCTCTCTTAGTATATAAACCTGTCCTGTATCGTAGAATAGGACAATCCATTCTCTTCCTCTTACTATCACTACTACGCCGAAGGGTAGTGTTAAGATCATATCGCAATAGGTAAGCTATTGCACCTGCTCATGCTGTGGACACGCTCTCGCGTAGACCTGTCTTCTTTGTCAGGTTATGGGCCCCGCCGTCGATATTGCCAGGACCCACATCGCCGCTCGCTTGCTCGTCATCCAACATGATGTCCCACTGGTATAGTATCGCAGCGAGCCTGATATGGTCTTATCATCTTGATATCACTAATCCTTGATATGGCATATGTGCTAATGACATGCGCCCGGACCCTAGGGCTTTAGGGGGATCTCCTAGACACCCAGGGATAAGGGTACTTCCTATGTTTCTCGACGCTGGCATGGCAACGTCGGCCCCCACAGAGTTATACTTGCCCTCTGTGATGTGACTGGGGTATTCATGCACGATATAACATAATAAGCCCCTTAGAGGCTTTATAATACAATATGGCTCGTATATAGAAACTTCTAGTATAAAGGACGTGCTGACACCTCATTGTGGGTGGTACACGCAGTCTATTAAGGATGTGCCCTTAGGGACTCCTTTAGTCGGAATGATCGATAGGATCATTCTAAGTTTGGGCTCTATGGTGATCCCATAATCCCATTTAGAAGTTTCATATTGATTACTGGTCGTGCTTATATAATGGTCTGGGGGGTTTATGGACCAGACATTATTTCTATTCACAATCGCAACGGGTAAAACCGTGGTTCGCCCAAGAGCGCTTGAGCCAGCGATTGACTTTGCATGTCATTTACAGCATTCAGGAATAATCCGAGCTTTCAAGACCGAGTGAACCTGTGGACCTGAGCTTTATCTAAGCTTGGCTTGTAACTAAGTTACTCAGGGTCGGTTGGTTTAACTGAATATGGACTGTACTCGTAACCGAGGAACCCTATATAGTCTGACATTCTAGTCTATGGCACCCTGGTAACTTAATAAAGACGAATTAAACTTTTAGCTTTAATTAAGCTTTAAGCTCATTAAATTCTCTTTTAGGAAAGAAAACTGGATTCCGAAACTAGTACTCCGCTACCAGTTTACGAAGCCGAAGGAGAATCGTTTCCTCCTGCCCGGAGATTACCTCCTTCTTACGACGCTCCAATCCCACCGTTTCCCTTAATTTTAGGGGACCGGACTTTTATTGATACACCGGCACCAATCCCATCTTCGTCCTATTCTAGGACGATAGTTCGTGTTGTCAACTCTGATACCAGATTTGGTGTCACAACTCGTGGACCTGTCACAGTTCACGATCGAAGAGATCACTTCCTAGCCGCGCGACTTAGAAACGGTCGCACCTTGCAAGACGAAATAATACATCGTCGTAGACAAGCAGCTATCGAAGAAGGTGTTACACCCACCTTAGATCTTTGGATTCCACCCAGGGGCACCTCAGTAGCCCAACACATAGCAAATAGGCGTACACGCCGTAATCTCGAAAGAGATAATCAAGAGGTTGAAAACCTCGAAAATCAAAGAAACTTCCGTTTCTTTTGGCGTCTTCTAACCGCCTATATCATAATCTTTACCTCCGCCTTCCTCGTCTAACATGTCTAACGACTTGACGATTCCTAGTTCCATTCCCGTTTTGAATGGAACTAACTATAAAGAATGGGAACGCATGATGCGTTTCCTATTACAAACTAAAGGTCTATATCGGTACCTAAAAACCGATTATGTTCGTCCAAGACGGATAACGCCATTGGAACAATTTTATCTGGACACAGGGGTTCAAGCCTTTGTTCCAGCTGTTCCAGCAACAGCAGCAGTTCCAGAAACGGAAACTGAAGATGCGATACCCGCAATGCCGGCACAACCGGCACAACCAGCCATCACTCAACAAATGATTGATGATGCAGAGGCTATCAAAAAGGCCTTTGATGATTGGGTCGTCGAGGATGATCGCATCCTTGGATCCATAAACATGAAATGTACTGCTACTATACAGCAGATCAATGAACATGTAGTTTCTGCCCGAGTTCTATGGCAGAACTTAGCAGAACAATACGGTGTGACAACGTCTGCCGGTATTTATAATGATTTCCAATTAGCAATAAATTGGAAATTCCAAGATAAAAAGGATCCCACACAATCCTTAAACGACCTCCTCGCCATCATAAACCGCTTAGCATCAAGCGGAATTACATTGCCTGCAAATGTACAGGCAATGATTGTACTTTCAGCTGTCCCCCGTCATTGGGACAACTTTGCTGCTGTGGTTCTAGCCACAACAGAACCATCGGATCTTACGATCCAAGGGATACTTCCCTTAATTCAGAATGAGTGGCGCCGAAGGCACCCTGAATCTGCCGCGACGGCTAATACGTCGCAACAACAGCAGCAACCATGGCAACAAGTACGTGGTCGAGGACGAGGACGTGGGGGGAGGCCTTATTCTAGGCCTCCACAAGGCGCTCAAACACCGGCTCCTACTGCTCCTCCGGCAAATCAAAATTGGCCGGGTAAAGTTGAGGGCCAAACACGTGGTCCTAACTGGGAGAGGAACCGAGAACGCCGAAAGGCAGATGCAGCCGAGAAGAAGGCTGCCAAAGCCGCAGAACATACTATGAGTTCTGCACATACCGTCGCCCGTATTGGGCCTTATGACATCACTGAGCCAGTTGCCGGCTCTAGCAAAGGCAAACAAAGAGAAAAGGATGAACAGGACTTTGAGTCCTATAAATTGAACCGAGGAATGGGGATATCGTCAGACGATATCGACTACAAAAATATAGATATAGATCAGGAAGCTGAACTATATTACGACGATTATTACTATGAAGATAACGGCGAACAATGGTATGAAACCATTAAGAAACTGGAAATGGCTAACTTTCTCTTTATAGAGGCAGCGATGAAAATGGTGTTCCCTAAAATGGGACATCATCGTCGTACAATAAATTCCTTCTTTGAACAATCTGTACTATATGATAGTATAAATTATAAAGAAAATTTAGACAAACCCTGCCTCGTAAGAGATAAGTCGTGTGACACTGCCATTTATAATGCAAATATGATCGAACGATCATATAATATTGGTAACATGTTTAAGAAACCTTTTACGTGTTTAGCAATCAATAAAAGAAAATTTAAAGATAAAGTACATCCAACATGTCCCTGTCCGGAATGTGTTGAGAAACGTACTGGAGATACACTATGGATGTGTGACTCCGGTGCATCCGATCACTTTACTTTTAGTAGGAAAGACTTCTCTGAATACAGAGAATTTCCTGCAAATGAAAACCACAGTGTTAAAACTGCTAATGGTTTAGATCGTCTTGAGGGACTTGGCACAGTTATTCTTGAACACAAGTTATCCACAGGAGAAACAACACTCGTAAAGCTCTTTCCTGTTCTCTATATGCCACGGGCAACTGCACGCTTGATTTCAAACGGCAGATTGATCCGACAAGGATTAACTTGTAAACAAGATGAAAAGATGGTAGTCTTTTCCTTTACAGACTCGGGTAGAACGTGTATCGAAGGACATTATCTTATGCCCGAAGATACATTAGTTTACGCTCGAGGTAGGATTATTATAATGAATCCTACACTGGTTTCCGGTCCTGGCTTAGCCAACAGGAATTCTAAATTAATTCTTGGAAGACCGACAAAGAAACCAAACGCAGAGTCTATAGAAAAATTATTAGACTACGAGACCTGGCATAAACATTTTGGTCATCCATCTAACGAAGTCTTTTCGAAGATACCGTTAAATGTCAATGGATGGAAAGAAGTTACACTTCCAGAAGGAAAACTACGTTGTGAAGGTTGTCTAAAAGGCAAAATGAAGGCAAAACCTTATAAATTGTCTTCGAAGAGAGCTACTCATCCCTTCGAGTTACTCCATATGGATCTTATGACCGTACCGGCCATATCTTACCACAAATACAAATATATTGGTGTTATCGTTGACGATTTCACCTCGTATACGTGGATTGGTTTATTAAAAACCAAAGATCAAACTCTAGAATATTTTACCGGATGGTATAATGAGTTTGTAGATCCTAAACAACCTATTTCTCACCTCCGTTCTGATCGAGGGGGGGAATTTGTAAATAAAGCCTTTGAAGAATTCCTTAAATCCAAAGGAATTAAACATCAACAGACAGCTCCTTACACCCCACAACAAAATGGTCGCGTTGAACGCATGAATCAGACTTTGTCAGACAAAGCTGAGGCTATGCGATTAGACGCAGGATGTCCGAAATCTTGGTGGGAGTTCTCATTCAGAACGGCTGTGCATGTGTACAACCGCACTCCCCTAAAACGGACTAAATGGAAGACCCCTCTGGAAAATCTTCTTAATAAAAAACCAGACGTATCATACTTTCGAGTATTTGGATGTGAAGCCTGGGTATTTATCCCTGATCAACGGAGACCGGATAAGCTGTCCGAAAAATCCGTCTTATGCACCTTTGTAGGATATGAATCAGGAACCAAAGGCTATAGGTTCATGACATCGACAAACACACTGGTCATATCCTCCCAGGCTACATTCTTTGAAAACAGGTTTCCGCGCAAAGGAAAGACTGCAGATATAATTACTGAAGATCTTGGTCCGATCTGGGAGGCGATTCCTCAAGAGGAACCTAACTGCCCTCCACAAAATTTGGATTTAGATGACTTACTCCCAGAGAACCGTAGACGTTCTCCGAGCCGTAGACGCTCACCAAGTTTGGATCGAAGGGGTGCATCTCCTGATCGACAGCAGTCAGACCCTTCTGATGATTCAAACGATGATGATGACGGTGATGAATTTGCCGATCGTCAAAGAGATTTCTTGGATGATAATATCCGAAGGCAAAGGGAAGAAAGAGAACAAGAAAGACGTGACAATTATCGTAAACAACGCGATGATTGGAAAAAGGGTCAAGGAATTGATAAACAGTCTCGTTTACGAGATCAATTCAAACGTCAAATGAGTGATATGTTTAAGAAACGTAAAACTCCTGAACCCTTTAGACGTACTCCCTCTCCACAAATAAAAGAGGAGACTCCTGTTCCTTCTAGACCTATAACACCGATACCATATGTATCCAGGTCACCTTCACCTCGTAGTCCTATGGATGAAGATAATCCCTTCTCTTTGAATCAAAGAGATCGAGATGATATAGAAAACCCATTTATGACGGATCGAGAATTTGATCAATTTGAACAACGTCAAAGAGATCGTTTTAGAGAATTTGCTCAGAGACCTAGACCTCCTCCACCGATCATATCTGATCCTGGTCCACCCTCTGTACAAATAGGTCCTCGCCGTTCTGGTCGTTTTCCAATTCCAAGGGTACAAAGAGACAACGCGTATGGAGATAAAACTCCTGCACAGATAGAAGCGGAAATTCAGCAAAAGCGAGATGCTTTACGAGAGCAGTTAAAAGATAAAACTCCGAGTTCTTCAACTCAGGATCCACCGTCAGCAGACAGGAACCCTGATAGAATGAATGAATCTGCTTCTCTACTTAAAGAAATCTTTGCTTTAAAATCTGAATTAAAATCTGCAGAACACGATCATTTAATCCAAATGATTAATGAATCTGGAAATGAATTCCTTCATTTTCTTCTAAAAGCGGCTGTCCCCCTTGTGGATAATATTCCATATGACTATAGAGATATATCTAAAATGCGCTCCAGTAATCCTCAATTGTATAAACAATGGAAGATTGCAATGGATGACGAATTTAAATCTCTTCAATCTAGAGATATTTGGGAGTTAGTTGATCTTCCAAAAGGACGAAACCTAATCAGATGTCGTTGGGTTTTCGACTTAAAAACCGATGGACGCAAAAAAGCTCGCGTCGTAGCTAAAGGTTTTAGTCAACGTCCCGGATTAGATTACGACGAAACATTCTCGCCTGTAGCGAGATATGAAACAATCCGAATACTTCTGGCCACATCAGTGCTTGAAAACTGGGATATACAAGCCCTAGATGTAAAAACTGCCTTCTTATATGGCGATCTTGATGAAGATATTTACATGGCCCAGCCAGAAGGTTTCGTTGTAAAAGGACAAGAATCTAAAGTATATAGGCTGAGGAAAGCCATATATGGATTGAAACAGGCATCATATGCCTGGAATAAACAAGCTGATAAATCGTTGAAATCGTTACATTTCGAGCGATGCTTGTCTGATTCTGGCGTTTACGTTCGTAAAGCCAAGAATACTATCACGATATGCATATTGTATGTCGACGATATACTCTTTATGGGAAATGA
The DNA here is from genome assembly GCA_015039365.1 of Amanita rubescens. Taxonomy (NCBI): domain Eukaryota; kingdom Fungi; phylum Basidiomycota; class Agaricomycetes; order Agaricales; family Amanitaceae; genus Amanita; species Amanita rubescens. The sequence continues at coordinate 28,205 of WION01000030.1, forward strand.
TGATTCCACCATCGTATCCATTAAAAAGAAATTTATGGAGATGTGGGAATGTCGTGATCTTGGAAAGATCAAAGAGTATTTACGAATCCAAGTCAATTACAACCGTGATTTAGGATTCTTAGTAATAGATCAAGGACCTTATGCCTTGAAGGTTGTCAAGCGATTTGGACTTGAAGATTGCAAGTCTGTACGCACACCGTTACCTGCTGGATATGCTCCTATAAAGAATGAAGGAGAATGCACATCACAGGAACGTTCTTATTATCAACAGATAATAGGATCCCTTCTATATCTCGCCTTAGGAACTAGGCCTGATATAATCTATGCAGTAATTTTGATGTCCCAATTTTCATCAAATCCGTCCCAAGAACACATTCAAAAAGCCTTGTATATAGTCAAATACATTGCTCATACCTTAAACGTCAAAATTGTTTATAACGCCAAAGGTAATAATAAATTTAGAGCCTACGCTGATGCTGACTGGGCCGCTGATCGCAATACACGACGATCTATAAACGGTTATGTCTTAATGTTAGCTGGTGGTGCGGTAGCTTGGACGAGTAGAAAACAAAAGACTGTAGCTCTGTCTTCGACTGAAGCAGAATACATATCTTTATCAGATGCTGCAAGACAGATTGCATGGGTTGAAAATCTATTTTACGAAATAGGTGCACCCATTAAAAGCATCTTACTTAGCGTAGATAACCAAGGCGCTATATTCTGGGCACAAAATCCTGCACAAGAACATCGTTCCAAACATATTGATATTCGTTATCATTTCGTTCGCGAGTTGATCGAGACTAAAAAAGTAGTCCTCGAATACATACCAACCAATGAGCAGAATGCGGATCTCATGACTAAGAATTTATCCTTTGAAAAGGTCAAATTCTTTAGAGAACGATTGGGACTTTCCTTAGAAGAATATCCGACTTCTACAAATGCATTAATCAAAAGACCAGATAAATTAGAGTCTGAAGAAATTCGTGATTTGACGAAATTAATTCTTGATCGTCTATCACACAAGAAGTTGATGGAACTTCTTGATGGTCTTATTGATCAACAGGAATCGGATATAGATCCCTTCTATGATGAGAACATCATAGACTTTAAATAAAGGATATCTAAGCGAAGGGGTGTGTTAAATATAGAATTATATTTATAGAATGATTAACTACTGATTGACTACAATCAATGTTACTCATATCGCTCACGTCATCCTTTATGTATGACATAGAGATGACATCATGATAGACTCATGATCACACCTTATGGTGTGCTTAGCACGCCATATCTTCTCATCTATACTATACGCTTACACATATGTAGACACATATTTGTTCTCTCTTAGTATATAAACCTGTCCTGTATCGTAGAATAGGACAATCCATTCTCTTCCTCTTACTATCACTACTACGCCGAAGGGTAGTGTTAAGATCATATCGCAATAGGTAAGCTATTGCACCTGCTCATGCTGTGGACACGCTCTCGCGTAGACCTGTCTTCTTCGTCACTATGATCAATTCCGAAGATTTTGCAGATTTCTTCAAAAACTTTGGAGGTAAACTGTGGACCTCTATCGGAAATGAGGGTTGTCAGTAACCCATAACATTTGTAAACGTCGTTGATGTAGGAATTGGCGGTATCCATAGCAGTAAAAGATTTTTTGCATGGTATGAATATTACGCCCTTTGTTAAGCCTTGATTGACCATGGTCAAAACAGAATCAAAACCATCGATAATTGGCAGATCTGTGATGAAGTCCATTGAAACTTGTTCGAATGGGCATGTGGCGTGGGATTTAATAGGCATCAATCCCAGTGTGATTGGATGTGTATTGACCTTCATTTGTCGACATAAGGCACAGTCTTTGACCCATTTAGATACTGTTGTTGTCATTCCAGGCCAATAATAGTTGTGGTGGATAAGCCCTAGTGTCTTTAATCTTCCAGGGTGACCCATAACTACAGGGTCATGATGTGATTTGATTATTTCATTTCGTAATTCTTCGTTTTGAGGGACATAAACACATCCTTGATAACGAATAATATCGTTGTCATTCTTCCAGTCATTAAACTTTGATCAGAGGGGTAGTTTTTCGTGTTTAAGACCATCAATTACAACTTTAGCAAATTTATCTTGTGGCAATAATTTGATGATTTTATCTGCCCAAGATACATTGATTGCGGCAATAACCATGTCATCAGTAATCATGGTTTGTGGGATTTCTTTTGCTTTTGCTTCTTCTTCATTAATATGGTCAGGGCGTCTCGATAAAGCGTCTGCCTGAATGAGTTTTGATCCAGGGACGTGTTCTAATTTGATATCAAACTCCATAATTTCTTGCCACCAATGTGATTGTCTGGCGGTCATTTTCTGTGGATGTTTATAATATGATAAATTCTTATGATCACAGTGGATCATAATCGTGTGCGGGCTTCCTTTAAGAAGGTGTCTCCAGGTTTCGAAGGCTTTCTTTATTGCTAATAACTCGCGATCGTATACTTGGTATCTTTGTTCGGTATCGCTTAACTGATGACTGATAAATCCACATGGGTGCAGTTCTCCATCAGATCCCCATTGTTTCAGGACGGCTCCTACCACCCAATTTGATGCATCAGTTTCTAACAAAAACGGTTTCGTTGGATCTGGCATAACTAGAACCAGTTCTTCTAGGAATTTCTCCTTTAATGTGTCAAATGCCTTCTGACACTCTGCATCCCATTGGAAGGGAACTGTTTTCTTCGTAAGTTCCATGAGTGGAGCCACTATTTCGGCATAATTTCCTATAAATTTCCTGTAAAAATTTGCGAACCCTAGAAATGACCGGATTTGTTTAACGGTTTTCGGTTTGGGCCATTTACTGATTCCAGCGAGTTTTATGGGGTCCATCATGATCTTTCCTTCTTTGACGATCATCCCAAGGAATTCAACTTCTTTGGCAACAAATTTGCATTTTTCCAGTTTCAGGAATAGATTGTTTTCTTTCAGCTGTTGCAAGACTTGCTTAGTGTGTTCCCTCGTTTCTGCCTCGTCCGCTCCATATATCAACATGTCATCAATGTAGACGACTAGCCATCCTTCAGCTATCATGTCACAGAAGTATTCGTTCATCATCATTTGAAACATTGACGGTGAATTGCATAATCCAAAAAGCATTACAGTAGGTTCGAAGAGACCATGGTTTGTCGTGAACACGGCCTTCCATTCATCGCCTTTCTTTATTCGCACATTATTGTAACCCCATCGGAGGTCTAACTTGGAGAAATATTTCGCTTTTCATAGTTTTAATAATAAGTCGGATACCAGAGGAAGGGGATAGGCGTTCCGTTTTGTCCAGCTATTGATGTATCGGTAATCTTGGCAAGGTCTCAACTCTCCTTTTTCTTTCTTTGCGACATAAAAGAAAGGAGATGCTTGTGGAGATTGTGATGGTCGAATATAACCTTTTTTGAGTTGTTCGTCGACCCATTTATTCATTAGCTGTTCTTCGTGAATTGATAACGGATAATTCTTTGCCACTTTAGGTTTAAACCCTTCTTTTAGATCTATCGCATGATCCCATTGTTGTGAAATCAGGAATCGTTCCGACGTTTGTTTATCGAAAACTTTTCTCTATTTGTGGTATTCAGGGGGTAATTCTACTTTTGTGGATTTATCTTCATGTTTAGTGTTTCTATTTCCAGTCCTGCAGGACCGAAAACGACTGGAACCAGACCGGACTAGGACCGATTTGGACTGGACTGCGGTCTCAGGTCTTGGCAGGTCCAAGGGCAGTCTGGTTCCGGTCTTTTTAAAATTTTAAAATCAAAAAAACCACAAAAGACCGGTCCAGACCGGTCTAGACCGCTCATAGTAAAGGGTGACCAGTACAGTTGTATTCTACCATATTTTAGCTTTTTTTTGAGCACTCAAACGTCCAAAACGGTTGAGATCTGAGCTTACAATGGTAACTTTTGTTTGAAGCTATATATAATTTGTGAATATTGTTGTTGCAACACTCCAAGTAAGAAATTCTGAACATGGTTAATCCAACTATGTTCTAGTACATCCAAGTTATTTTTTGACCCATCAGCTATAGGAAATGGCTAACATTTGAGGTAGTATGATCTTGGGACTCTCTTTGGGACTCTCTTTGGCTATGTTTGGCAGTCTCCTAGTATTGTCAAAAATGGTTCATGTGGCTTCCCTAGAGTGCAGGTGGGTGTGAGAGGGAGTGTGAGAGGGTGCAGTTGGTCCAATGGAGTATAGTTTATCAGTGGGAGGGTGAGGGTCAGCAACAGATATATGAGAGGGTGAGGGTTAGCAACACTGGGTTTCACATGTGATGGCATGGCTTATACTATTATATTGATATTTATGTTGTCTTTTGTAGTTTTACATCAATTTCAACATTGCAATTAATTGTATGGGAGCCCATCAGGGATTTGGCCGGTGTCTGGTATAACTAGATAGAACTGATCAATGGTTCCCACCCTGCAATTACTATATAAAGTATTATCAGGACTTACCTACCTCTTAAAGACTTACAATGAATGATCATGAAATGATACACCATCCATCACTCTTGTAGGTTGTGACCAACAAACCCCTGTCTGTAGCTACTATATAAGATATTCTCTGGACTTACAACCAATGTATCTGAATTGTATTGGAGGATCTTGCCTTGACACATTCCATGACAGGCTTGTGGGAAGTTACCAACAGTTATAATTCTGCCACTGCTAGATAAGATATTGTAATCTGTTTGTCAGGATTTTATTGTTGTGATCAATGAATCCCTGCCTGCAGCTACATTATCAGGACTTGCAACTAATATATCTGAATTCTATTGGAGGATCCCATCACATGACAGGCTTGTGGGAAGTCATCAACAGTTATAATTCTGCCACTGTGGGATAAGATATTATAATCCATCAGCAATCCCAGGTATTGTTCTGGAACTTTCCAGAGCGCTGGAGTTACTGTAGCATGGGTCCTGGATTACTGAGAGCTCTGGATTCAACCTATAATTCATGTATCACTCTATAGAGCTCTGGAACATGATAGAATTCAATGTGCTGGCAGCAATACCTGCTTCAGCTTATAGCTGTTACAAACGTACGTCATGGCCTATCTTTTTTTATCTTATCATCTATGTCATCCCTCCTACGTCATTGATTGCATATGCGTTCCTTCTGGAACATTCATCGTTTATCATATGCTATTCTATTTTATCACATGCATGTCGATTATCACATGTAAACTGTTCCATTATCACATGTAGCTGTTTCGTTATCACATGCATTCCTACTTACTATATTTGCGTATATACCTTGTACTATATAAACTACACAAATATACGACTAGACCTCAGTCTAGTTTTAACAGTCAAAATCTGTCTCGTTATCGTCTAAGCTCCCTTGAGGACTTATCCGATAACACTCTTATTCTTTGAACGCTCTTAAGTGCCGGAATTCCCTTGAGGAACCTACGGTACCTGATAGGCTTGATTATCAGTGAACGAACAAATGTAACAATAAAACTAGACTCCTCTCCAAGCACGATAGCTTTAACGCTCTCACCTCCTACCATTCACCATTGCTCCACGACAATCTAAAAGTACCCCTCCGAATAACGCCAAATGAAACCCCCTTAACCATCTCTATTATCTCGACGAACATTCCATTCATTGGGATAAACGAGAAAACGGCTGGTGTTATACCACTTCAGGAAAACCCGTACCAGGTCACCAGTTTTGGGTAAAACAAAAACTTGGTAGACTGCCAAATCAGTCCTTCCCATTTGAAGGAGGATTATACCTAAACGAATGCAAACTTGCCCTCCACGAAAGCAGTAAACGTTGGTACGCCACCGAATCGGAAACAGGAGAAGAACCGTACTTTATTAGAGACGAATATTTCGAAGGAGAACCCTTCGTAGGAGGAAAAGAGGAGTTATCACGAACCACGCTACAATGTTGGAAGAAAGCGAACGAACCAGAGACCTTAACCACTAGTCAAGAAACTCCTGTCGCCTCACCACATATTCATTACAGAGAAAGCGCCGAACCGTCAGGAGAGTCCGATAAAGAAGACGATAAAGATTCCCTCTCTGAACAAGAGAAAGAAGAAGAATCCCAGGATAAACTCGAATACGCACCTGGAACCGAAGACATTGTTATACCCACAGTTGAACAACGAGTTGAAGACGAAACCTCAGCTCAACTTATCGCTTCCTTATCCCTTGTAACCGAATCAAAACTCGAAGCTACACGACCCGCACCATTACCCCCTGTTACTTTCCCATATTTGTTTACCCCACCAATCAATCCATTTCCCTCTAGGAAAGGAAAAGAACGAGATATGAGTGGATCAGGACCCCAGACCGAACCAAGGTCAGATCTACCGAAGATCAAACCTCCTAAACCATTCGAAGGAGATCAAAAATATCTCAATCCGTTCATAGCAAAAGCCGAATTATTCATGAAAATGAATAAAATGACGGATGCCCAAGATAAGATACAGTTCATTATGTATCATATTGACGGCAATGCTCAACAATGGCGCGACAACAAAATAACTGAATACGACGCCAAAACGACAAAATACGCCGACTATAATGCTTTTATTAAGGAACTGAAAGAAGATTGGGGACAAGTAGACGAAGCAGGATTAGCCATGCACAGATTACTCACATGGAGAAAACTCCCGAAGCAATCAATTAATCAATATATCGCACGCGTCGATCGAGATATCAATTTAGCCAAAATCACCGATGATACGACGAAATGTCATCTCCTAGTTTTGGGATTGCCAAACACCTTGCAAGAAAAACTACGACTAGGAGGTGCCCCGACAACCTATAAATCATTACGAACTCGTATCCTTGACATAGAAGTGGCAAACACTTTATTCTCCACTTTTGGCCAAACCAAAGAAACTGACGATAAAATGGAAGTCGACGAGGCTGTATTAGAATTAAATCGACAAGCACGACAGATGCAAATTGCAGAAACCTCCATGGAATGGGTAAAAACCGCTGTATGTTATGGATGCGGAAAAGCAGGACACTTAATATCCGACTGCCCTAATCCCAAGAAGAAACGACAAAACCTTGGGAACTCACGAGGAAGGGCAGCGCCGAAAGGACGACTTCGAGGAAAATCACGCGGACGAAACAATAACTGCAACAAAGGGAAAGGAAAAGGAAAAAGAATCAGAGCGCTGGATGCGGATAGTGGTGAAAACGACAGTGGATCGTCAAGTGAAGAATCCGACAGTGAAAACGACGAAGACCAGAGAATCGCTGTCATACGAGAAATGGCGAAAACATTACCACGCAGTGCCCGCCGAAAACTGAACAAGAAGGGTTTTTAGAACAAGACGATGATGAATCAGTGTCCGTCGTCTCCGAAGACGAACAATTATGTATAAATGGTGTAACAGTATCCTCTATATCCAGGAATAAAATCACCATTCCCATTACCAAATGTTCGAATCTGAAAACTGCTGAAACCAAAGCCCTTATCGACTCAGGCGCGCAAGGAAAATTTGTCGATAGCTCGCTCGTCAATTGGAACGAAATCACTCACTTAAAGAAACCCATCCCAGTGCGAAATGTGGACGGAACAAATAACAAGTCTGGAGATATACGGTATAAAATCCAGATAAGCTATAACATCGAAGATAACCGGTTTAAAGACTGGTTTTATGTCACACGACTAGGCGATCAACGACTGATACTAGGATTACCTTGGCTCCGAGAAATCAACCCCAGAATAGATTGGTCTGAAGGAACAGTTAGATTCCCCGACGAAAGGAAGATCAATCTGGAAGAAGAAACTACGTTTGATTACGACGAAGAAACCGAAATGTATCTTCAGTATATCCAAAAAGAAGAAGAATTGGACGCAGATGAGGATGAAGATCTCGAGACTGATCACCTTTGGATCCAAGCGAAAACATCAGCATCTCAAGCGCTCGCACATGAACACGAAGATAAATCTACGAAAGTAGAATTACCCCCTGAATATGACAAATGGAGAAAAGTTTTTGATAAACAGACGTCAGAACGATTTCCCATCTCACGACAATGGGATCATGCGATAGATCTGAAAGAAGGGTTTAAACCTAAAGTGGCGAAGAATTATCCATTATCAATCCACGAGGAACAGCTAATGAATAAATGGGTCAATGAACAGCTCAAAAAAGGTTATATTCAACCGTCACAATCCCCGCAGGCATCTCCTTTCTTTTACGTTGCAAAAAAAGAAAAAGGAGAGTTGAGACCCTGCCAAGATTACCGATACATCAATAGCTGGACGAAACGGAATGCCTATCCCCTTCCTTTAGTATCCGACTTATTATTAAAACTAAGAAAAGCGAAATACTTCTCCAAATTAGACCTCCGATGGGGTTACAATAATGTGCGAATAAAGAAAGGCGACAAATGGAAGGCCGCATTCACAACGAACCGTGGTCTCTTCGAGCCTACCGTAATGCTCTTTGGATTATGCAATTCACCGTCAACATTTCAAACGATGATGAACGAATACTTCCGTGACATGATAGCCGAAGGATGGCTAGTCGTCTACATTGACGACATGTTGATATATGGAGCGAACGAGGAAGAAACGAGGGAGCACACTAAGCAAGTCTTGCAATGGCTGAAAGAAAACGATCTGTTCCTGAAACTGGAAAAATGTAAATTTGTCGCCAAGGAAGTCGAATTCCTTGGGATGATCGTTAAAGAAGGAAAGATCATGATGGACCCCGTAAAACTCGCTGGAATCAGCAAATGGCCTGAACCGAAAACCGTTAAACAAATACGGTCATTTCTAGGGTTCGCAAACTTTTACAGGAAATTTATAGGAAACTACGCCGAAATAGTGGCTCCGCTCACAGAACTTACAAAGAAAACAGTTCCTTTCCGATGGGATGCAGAGTGTCAAAAAGCATTTGACACATTAAAGGAGAAATTCCTAGAAGAACCGGTTCTAGTAATGCCAGATCCGACGAAACCATTTTTATTAGAGACCGATGCGTCAAACTGGGCGGTAGGAGCCGTCCTGAAACAACGGGGATCTGATGGAGAACTGCACCCATGTGGATTTATCAGTCATCGGTTAAGCGATACTGAACAAAGATATCAAGTATACGATCGCGAGTTATTAGCAATAAAGAAATTGTTTGAAACCTGGAGACACCTTCTAAAAGGAAGCCCACACACGATCATGATCCACTGTGATCATAAGAATTTATCATATTACAAACATCCGCAGAAAATGACCGCCAGACAATCACGTTGGTGGCAAGAAATCACGGAGTTTGATATCAAGTTAGAACACGTCCCTGGATCAAAACTTATTCAGGCAGACGCTTTATCGAGACGCCCTGACCATATTAACGAAGAAGAGGCAAAAGCAAAAGAAATCCCGCAAACCATGATCACTGATGACATGGTTATCGCCGCAATCAATGTATCTTGGGCAGATAAAATCACTGAATTATTGCCACAAGACAAATTCGCTAGAGTTGTAATCGACGGTCTTAAACACGGAAAACTACCCCTCCGATCAAAGTTTAATGACTGGAAGAACGACGACAACATCATTCGTTATCAAGGACGCGTTTATATTCCTCAAAACGAAGAATTACGAAACGAAATAATCAAATCACATCACGACCCCGTAGTTATGGGTCACCCTGGACGATTAAAGACACTAGAGCTTATCCACCGCGACTATTATTGGCCTGGAATGACAACGACCGTATCTAAATGGGTCGAAGGCTGTGCCTTATGTCAACAAATGAAGGTTAATACACACCCGATCACACCGGGTTTGATGCCTATTAAATCCCATGCCACACGCCCATTCGAACAAGTTTCGATGGACTTCATCACAGATCTGCCAATTATCGACGGTTTTGATTCTGTTTTGACCGTGGTCGATCAAGGCTTAACAAAGGGCATAATATTCATACCATGCAAAAAATCTTTTACCACTATGGATACCGCCAATTCTTACATTAACGACGTTTACAAACGTTACGGGTTACCAACAACCCTCATCTCCGATAGAGGACCACAATTCACCTCCAAAGTTTTCGAAGAAATCTGCAAAATCTTCGGAATTGATCATAGAAAGTCAACCACCTTTCATCCGCAAACTGACGGAGAATCGGAACGACTCAATCAGGAGCTAGAAACCTACCTCCGGTTATACTGCGTTGATCATCCAAAACAGTGGAAAGATCATCTACCATTAGCAGAATTCACGCACAATCAACGGATACATCAATCTACCAAGATGACGCCGTTTGAAATCATGTTTGGAATAGAGCCTGTGGCTATCCCCACAGCATTCCCGCAAATCAACGTACCCGCCGCTGAAGACCGCTTCAAGGTCTTAACACAAATACGAGACGAAGCTCTCGCCGCACACGAATTAGCTAGACAGCTAATGACTCAACCAGTCAAAGGGAAATCTCCCGCATTCAAAGAAGGAGATTTAGTATGGCTAGACTCACGAAACCTGAAAACAGGACAAATAAGAAAGTTCTCGCCTAGACGAGAAGGACCGTTCAAGATCGAGAAAATCTTAGGACCTGTCACCGTTAAACTTGAACTTCCCCCAAGATGGAAGATTCACCCCGTTTTTCATGTTTCGCTCCTTACTCCTTACCACGAGAACGAAACACATGGTCCAAACTTTACTAGACCAACCCCAGACCTTATAGATAACAAAGAAGAATACGAAATCGAGACAATTGTCTCACACCAAAGAAAAGGAAACCAATGGCGATTTTTAGTCAAATGGAAAGGCTATCCGACATCTGACAATTCATGGGAAACCGAGGAAAACCTGGAACACTCCGAGGAGACCTTAAACGAATATAAGGAACAACATGGAATCACAACAATTATCCCCACTACTTGTAAACCACGAAAACGCCGTTCTTGAAACCATGTCCTCCCCCATTAACAACCTGTCCGCCGCTGCTACTCCAGCCGCTTCAACAGTCGTCGAGGAAACCGTCCCTCCGACCCCTTCTAGAGAGGAATCGCCCACGCCATTGCCAATTCCTCCTCCCATCTGTATGTTACATTATACGTCCATCGGTACAGAATGGTTCCCTATAATTCCTTCTGACGAGGAATTCATACCACGAGATGAAGATTCTTTATCTTCTGACTCATCTTATACCTTCCCACCATCGAACGCTTCTACGATAGAAGAACTAATGCGAAATGTCACAGATATGGGGAACACTATTCCCCCTAATACTCCTGTGCCACTTGAGATGCAGGAAATGGTAGCCCAAGTATTTGCCACCAGAGACCAAATGGTCATCACCTACGCACGCGGACCACGTCCCGATACTACCCCTGAAGATATCCGGATCATGCGAGAAGGACTACTCATGTTCAACACCACCGCCTTTACTATGGGAATTCCTCCCATTGACGAAGAACTCGTAGACAACTACCTTGAAAGAGCAAGGACCATTGCCGCCACTAATGCTGCAACCACTGCCGCCATCTCTGCTGCTGCTAACGCTGTCGCCGCCGAACTCGATGTTGTCACCGCTAACGCCATCACTGATGACGAGATCAATGAAAGACTCGTCAATCCCATCTCGATCCCTATTGTCTTCCCAGAAAATACCCCATCGCTAGTGATTGTCAGGGGTAACCCCAGGGTTTTACGCTTCTGTCAACGATGACAATTTTAATGTGCCTGCACCTGATATCCCTGCTATTGACATCATCTTAACGCACTACACCATTCCTGTTAAATATAGAATTATATTTATAGAATGATTAACTACTGATTGACTACAATCAATATTACTCATATTGCTTGCGTCATCCTTTATGTATGACATAGAGATGACATCATAATGACATCATTATGATATCATGGTGACATCATGATAGACTCATGATCACACTTTATGGTGTGCTTAGCACGCCATAACTTCTCATCTATACTATACACTTACACATATGTAGACACATATTTGTTCTCTCTTAGTATATAAACCTGTCCTGTATCGTAGAATAGGACAATCCATTCTCTTCCTCTCACTATCACTACTACGCCGAAGGGTAGTGTTAAGATCATATCGCAATAGGTAAGCTATTGCACCTGCTCATGCTGTGGACACGCTCTCGCGTAGACCTGTCTTCTTCGTCAGGTTATGGGCCCCACCGTCGATATTGCCAGGACCCACATCGCCGCTCGCTTGCTCGTCATCCAACATGATGTCCCACTGGTATAGTATCGCAGCGAGCCTGATATGGTCTTATCATCTTGATATCACTAATCCTTGATATGGCATATGTGCTAATGACATGCGCCCGGACCCTAGGGCTTTAGGGGGATCTCCTAGACACCCAGGGATAAGGGTACTACCTATGTTTCTCGACGCTGGCATGGCAACGTCGGCCCCCACAGAGTTATACTTGCCCTCTGTGATGTGACTGGGGTATTCATGCACGATATAACATCATAAGCCCCTAGAGGCTTTATAAATACAATATGGCTCGTATATAGAAACTTCTAGTATAAAGGACGTGCTGACACCTCATTGTGGGTGGTACACGCAGTCTATTAAGGATGCGCCCTTAGGGACTCCTTTAGTCGGAATGATCGTTAGGATCATTCTAAGTTTGGGCTCTATGGTGATCCCATAATCCCATTTAGAAGTTTCATATTGATTACTGGTCGTGCTTATATAATGGTCTGGGGGGTTTATGGACCAGACATTATTTCTATTAACAATCGCAACGGGTAAAACCGTGGTTCGCCCAAGAGTGCTTGAGCCAGCGATTGATTTTGCATGTCATTTACAGCATTCAGGGATAATCCGAGCTTTCAAGACCGAGTGGACCTGTGGACCTGAGCTTTATCTAAGCTTGGCTTGTAACTAAGTTACTCAGGGTCGGTTGGTTTAACCGAATATGGACTGTACTCATAACCGAGGAACTCTATATAGTCTGACATTCTAGTCTATGGCACCCTGGTAACTTAATAAAGACGAATTAGACTTTTAGCTTTAATTAAGCTTTAAGCTCATTAAATTCTCTTTTAGGAAAGAAAACTGGATTCCGAAACTAGTACTCCACTACCAGTTTACGAAGCCGAAGGAGAATCATTTCCTCCTGCCCGGAGATTACCTCCTTCTTACGACGCTCCAATCCCACCGTTTCCCTTAATCTTAGGGGACCGAACTTTTATTGATACACCGGCACCAATTCCATCTTTGTCCTATTCTAGGACGACAGTTCGTGTTGTCAACCCTGACACCAGATTCGGTGTCACAACTCGTGGACCTGTCACAGTTCACGATCGAAGAGATCACTTCCTAGCCGCGCGACTTAGAAACGGTTGTACCTTGCAAGACGAAATAATACATCGTCGTCGACAAGAAGCTATCGAAGGTGTTCCGCCCACCTTAGATCTTTGGATTCCACCCAGGGGCACCTCAGTAGCCCAACACATAGCAAATAGGCGTACACGCCATAATCTCGAAAGAGATAACCAAGAGGTCGAAAACCTCGAAAATCAAAGAAACTTCCGTTTCTTTTGGCGTCTTCTAACCGCCTATATCATAATCATCACCTCCGCCTTCCTCGTCTAACATGTCTAACGACTTGACGATTCCTAGTTCCATTCCCGTTTTGAATGGAACTAACTATAAAGAATGGGAACGCATGATGCGTTTCCTATTACAAACTAAAGGTTTATATCGGTACCTAAAAACCAATTATGTTCGTCCAAGACGGATAACGCCGTTGGAACAATTTTATCTGGACACAGGGGTTCAAGCCTTTGTTCCAGCTGTTCCAGCAACAGCAGCAGTTCCAGAAACGGAAACTGAAGATGCGATACCCGCAATGCCGGCACAACCGGCACAACCAGCCATCACTCAACAAATGATTGATGATGCAGAGGCTATCAAAAAGGCCTATGATGATTGGGTCGTCGAGGATGATCGCATCCTCGGATCCATAAACATGAAATGTACTGCTACTATACAGCAGATCAATGAACATGTTGTTTCTGCCCGAGTTCTATGGCAGAACTTAGCAGAACAATACGGTGTGACAACGTCTGCCGGTATTTATAATGATTTCCAATTAGCAATAAATTGGAAATTCCAAGATAAAAAGGATCCCACACAATCCTTAAACGACCTCCTCGCCATCATAAACCGCTTAGCATCAAGCGGAATTACATTGCCTGCAAATGTACAAGCAATGATTGTACTTTCAGCCGTCCCCCGCCATTGGGACAATTTTGCCGCTGTGGTTCTAGCCACAACAGAACCATCGGATCTTACGATCCAAGGGATACTTCCCTTAATTCAGAATGAGTGGCGCCGAAGGCACCCTGAATCTGCCGCGACGGCTAATATGTTGCAACAACAGCAGCAACCATGGCAACAAGTACGTGGTCGAGGACAAGGACGTGCTCGTGGACGTGGCCGCGGAGCAGGTCGTGGACGTGGGGGGAGGCCTTATTCTAGGCCTCCACAAGGCGCTCAGACACCGGCTCCTACTGCTCCTCCGGCAAATCAAAATTGGCCGGGTAAAGTTGAGGGCCAAACACGTGGTCCTAACTGGGAGAGGAACCGAGAACGCCGAAAGGCAGATGCAGCCGAGAAAAAGGCTGCCAAAGCCGCAGAACATACTATGAGTTCTGCACATACCGTCGCCCGTATTGGGCCTTATGACATCACTGAGCCAGTTGCCAGCTCTAGCAAAGGCAAACAAAAAGAAAAAGACGAACAGGACTTTGAGTCCTATAAATTGAACCGAGGAATGGGGATATCGTCAGACGATATCGATTATAAAAATATGGATATAGATCAGGAAGCTGAACTATATTATGACAATTATTACTATGAAGATAACGGCGAACAATGGTATGAAACCATTAAGAAGCTGGAAATGGCTAACTTTCTCTTTATAGAGGCAGCGATGAAAATGGTGTTCCCTAAATTGGGACATCATCGTCGTACTATAAATTCCTTCTTTGAACAATCTGTACTATATGATAGTATAAATTATAAAGAAAAATTTGACGAAAACTGCCTCGTAAGAGATAAGTTGAGTGATATTGCCATTTATAATGCAAATATGATTGAACGATCATATAATATTGGTAACATGTTTAAGAAACCTTTTACATGTTTAGCGGTCAATAAAAGAAAATTTAAGGATAAAGTACATCCGACATGTCCCTGTCCGGAATGTGTTGAGAAACGTACTGGAGATACACTATGGATGTGTGACTCCGGTGCATCCGATCACTTTACCTTTAGTAGGAAAGACTTCTCTGAATACAGAGAATTTCCTGCAAATGAAAACCACAGTGTTAAAACTGCTAATGGTTTAGATCGTCTTGAGGGACTTGGCACAGTTATTCTTGAACACAAGTTATCCACAGGAGAAACAACACTCGTAAAGCTCTTCCCTGTCCTCTATATGCCATGGGCAACTGCACGCTTGATTTCAAACGGCAGATTAATCCGACAAGGATTGACTTGTAAACAAGATGAAAAGATGGTAGTCTTTTCCTTTACAGACTCGGGTAGAACGTGTATCGAAGGACATTATCTTATGCCCAATGATACATTAGTTTACGCCCGAGGTAGGATTATTATAATGAATCCTACACTGGTTTCCGGTCCTGGCTTAGCCAACAGGAATTCTAAATTAATTCTTGGAAGACCGACAAAGAAACCAAACGCAGAGTCTATAGAAAAATTATTAGACTACGAGACCTGGCATAAACGTTTTGGTCATCCATCTAACGAAGTCTTTTCGAAGATACCGTTAAATGTCAATGGATGGAAAGAAGTTACACTTCCAGAAGGAAAACTATGTTGTGAAGGTTGTCTAAAAGGCAAAATGAAGGCAAAACCTTATAAACTGTCTTCAAAGAGAGCTACTCGTCCCTTTGAGTTACTCCATATGGATCTTATGACCGTACCGGCCATATCCTACCACAAATACAAATATATTGGTGTCATCGTTGACGATTTTACCTCGTACACGTGGATTGGTTTATTAAAAACCAAAGATCAAACTCTAGAATATTTTACCGGATGGTATAATGAGTTTGTAGATCCTAAACAACCTATTTCTCACCTCCGTTCTGATCGAGGGGGGGAATTTGTAAATAAAGCCTTTGAAGAATTCCTTAAATCTAAAGGAATTAAACATCAACAGACAGCTCCTTACACCCCACAACAAAATGGTCGCGTTGAACGCATGAATCAGACTTTGTCAGACAAAGCTGAGGCTATGCGATTAGACGCAGGATGTCCAAAATCTTGGTGGGAGTTCTCATTCAGAACGGCTGTGCATGTGTACAACCGCACTCCCCTAAAACAGACTAAATGGAAGACCCCTCTGGAAAATCTTCTTAATAAAAAACCAGACTTATCATACTTTCGAGTATTTGGATGTGAAGCCTGGGTATTTATCCCTGATCAACGGAGACCGGATAAGCTGTCCGAGAAATCCGTTTTATGTACTTTTGTAGGATATGAATCAGGAACCAAAGGCTATAGGTTCATGACGTCGACAAACACACTGGTCATATCCTCCCAGGCTACATTCTTTGAAAACAGGTTTCCGCGTAAAGGAAAGACTGCAGAAATAATTACTGAAGATCTTGGTCCGATCTGGGAGGCGATTCCTCAAGAGGAACCTAACCGCCCTCCACAAAATTTGGATTTAGATAACTTACTCCCAGAGAACCGTAGACGTTCTCCGAGCCGTAGACGCTCACCAAGTTTGGATCAAAGGGGTGCATCTCCTGATCGACAGCAGTCAGACCCTTCTGATGATTCAAACGATGATGATGACGGTGATGAATTTGCCGATCGTCGAAGAGATTTTTTGGATGATAATATCCGAAGGCAAAGGGAAGAAAGAGAACAAGAAAGACGTGACAATTATCGTAGACAACGCGATGATTGGAAAAAGGGTCAAGGAATTGATAAACAGTCTCGTTTACGAGATCAATTCAAACGTCAAATGAGTGATATGTTTAAGAAATGTAAAACTCCTGAACCCTTTAGACGTACTCCCTCTCCACAAATAAAAGAAGAGACTCCTGTTCCTTCTAGGCCTATAACACCGATACCATATGTATCTAGGCCACCTTCACCTCGTAGTCCTATGGATGAAGATAATCCCTTCTCTTTAAATCAAAGAGATCGTGATGAAATAGAAAACCCATTTATGACGGATCGAGAATTTGATCAATTTGAACAACGTCAAAGAGATCGTTTTAGAGAATTTGCTCAGAGACCTAGACCTCCTCCACCGATCGTATCTGATCCTGGTCCACCCTCTGTGCAAATAGGTCCTCGCCGTTCTGGTCGTTTTCCTATTCCAAGGGTACAAAGAGACAACGCGTATGGAGATAAAACTCCTGCACAAATAGAAGCGGAAATTCAGCAAAAGCGAGACGCTTTACGAGAGCAGTTAAAAGATAAAACTCTGAGTTCTTCAACTCAGGATCCACCGTCAGCAGACAGGAACCCTGATAGAATGAATGAATCTGCTTCTCTACTCAAAGAAATCTTCACTTTAAAGTCTGAATTAAAATCTGCAGAACATGATCATTTAACTCGAATGATTAATGAATCTGGGAATGAATTCCTTCATTTCCTTCTAAAAGCGGCTGTTCCCCTTGTAGATAACATTCCATATGACTATAGAGATATATCTAAAATGCGCTCCAGTAATCCTCAATTGTATAAACAATGGAAGATTGCAATGGATGATGAATTTAAATCTCTTCAATCTAGAGATATTTGGGAGTTAGTTGATCTTCCAAAAGGACGAAACCTAATCAGATGTCGTTGGGTTTTCGACTTAAAAACCGATGGACGCAAAAAAGCTCGCGTCGTAGCTAAAGGTTTTAGTCAACGTCCCGGATTAGATTACGACGAAACATTCTCGCCTGTAGCGAGATATGAAACAATCCGAATACTTCTGGCCACATCAGTGCTTGAAAACTGGGATATACAAGCCCTAGATGTAAAAACTGCCTTCTTATATGGCGATCTTGATGAAGATATTTACATGGCCCAGCCAGAATGTTTCGTTGTAAAAGGACAAGAATCTAAAGTATATAGGCTGAGGAAAGCCATATATGGATTGAAACAGGCATCATATGCCTGGAATAAACAAGCTGATAAATCGTTGAAATCGTTGCATTTCGAGCGATGCTTGTCTGATTCTGGCGTTTACGTTCGTAAAGGCAAGAATACTATCACGATATGCATATTGTATGTCGACGATATACTCTTTATGGGAAATGACGATTCCACCATTGCATCCATTAAAAAGAAATTTATGGAGATGTGGGAATGTCGTGACCTTGGAAAGATCAAAGAGTATTTACGAATCCAAGTCAATTACAACCGTGATTTAGGATTCTTAGTCATAGATCAAGGTCCTTATGCCTTGAAGGTTGTTAAGCGATTTGGACTTGAAGATTGCAAGTCTGTACGCACACCGTTACCTGCTGGGTATGCTCCTATAAAGAATGAAGGAGAATGCACACCACAGGAACGTTCTTATTATCAACAGATAATAGGATCCCTTCTATATCTCGCCTTAGGAACTAGGCCTGATATAATTTATGCAGTAATTTTGATGTCCCAATTTTCATCAAATCCGTCCCAAGAACACATTCAAAAAGCCTTGTATATAGTCAAATACATTGCTCATACCTTAAACGTAAAAATCATTTATAGCGCCAAAGGCAATAATAAATTTAGAGCCTACGCTGACGCTGACTGGGCCGCTGATCATAATACACGACGATCTATAAATGGTTATGTCTTAATGTTAGCTGGTGGTGCGGTAGCTTGGACGAGTAGAAAACAAAAGACTGTAGCTCTGTCTTCGACTGAAGCAGAATACATATCTTTATCAGATGCTGCAAGACAAATTGCATGGGTTGAAAATCTATTTTACGAAATAGGTGCACCCATTAAAAGCATCTTACTTAGCGTAGATAACCAAGGCGCTATATTTTGGGCACAAAATCCTGCACAAGAACATCGTTCTAAACACATAGATATTCGCTATCATTTCGTTCGCGAGTTGATCAAGACTAAAAAGGTAGTCCTCGAATATATACCAACAAATGAACAAAATGCGGATCTCATGACTAAGAATTTATCTTTTGAAAAGGTCAAATTCTTTAGAGAACGATTGGGACTTTCATTAGATGAATATCCGACTTCAACAAATTCTTTAATCAGAAGACCAGATAAAATGGATTCTGATGAAATCCGTGATTTGACGAAATTAATTCTTGATTGGCAAAATCTTGAATTAGATGGAATAGACCGTCTATCACATGAGAAGTTGATGGAACTTCTAGAAAATCTTCTTGATGAATTTGAATCGGCTATGGATCCTTTCTATGATGAAAACATCATAGACTTTAAATAAAGGATATCTAAGCGAAGGGGTGTGTTAAATATAGAATTATATTTATAGAATGATTAACTACTGATTGACTACAATCAATATTACTCATATTGCTTGCGTCATCCTTTATGTATGACATAGAGATGACATCATAATGACATCATTATGATATCATGGTGACATCATGATAGACTCATGATCACACTTTATGGTGTGCTTAGCATGCCATAACTTCTCGTCTATACTATACGCTTACACATATGTAGACACATATTTGTTCTCTCTTAGTATATAAACCTGTCCTGTATCGTAGAATAGGACAATCCATTCTCTTCCTCTCACTATCACTACTACGCCGAAGGGTAGTGTTAAGATCATATCGCAATAGGTAAGCTATTGCACCTGCTCATGCTGTGGACACGCTCTCGCATAGACCTGTCTTCTTCGTCAATTCCTTCCTTCGTCGATCCAATAATTCGACGAGCCTTTTATCGAATCTGGACGTTATTCACATCCTGGACCTTTGCCAACAACTATCTGTTCATCTTGAATAGATATGTTCGCCCTGATCTGATGGCCCTCGTTAACATCATCATTAATCTCACCCGCCGGTTCCGAGAACCGCAACGCAACCGCTGGATCACCCTGATGATCTGGAACAATATTCATTGGTTTTGTGACTTACGAGGAGACGTATACCTCGAAGAAGCAACCCGTCTTACCACTGCCAGACATCGTCACCATTTCATCCAACCAACACGACAACCCGCTTTAGACACTGGCATGGCCTGGATGCACGGACGCCCTGTATTTCCCCACACTCCCGTCAATGCTACGTTCGAACGTATTCGAACCCTTAGTGACCGTCTCAACCCAATGATGACTCCTGATGGTTGGGATGTAACTATACTACGACAACTACAAATGACGATTAACAATCTCGTATGGAGGCACGATCGTAACCCTAACAGACCTAATGCCAGTAACGAATACCAAGACACCGCCGTCATCACACTTCAAACAGGACATACAATTGAAGGACGCGATGTCCCTATTCCTGAAAATCCGACACGTCGCACTATCTTTCACCTGCACGGACCTGACCCCTCAGCTGAACGATTGGTATCATTCGAACCGAATAACTTAGCCTTCGAAGGAGAAGATATCCCTGGAACTCAAGGCTGTTACATGTGCGGAGCTCCACATCACACTACCGAACACCATCAACGACAAGAAATACGCCGAGGACCGGTACATGAGGAAACCCCACCTCCCACTTATCCAGACGCTGTAACACAATCGTTACTACCCACGCCGTTTGAACAAATCCCTGAACAACGAATTTCTACCGCTTCACCCGCTACTACTATTGATTCCACCCAACTCGAACAAGGCGAACCTTCCCCGCTTATCGAAAGAAGACGACGAGGAACAAATACTCGCCCTCCGGGCAACCGCTTCACCACTACTACCACCGGACCCCCACCGTCACGACGAAACCTTGGAAATCGCCGAGGCCAATCAACACGAGGACAGTCACGTCCTGTCGCCACTATGACTGCCTCCAATACACGAGAAGAGCAACCGACTCTTCAAGAACGTCTTACCGATAACCGCCGCCGCCGCCGTCATCCTTGGCAAGGAAACGAAGACCCTTACACCTATGACAGCGACGCCGAACACAATCGTGACACGTAGTCACAAATAAATTCAATATTCGGTGAATATTGGACTTCGTATGTAGGAGAAGGGCTATGTTACAAACGTACGTCATGGCCTATCTTTTTTTATCTTATCATCTATGTCATCCCTCCTACGTCATTGATTGCATATGCGTTCCTTCTGGAACATTCATCGTTTATCATATGCTATTCTATTTTATCACATGCATGTCGATTATCACATGTAAACCATTCCATTATCACATGTAGCTGTTTCGTTATCACATGCATTCCTACTTACTATATTTGCGTATATACCTTGTACTATATAAACTACACAAATATACGACTAGACCTCAGTCTAGTTTTAACAGTCAAAATCTGTCTCGTTATCGTCTAAGCTCCCTTGAGGACTTATCTGATAACACTCTTATTCTTTGAACGCTCTTAAGTGCCGGAATTCCCTTGAGGAACCTACGGTACCTGATAGGCTTGACTTATCAGTGAACAAACAAACGTAACAATAGCACCCGTCACTCCCGAGCAATTACCATAATTGGTATATCTCAATGTTCATATTATTGGTTATGACACGACAAAACAATTCCGTTAAATGGCTAAATACAATACTACTGAAGCTGGCACAGCACTACCAGAAATTTGCATGATGCAGGACAAGTTGACAAGGTGTGGTTGGTGGTGCAGCACAGCATATGTCTGGTTTGGCACAGATATTAGAAAACAATTAGAAATAATAAAATAAAAGGAAAATGTACCACAATGGTACATTTCAGCGGTGAAGGTGAACGGGCTGGGTTGCGGTTGTGGAGGATCTTCGTCTAAACCTTAAGGTGCAGGTGGAACGAACCGGGGGGTGATATATACTTGAACAACCACGAAGTGTACGGGATGGGTGTCGCTTGAAACATATTCTAGAAAAAATTGTGAGTTGAGGTTTAGATTACTAGTCGGAATGACTCCTGGTTACTTGCATCAATCTGATCTTCCCAATGATGATCATGTTCCTTTTGCCGAGCTAGTTGACTCTCAATTTGCTCACAGATAAGTGCAGTGCAATCCTTTGGCCGCATTGCCACCTTGATGCGTGTGGCAGGAGGTAAACCTGCATCGTTTGTCCTGAGCTTGAGGGGTACATGTCTGCAAGAAACAGGTCAGAGAAAGTGGAAAAGAAATAAAGGAAAGACCTCTAGTCTCTTCACCGGGCATTCTGTATCGATCAGAAGTCCTTCGTCGTTTTTGTCACCGAGTGAAGGACATTTCATTTTCAGATCAGCCAAAGCGGCTCGCTTCTCAGCGCATTCAAAACGAGGGGGCTCGAAGTAGTTCAAAAGGTCTAAATAGAACTGACCGTCTGCCGCTGTCTCCCGGACGATGTACACGGACTGGTGGATCACCTCCATATGGTTGGAACTCGTCGCCACTGCGTGCTCAAATAGAACAATGAAAATCCTCGACCTGCACGATAGTATTGGAAAGCTCGAAAACCGCGCCTAGGGATTGATGCCATCATATGCCTGGACCAGCTTCTAGCATATATGTGGATTGGGTGGGATTGCGGTTTGACAAGGGCGCTGCACTGTCTTCATTCATCGGGGTACTGGAATGAGTGTCGCGAAGGGGCATCGAAAGTCGCTCTATGAGGGACGACCAGTAGAAATACTGTTGGATTGGGTGCCGTTGCTGTGCTAGCTCCTTAACCATTTCGTGCATCAAGACTGCCTTGGCAAGCTCCAATGGGTATTGGAATTCCACATTCAGCCGGGCCAGCTTGTCCGATGAAGTCACCTGGGAAACACGTGTCTTCCGAACGGCTTTAATTTTGCGCCTGCGGAAGCAGATGTATGACTCGTTCTGGCTGTCAGTCTCATCGTTCTAATAAATAAGTACATTAAGCAGCTATCGCTCGCCAATGATGACCCACATATGTTCAAGATGGGAATTATTCTATGGCCGCCACGTTTGAGACACCTTTCTTTCCATTTTCGAGACCCTGTCATGAAGCTTAGTCAAGAGCATGATTTAAAGAATCATCGCCACAAACATGGTGGAGAAACTCTGTCCTCTCATGCGTCGCCTTTTTTAGAGTTGCTGAACTTGCCGTGGGCACAATTTACTGCACATTGGAGGCACCAGAGCACCGAGAGGAATACAGTATACTGACAGAGGGTCAGAAATCTCTCCGCGACCTGGGTGGCGTCAGATATATCCCACTTGGAGAGAACAAAGTCAAAGGCAATATCATTCGGGACGAGGAGGAGAGATCAGCAGTGGAAGATTCACAAACTGTTGTTGTTGATTTCGAGATGGAGACGGCAGATCTGTCGCTAGGCGAATGCAGAAGAAGGAGCAGACATGACTGTGAGCACCAGAGGTTCTACTGGATAGGATTATCGAGTTCACGTCCCAACGGAAAACCCTATCTGTTGTCAAGAACAAATTAGATGTGAGCATGAACTCACAACTGGAACCCAGAAGTCCCGGGGCCCTTCCGGTACGCTCCGAGGTTACTCCTCCGCTTCACAACGTCCCGAGAGCCATTGAGCTCTCCGTCCCTTCTTCGAAGCCGGTTCCGCGCTATCCTGAGCCTATGCTGGGAATCTCCCAAGTTGAAGTCTCAGAAAGGCGCGCGGAAGGACTCCCAGAGTCCGTCAACATTGAGGAATATGTTGAAGATGCCTCTCAAGGCCTAGCGTGCTGCGTTGTCCAATGAGGAAGAAACAAGACTACGTGATCCATACGCTGTCAATGACAAGGAAACGAGTGTAAACTGGCACTCACCTAGTCCCCGTATGGTTCCCTTGCTACTCTGCCCAGCAACACCTGTCCACCCCGCCGCGCAGCTGAATGTCGAATTTGATGTATCCATCAACAAATCTTAGGCGTCGTTAGTGGAGTAGTCGACACGAGTACGCACGCTCACCTGTACTCAGCGTGGTCTCTGCGTCACTCTTCTCCTCAGCGTCCACCAGTCCCACGCTGCCCGTTCCGATCACCCAGCTGAATAACTATACGTGTCAGCTGGTTCAACCTTCGGCACAGTCAAGTAATGAGCTCGACTGGTCTTCATCCCGACGATATCTCTGTGACGTCATCAGTCAGTCAGTCAATCCGAGTACCAATTGATACTTACCAAAACTCGAGGTGGAACTTAGTCCACCTATTCCCAAACCCGTTGACCATCCAGTCAACGTTCTTCACCGTCGTGAGAGTAAAGAACTCTCTTGGCGAGCTCGCTGTAAACTGATGATTGCGGTCAACTCCAACTTGAGACAGCTGAATTACCTAGTCATCAGTAAAACAAGTGATATGGGTGAATACGACTCACCTTCACGCTGGGCGGAATATATGCCGCCCAAATCAATGACCTTCTTGCTTGGAAACAGTCCAGATCCAGAGGCTAAAGTAACGATTGAGTTAGGTCGTTCCCTAACCCACGAGCATCCCGCAGAACCTCCCCGTTGTCAATACCCTTGCTCGTCTCACTTGTTACTGGCTTCTCCGTGATTCCAAGCCCCTCAAACCTGTCAAATGTGTAAATTATGAAGATAAATTATCAATGACGAAAATACAAACTTACAACTTAATCATTTACGACCAAGGAGACGCTCTAGAGTCTCCAAATACCTAATTTTACTCCTCTTCTCTTGAAGGGAAGGGACGAGTCAAACGTGATTTGCTTTAAAATCAGTATAATCAACCGAGAGTTAACTATAACTCTCTGAAAACATGCGGAAGACTCACCTTAAGTCTTCCAATCATTCATCAGATGTTCTCGCACTCGGGAAAACCGCACCTAGCGTATCCTGCAGTTAACAGAAGTGCAGGAGACCGAAAGGAAGAAGAGCCTTATGCAACTGGTAGTCTCCATCCTTTTCCCTTTCTCCTGTGCTCGCGACCTTGTATTTGCTCTGATTGACAAATGAGAGGTCGATGCAAAGTCCTAACCTCGAGGCCGACATACAGTCCAGGCCTTAAAAACTTTCTTGAGGACCAGTCCTAGTCCTCGCCCTTTCAACTCGTCTACCCGAGGAACCACGCCGGCCTTATTGAGTAGTCAATACGAAACGGAAAGCTGGAAAGTTGAAACTTACCTACTCTTGAAGACATCCCGCTCCCGTCTCCCTCTCAATTCGTCAGCTGCTCGCCCGGATGATGGATAAAAGACGACACTTCATCAACGTCGTCAACAACACAATATTACTGGTGTAAAAAGACTTACCTAGTACACCTGTACCTTCGGGAAATTATCCTGAGGACCCCTTCTATAACCTCAATCGGAAATTTTCTTCTGTGGAGAAGAGACTCATGACGAGTCAAAGTCAATCCTAGCATCTTCAAAAGCGCCGGAGAGTTTCAATGAACTCTCCCAAGCGCAATAAAGTCCACGCCCTGTAAATCGATATGACACAGCTACAAGAAACGGTTAGTGAGAATACGAAAGAGAAAGATGAGGAAAAGCGCACCGTGTCCCAGATCCTCATCCTCATTCCGTCTCACTCACCCATATCCTCCGCAACATTCCTGCACCCTCTCCACCGATACCAACACACAGGCCTCTTCTGAACCCGTTTCCTGGCTGTTGAGATAAACGAGGAATTAAATCCTTGTCGCAGCGTCAAAGTATGCATCTAAGCACAAACACGAGTCAGCTACTTCAACAAGAACGGTACTGGGTACTCACCTGGTATGGACACCATCCAATTCTCCCCGGAACACGTTCTGTGGGGGAGGATCCGTCCAACTACTCGCAATCGAGTAGTAGTCTCCGAGATCATGCCTACGCTGTCTCACCCACGCCTCCCATCCATGGCATCCGATCACGTCAGTACCTAATACGACCATTGCCGTCAGTCAGTCTCGTAGGAAGGAAGAAGAAAGAAACGAGGAACTCACCTCGACAGCTAGACCTCATTGCCCTGTCTCTCTCTCTTGCTCTCCTGACCCCTTCGCCACATGTAAGGAGTACTGATGGCTGTTGTGGCCGTCGCCACAGTCCTTGGTGAGCTCCAGTCGATTGGAGCTCCCTACTTTATTGTTATCGCTGGGAAGCCCCTAGCGATAAACAGACCTTGACCGAGTCGCGTGTCACATGACCTTCCAAATTTGGAGCACAGCGGCCGAAATCTCAAAAGGCCAGTGAGGCTTGGACCTCACTCTGACGGCCAGAAGCTGTCCAGATCATCTGTTGGGAAGCTCCCAACCCATGTGCGGAAGTACAGCACGCCATGAAGATTCTGAAGACCCTTGGCCAGACCTTTCGTTGCTAAGTAAAATCTATTTAAACCGTGACAGGTATCATTCTATGACGAATACAAGTGCTTTCTACTCGAATCACCGCACTCTTGCTCTTATATTCCAACATATCATAATTTAGGCTCTGATCAACAACCATCCTCCTATTTGTGGGCCCCCACGTGCCATTGTCCGACAGCCTTCTGAGGAAAATGTGCATGTGGACGCTGTGACTTATGATTACGATGATCATCTCCCCGAACTTTAACCTCATCCTTCCGCACATGGTGCAGCATTTTCCAGTCAAACATGTAGTCATATTGGAATCCTTCACGAACGAACAAGTCACGGAACAATTTTCGAATATATGAGTAGTCGGGTTTTTCATTGAAACCAAGAGAGCGTGTATAGTTCAAAAATATGCCAAATTCGGAAGGGAGGCCACGGCAAAGTGAACCAATGGTCGTCGCAATCTTTTTGTCCCCGATCTTGGCATACTTAGACTTCTTGGTAATGGCTTCTATGCCTTGCCATGGGAGAAGACCACGGAGGAAATATATGAAGATGTAAGCAAGCGCCTCAAGATCATCTCGACGGGCCTGCTGTACACCCAAATGAGCGTTGATAGACGCATATCGGGCGGTGCCAGTGAAACTCTTGCCGTCTTTGTAGGGGATGTGGGTAAGCGTCCTAGGGTCACGGTATCTTTTTGCGAGGCCGAAATCGATAATATTCACATGGTTCACTTGGTTCATGCCAATGCCTATCAAGAAGTTATCCGGTTTGATGTCGCGATGAATGAAGTTCCGAGAGTGGATAAATTCAATACGAGTAATCTAACAATAGTCAGGACAAGGGGAAATGTGTGGTAAATGATGTACGGACCATCTGATCAGCTAGTAGTAAGACGGTCTTAAGGGTGAACTTGCGCCCACAGAGGTTGAAAAGATCCTCAAGTGAAGGACCTAGAAGATCCAAAACCATGGCATTGCAGTCGCATTCTGCCGTCCCATACCAGTGAATGGTAGGTACACCTACACCCCCAGCGAGGGCTTTGTAGATGTATGCTTCAGACTTGAGGAGTCGATGTCTAGAGTTGGCGGGCTCAAATTTGATGGCAACTTGCGTCGCCAACTGGATATTAACACCAACATAAATATCGCCTGGTGACAGAATGGAATGAGCTTCAAGGACGATCAATCGGACAGAAGACGCACTGAAAGAGCCAGAACCAATCTTTTTACCCAGCCTATACTTATCACATACCCGGGCATCTAATTCATGCAAATGAGCATGCTCCATTGCGAATTTCGGAGTTCTAGACTGTGAGAGTCAATAATACTGTTCCTGCCGGAGTAGCGAAAGGAAGCGACTTGGGGATAGGGCAAAAAGAAGCGAGGGAAGTAACACACGTGTCGGACCTGAGGGGAGTAAAGCCTTAGCGTCCCTGTGGCTGTTGGCAGGGTCCCAAGCCCTGTCGTGCGCACTGGGGGAGATAATGATCCTAGGCTCAATTCCGGGTCTTCAGTGGTACCCATTGGCGAGATGGACCAGCATGAGCAGTTGAACGAAGTTGTGGCTTGTGAAAAAGATTTCTCGTTGTGCGTTGGCAGCCATAACGCTCAGCAGCATTACTGCGCGTGAGACCATGACCAACCAAAGAGAGCCAAAGAGAGGGAATGAGAGCCTAAGAGAGGGAATGAGAGCCTAAGAGAGAAAGAGAGACTCACCCTCCGACATTTTTCTGTGAGTTCCTTCAACTGCGATAAACAAGAGATAGGTTTTGATGTGTACATGTTCTTGACATTTTCCCGTTTCTAGCCACATTCACTTCAACATTGAGCATGCCTAGCGCGCCCACCATGCGTCACCTAATCGCCCTCAGCAATGAAAGTCCAACAATAATTAGTAGGCAAGTAAGGTATCGATTATATGATTATTAATTATCATCAACGAAGCTTCGTCCGGCTCTCCTCAAGTCCTTGTCTGAAATGGCTCCTTGTCACTTCCCGTATGCATTATGGCGTGGTCTGGTGGCAAGTCGTGCACGCATATACTCAGTTTTTTGCTTGTTAATCAGAGGTCTTTACACTGAGCCACCTATTCCTAGCGGATTCCGAGCAGAATGCTAGGAATCTGCGGAATCCACTGGGAAATTCCTAGCATTCCTAGCAAATGCTAGGAATGGGTGTTTCCCCCCCAAAAAAGGGGAAAATGTCCCAGTGTATTCCCAATGATTTCCCAGCACATTCCCACCCCAGTGCAAGGAATGGGTAGGCCATTCCTAGGAATGCTTTCAGCTGGGACTGGTAGGACTGGGTAGGACGAGGAATGGACTGGGAATGAAGGTGATCATGTGACTTGACATGGTCTGTGCGCAGGTCCACAGGTATATAAGGAGGGGGCATTTGGCACATATTTCCCCCCCACCCACCCCCTTCAGGGGTGGCAGTGCTGATAAGATTAGATAGATTAGATAGATAGATAGATAGAGTGCTTGTTTGATATAGGATAAGCAAATTAAGTAATGCAAAAGGGTTAGATAAGATAAGATAAGATAAAAATAGATAAGATATTTTTAGAATTTCCTTTTTTGGAAAAATACTCTTTTGCTTCAAATGAATATGCAAAGTTTATTATTGTTTGTTTGTCCTTGTTTTTCTTGAGATAAAATTACCAAAAAATCTTCAAAAAATGCGGAAAATTCATGTGATCCAGGTCATATAGACTTGGTGAAGCCAAACAAAGCCAAACTTGAGATATTGGCAAAATAAGTTTTGGACTTTCAATTCATTACATATTTCCACCATACTGTCCAAGGGTGCCATTTATATACACATGATATATGTTCCATATACATAGCATCCTTGAATCAGGTGAAGGTCATGTGAAACCCATTCAGACTGTGCTTCAAGTTGGACATGTTCATTCCTTATGCCTTCCTTATCCATTCTTACCCTTATGCTTGATTCATACAGACAAGCACATTTCCTTTAATTGGATACAATCCACTTGTCATCACTTATCATCCACACTCTTTCTCAGGTACTTTGAAGTTGCTATCTGCTTTAGTATTGACTTATATAGGATCATGACTTGAAGTAGATTGGAATTGCCATTGTAAATCAGTCAAGACTCACAAGTTTGTAACAACAGGCTGTCTTGCCACCTGTCTGTCTACCTGTCCACACCACCACCCATCTCACAAAACTGCCATCCATCTTCAATGCACTGGCACCAACCACTGGCACTGCTCTGGGAGCCTGAACTTAAGCTCAGATTGGGCCGTGTGGGACTCAAGTCTTAAGTTGCACTTGGACCAGGATCAAACAATCTTTTACATTTTTACAAATTGTTTTGGGATTTTGTCATGAGTATGACAATCCCAAACAATGCCAAGCAACTGCATCAGGAAAACTGCCAAATTTCTGATAATGTCTGAGGTGCTAGAATACAGTAATACTATGCAATTGTCTAATTTTCTGATCATCTGGCCAGTTCTGGAACACTAATTGTCTGATTGGCTAGCCAGCACTAGAATACTGGTTGCTTGATTGTCTGATTGTCTGACACCTTCTAATGTTGTCTGACAAATTATCAGATGTAGTCAGATGATGTCAGACAGTCAGACAATCAGATAACTAGCATTCCAGTGCTGGCTAGACAATCAGACAATCAGACAATTAGTGTCCCAGAACTGGCCAGATGATCAGACAATCAGACAGCTAGTGTTCCAGATTATCATTGGACATCATCAGAATTTTGGCAGTTTTCCTGATGCATGCACACCTACCAGAAAATATATCTGTGAAATGCACTGCATGAGTGATCCAGCTCCAAAGCCAAAGTGTAACAAGGCTTTGGTCTTATATTGTCCAGGTTGCTGTCTGATTTTGTAATGGACAGTTCAAAGCACCTGAGATGTGGCTTGTCATTCCAGAGCAAACAACATAGCCACCACTCACCTCCGAAGGCCTTGGACATGCTCCATGAAGTGGCAGCCCATAGGCCATCAGCAAACAAGGCAAACATCTAATTTTGTCTGCAGCATCATTAGACCTGATTATTACATCAGTTCACTAGTCAACAGTGGCTGTTAGATAATCAGGCAGTCAGACAATTAGTGCCACAACACAGCCTGTCAGTGCTTGTCAGATGGCTAACAATCAGACATTTAGTGCAACAGTGCCTGTCAGATTGTCAGACAATTGGATAATCAGTGCAACAGCACCTGTCAGATAGTCAGACAAAAGTTAGTGCAAGAGTACCTGTCAGATAGTCAGACATTCAGACAAATTGCATGACAGACTCTATCAGACTGATCAGACAATCAGGTTTTTGACATGTTTGCTGCTACAGGCCAAGCCTTATACTTGGGATGAAATAGGTGTTAAAATCTAACCAAGTGTTTGTTACAACTGATCACTAATGTTGTAACAATTTTCTAGCCCTCAGGCAGACTTACTAATAGGATGCTTTAGATGTTTAGAAATGCAGTCGTAACCAATCTATTGTACCCTGAGAGTACTCCCTACAGGCAAGAAGAGCTGGTCCAATGTTTGGTGCTGTTTATAACAAATCCCATTAGGTGTGAGTTTAGCTGTCCACTACATGTCACATCTACTAGCATGTGTAGGTAAAGCTCTGTACCCAAACACAGCATCAGAACAAAAGATCAAACATAGTATCATATACTAACACAAATATGTGTCCACTAGTGTGTCAAGCACACCACTTTTATCGATAGGAACAGCAGGAAATGAGTAGGAATCCATCAGCAGGAAGTTTCCATGAATATATGGATGTGGTGGGAATGAATTAGGAATGAGCTGGGAATGAGCTGGGAATGAGCTGGGAATGAGATGGGATGTCCTAGGACTCCATCTGATTTTGGTAGGAATCCTAGGAATTCACTGGGATTCCAATGGGAAAGGTGGCTCAGTGAAAAGTACTGGTCTTAAGTATCAGCTATACATCGCTTCTTTTGACCTGCAGCCTCTAGGCCTATCTTTTTTACTCTTAGTAAAAATACAATTCAATGTACCAATACCCTCACCTGACCTCCAACGTGGCTCTGGTGGTATCAACTGTGATGCCATTTTCATTACAGCTCTATCCATTTTCAGTTGCTTGATCCTTTCTCTAGCTAGTGATGGGAGGTTAAGTTATGTAACTGCAATTAACCATAACTTAACTGAACCTAACTGCTTGACCAGTTAATTATCAGTTAAGGTTAGGCCCTTTCCCTAACCTTAACCGGACCGGTTATGACCGGTTAAATTGTGCAACCTTGTAGAGCTGGTCCTTAGCTTCATTTTGAGCCCTTATTCATGTAATTTGGCCCAGTGGTTCATGAGATATGAGGTATTTTGTGAAGGGATGTCAAAATTATTGTGTTTCTCATTAGCAATGTGGTCCATGACATGCAAAAAGCAATATACAATTAGTTTCTCATGTTCAATCTGCTAGCTATTTCCCTCACCACACTCAGAAACATAGTTCTCTGGGATGCTGATGAGGAGCAAAGTTTTGCATGGCTGTTGTGAGGCTCTAATTTGTATGCAATTTTCATTATGTTTATCATTCTGTATTGGACAATATACTTCTGACTTAGGCTGTTGGCATTTGGGACTTGTTTCTGACTTATATTGATCAGTTATGAGCATCATAGACAACATTGCTAATGGGAAACCAATCATCTTGACATCACTCACAAAACACTTCATATCTCATGAACCACTGGTCCAAATTACATGAATAGGGGCTCAAAATGATGCTAATAACCTGCTCTACCAGATTACATAATTTTAATCGGTTATAACCGGTCATAACCAGTCATAACCAGTCCAGTTAAGGTTAAGGAAATTCTGGGTCATCAGTTAATTGATCAGTTACAGTTAATCAATTTTGGGGCAATTAACTGGACTTAACCTAACCTCACAACACTATCTCTAGCCCTTCGATTCTGAGCAGCTTTTCCTTCAGCAGAGCGCTGGTGTGATTTTTTAATCCCTATATTTGATACCATGGCGCACATTAGTTAGTCCACGTTTAAAATGAGTCTAAATTTAGATTTGTGAGAAATGTTTCTCAATTTGGCACTGTTTACACGTCCTCCTCTCCATACAGATGCGGCTTCCAGTGAACGCGTTTGAGCCTATGGAGAAATCAGGGGGTCCCCGATCTCGCTTATAGTGATGTATCGGTATAATACTGATAACAAATTTTCATTCTAGTCTCATTTTACACAAAAAAAAGTCATCATAGACCTCAACTTGCTCAGACATTTATATTCTCATGTGCGACTTTTGTTTGTTTGAAAACCTGGGATTAAACATTTGATAGACTAATCCACAAAATTTCAATCATGTTGACTCTTTGTTCAGCCGTATCTGTATGTTCATAGTTGGATGATTGATATTATGAGAATTCTAATGACCTTCTTAGTTCGCATCTTAGTACCCCTAGCGTCTGGTTCTTTTAATAATAAGTTGAGGCGATCAGCACTATGTTGGGATGTCTAGGTGCATTACATTTGTTATTGTGGAGTTCTCCCTGAGCTCTATCATTAGATCAGGCCTCACTACACAAAATTTCAATCACGTCGACTCTTTGTTCAGCCATATCTGTACGTTTCTAGGTCGATGATCCATATTATGATAATTCTAACGACCTTCTTAGTTCACATCTTAGCTCTAGCATCTGGTTCTTTTGAGAATAATTGGAGGCAGTCAGGAGTCAGGACTATGTTGGGATGTCTAGGTGCGTTTCGTTTGTTATCGTGGTTTTCTCACTGAGTTCTATCATTAGATTAAGGTTCACTATAACAAATTGCAATCACGTCAACTGTTTGTTCAGCAGTATCTGTATGTCGGTAATTTGACAATTGATATTACGATAATTCTAACGACCTTCTTAGTTCGCATCTTAGCTCTAGCGTCTGGTTCTTTTAATAATAAGTTGGAGGCAGTCAGCACTATGGAGACCTCTTGGTGTGTTTCATTTGTTATCGTGGAGTTTTCGCTGAGCTTCATCTTTAGCTCAAGCCTCACTACACAAACTTGCAATCACATCGACTCTTTGCTCAGCCGTATCTGTATGTTGGTAGTTCGATGATCAATATTATGATAATTCTAATGACCTCCTTACTTCACATCTTAGCCCTCACATCTGGTTCATTTGAGAATAAATTGGAGGCAGTCAGCGTTGGGACCTCTAGGTGTGTTTTGTTTCTTATCGTGGAATTCTCGCTGAGCTCTATCATTATAACAAGTCTCAGTACACAAAATTGCATTCACATTGACTGTTTGTTCAGTCATATCTGTACGTTAGTAGTTCACTGATCAATATTTAATTCTAATGACTTCCTTATTTCACCTCTTAGCTCTCGGGTCTGGTTCATTTGAGAACAAAATCAGGACTGTGTCGGGACCTCTAGGTGCATTTCATTTGTTCTTGTTTGTTCTCGCTGAGCTCTATCATTAGCTCAATTTTCATCACTCAAGAGTAAACCTTTTCTGGTCTGATGCCTCTCCCATGTGGTACGCCTGACATCACGTGACCATAGGCAGCCGTAAGGAACTTAATGGATGTCAATCATCCTTTCAAGAGGAGAAGTAGGGGAAGGGAGAGGAGAACCACGGCGGTAACATCTTCGTAAGTCACTAACTCATTGATGTCTGCACCTCCTAATGCAAACAAACCCGTCTTCTTTGTCACTATAGTTCCCACTTCTGGATACTTTGGCACTAGAATTAGTGATCCTCAAACTAAGAGTATCACCACGACATCCTCAACGATCTATTTCACCCAAATCGTCACCATAAACTTAATCATCTCATCTGTGCCCGCCTAATAGCAACAGTCGCTCCCACTGTTGCAGCAACCAATTACAACAATCTTGTTACTCATTTCCCTCCACAGAAGATTCAATCAACATTGACAGTGTGGCACCTCAGTTCCATACAACTTTCAACCCATTGAACCCTATTGTAGTTAGTGTTTTAAAGTCCGGTCCAGTCCGGTCTTTATTGCCTTTTTAGGAAAGACCAAGACCGGACCGGTCCCAGGGTGTCTTTTTTTTTTTTTTTTTAATTATAAAGGTTTTCATTTGAGCAAGGCATAATTTAATACAGGTAGGCATTGTGACACAAGTCACATAATGGGATAATGCGTGTTTACGCGCATGTTAATGTGTTTAGTAGTATTTTTCTAAGGGGAAAAGAGAGAAGCTGAATATAGAAAGAAGGAAGTCACGGTACGTCAAGAGGAAGATCAGTAAATGAGAAGATAGTAGGATTTTCTTTGATAATTTTAGCAAGGGATTCGTTGTTTTTGGAATTGTTAGTCCATTCTCGTAAAGAAGGAAAAGAGAAGTGATACCTGCATCGTGTTAAGATGTGTTCACGTGTCTGGTAAGTCCCGGGTTGGCATGTTGGGCAATCTGTTGATTTATCCGGAAACATCCGTTGGTTGTGTTCTCCTGTTGGTGCGTGATTGGTCATGGCATACGTGAGCCTTGTCATTCTTTCTCTATTGTCATCTGCCATGTCAAAGAAGAATCTTTTCCTCTTTCCCGAAGACCCTAACATGGGTAGGTAACGCTTTCGGTTGTATTTAACCGTGAGCCATTGTCTGCCTCTATAAGCCTGGGAGCTGGCCCTAATTCTCCATAGGTTGTTCATGCGTCGCCTTTGCTTGTCAGTGAAGTGTTGTTTTAAAATTTGAGGTCCAGTCTCTGCTGGGACAACTTGGGATGCAAGGGCATCCGCTTTTTCATTTCCCTCGATGCCAGAGTGCGATGGGCAATGTGCGAAGTGAAGGGATTGAATGGTACCGTCTGCGAAAAGGTCTAGGAGCAAGAGGTTTATTCTGACAGATTCCATTTGATTGGAGTGTGTGTCCATGTTTAGCACACCCTGGATGACACTCTTGTTGTCAATGATGAGCCAGAGGTTAGGTTTGATCCGTTCTTTATTATTGCTTGCCCATGCGATTGCCATTCCTAACGCAACTATTTCCGCATCATATGAGGATCCTGCTGGGCAGTCGGCTGCATCCATAATTTCAAACGTTCTATGATCAGATACGACAAAGGCGGCTCGTCCTCGCTTTTTGTCTTTCCAGTAACCGCCGTCAGTGTAGATGACAGTGGCATTGTCATTGCTCTCCACCTCCCTGAGCCATTCTCGATACTCTCTCATCCATCCGCCGAACTCCTCGCTGTCCTTTTTTGGAGCGTCCATCCTCGTTCGCTCAATGTTTTCACCATATACATCCTCGACCCTGTGCCCTGGTCTATTGACAGGGTGGTACACATCAAATTGTTCCCTGATTTGTCCTTTGAATGTCCTGAGCCTAGTATTGGGGTTGTTGCTCAGGAGATGACGCAGACGCCATTTAGGTCTTATTCTTCTGGTTGACGGTTTAACAAGGTCCGATGACCAGGTGACTTTAAGTAGGTGGTTGTCCGGGAGAGTGTGTATCCTAGCGGTGTAACCATAGATGCACAGGTTGCACCAGATGTCCAGGGGGGGAATATGGGCAATCATTTCTAAGGCGCCCGAAGGGGTGCCTCTAAAGGCGCCTGTTATCCACCTCAGGGCGAAGTTATGAACGCGTCTCATCTCCATTAACTGTCTTTTAACTCCTCTACCATCCTCTGCGTACCAGAGCGCGAGACCGTAAGTGAGAACCGGGAGAGTGATTGCTTTGTATGCCAACCTGCGGTTCCTAGGACTTAATCCTCGACGCGAATTTCCTAACATTCCGCAGGCTCTAATAGTACTGAACGCTTTGTTAGTATAGTATTTGACGTGATGATGAAACTTGAGAAAAGGATCAAAGAAAAACCCTAAGTGTCTCCACACGCTGATCGGTTTGATCGTGAACTCCCTTCCTCCTACTTCGTAGACCAGATTGGGTTGTCGCTTGTGTTTGAATGTCCTTGGTCCCTTGCTGAGGTCGTACGCCGCAAAGTGCATAAGTTCTGTTTTGGATTGTTCAATTTGTATACCTATTTTTGCAAATACGTCGGTTAGTTGTTCAATAGCTGTTTTCAAGGTTAGCACGTTATGATTCATTGTTTGGGACAATGTGCAAAGTGTGCCGTCGTCGACAAAGAAGAGACAGTTAGTGTTTAACTCAAGATTCCACTGGAAGTGGGATCTGAGGACGAGAGAGATATAGAGCGCGGAGAGAACTGGCGATAAGCAGTCTCCCTGAGGGGTGCCCAGATCCGCGTTGAAAATGTGGGAAGTCTGTTTTCCCCATTTGTAAGTGGTGGTCCTGTCTTTAAAGAAGGAGGCGATGAGATTAGTAATTTTGTGACAAAAACCCTGTTTTGTTAGCAGTGTGACCATTATGTCATGATTGATTGAGGGGAAAAATTGTGCAATATCTACCGCCAAGACCAAAGTGAAAAGGCCTCTGTCTCTTGCTTCTGAGATCATGTCCATCAAAACCACTCCCACGTCCACTGTCGAGTGCTTTTGAATGCCTCCAAACTGACCAGGATGGAAGAGATTGTTCGCAATGCCATCAAACTGGAGCCTTTTGGCCAGCATTTTGGTCAAAAGCTTTCCCATTACCTTAAGGAGGGCTATGGGTCTATACGCTTTTGGGACTGAGTAATCGTCTTTCTTCGGTTTTGGGATAACGACCGAGACTGCTTCTTTGAAGCTTCTGGGCCAGTGGCCAGTGTTTAAGATGGCGTTGAAGATTTTGAGCAGGGCTGTATCGGCGCCGGGTGTTAGGAGAGCGAGTTTCAGGTGTCGCCAGGTGATATGATTGACGCCGGGGGCTGATTTGTTGCTTGTGGTTGAGAGTGCGTCCCAGAGCTCTTTTGTTGAGAGATCGGGTGACTCTCATGGTTCGGTGCAATGAAGACTATTGATATAGGACCAATCTATCGTGTCGGTGACACTGGCCTTGTTAAATTGTTGGTGGAGTGTCTCAAAGAGTTCAGTTTGGCTGGTGATCATGGAGCCGTTTGGTCGTTTTATTTGAGAGTAAGACGGTGGGGGACTCAGTCGTATCCACTTGAGAGCTTCCCATGGGCTGTTGGTTGCGGACATGGTTTTGAGCTTCTGCTCGAAGAAGACGTTTCTGGCTTTTCTCGTTGTGGCTCTATATTCTTTGAGGTTTGGGCGGGTCCTTTCGTCTTCATAGATCTCTTTCACTATCTGGCATTCCTCTGTCCACCATCTCGTGGGGTTACCTCCCGTTTTTTTTCCCTTTTCGGCAATTTCTGAGCCAGGCCCCATGTATTTGGTTTTCCAACGTGTTGCACCCACTGTTTACGTCACTTTCTGACATGCCTTTGTTCAAGGAGCGTGCGTATTCTAAAATCACGGATGTAACGCCTATGATGAAAGCCTCTTCTTCATCTGAGTCTTCAACAATGTACTCTCCAGCGTTGTCGTTTCTGAAATTGCCAAAGCTAAGTCCTAAGAGCGAGTGGTCAGATCTGCCTTGGGCTCTAGCTTCATTGGTGTGAATGAAGTGGTCAAAGTCCATGTAACCTCTTTTGAGGAAAATAAGATCAAGGACGAGGAGCGGCCGTCTGGGTGGTGCCATGTGGGGGCGCCATCGTCGTTTACTAGATTGAGGTCATTTTCAGTCATTTCCTCAAGGAGTTCATTGGCGATGCTGTCATTGAGTTTGTTTCTTTGCGGTTCCCATTCGACATGGTGTAGATTGAAATCGCCTTGTATGATGGCGGGCTCAAAGGCGGGGTCTCTAAGTTTGCATATGAGGTGGCGGACAGCTGAGTTTCCTGTTTGTGGTCGGTTGTAGACGTTGACCAGGGTATAGGAGGCGTTGTCGAGTGTTCTAGTGACATTGATGGCCAGGACATTCTCGTGGGGGATGACATGTGGGTCAAGGGAGATGGAGTAAGATGAGAGTATTCTCCGATTAACATATGTGGTGACTAGCGTGTTAGGGTAGGCGTCATGTTTTTGGACGCATTCCCATGCTTTGTGATGAACGGGGCCAATGACCGGGTCTCCCTGTTCATCGGTGGTGCTGATGGTGTTTCTTATGTGACTGAAGTTTGCTTCCTGGATGAAAATAAAGTCAGTGCCTGCAGAGTGGGCCTCGAGTAGATCGTGAGTAGTTTTACGGCTTTTGTGTACATTTTGAAATAAAAATTTAAAGTCGGGAATACAGTTTAGTAATGTATGATCATAAATAGGCTGAGTGTTGGACATATTAATCATAGGGTAACGTTGAATTTATCTGAAGCAGGGGCCTTGCTTTTACCTTTGTTAGTTGTTGTTTCTGTGGTTTCTTTGTCCTCTATGTCATCAATCCTTGCAAAAATCTGTTCTTCCGTGTTACTATCTTGTATCATATCGTTGTCATCCTTTACAGGGAAGATGAAGGCTCTGCCTTTGGATGCTCTCAGCGCGTTGCCGCTCATGATTTGAAATCTGTCTTTGTTGAGTGTGGGTTTACCACTACCACTCACTTTGGCATTAATACGTATGGGCCTGAATTTTGACGTTGTGGTGGCAGCTGGTGCAAGGATAGAGACCGTAGTGCCTTTGGAGTTCGGTTTGGCTCCAAGAAGACGATTGGCTTTGGACGTTTCCATCCTTTCTTTCTTAATTTTAAGATATAGCGCCTCTATGTCATTTCTACTGTATCGTATTCCCCAGAAAGGACAGTTCTCTGAATCCACAAAATGTGATCCATTGCAATTGGCGCACATTGGGGCACATACCACTCCTTTGCCCTGCTTACACTTTTCACAGTTCAGCAACAACCGAAGCTTGTATTTGGAGGTGGAGCTCTGTGAGTCTCATGCCATTGGCCGTAGGTTTGGTGACAAGGTTCTTGCGCGTTTGGAGTTGATTCCAAGTTGGTTTGGGTGCACGTGCGTTGGCAGTGGTAGTGCCGCCGTTGATGCTTTGTCCTGCCTGATTCATGCGTTTCATCAATTTGCTGACATCGTCTAGTGGTTTGACAGCTGCCACAGCGTAGGTTTGTTTCCTATTGCGCCAATCGGTCGGCTTCTCCTTTTGTTTGTCTGATTTTGGGGTAGCGTTGGTGGAGGTGATCGAGGTTGTGTTATCCAGTAACTTGGACGTGGCGATGAAGGCCTCGGCCGGCGATATGCCTGGGACGCTCATGATTTGTGACATGGTATGAGTGAAGGTGTTGTTAACCTCAATGTTGTTTTGCGTGTGAGTGGGGCATGCAGCGATAGACCCTGACCTGTTTCTAAAGGACCCTCCACGTGTGGTTCCCGGTAGTGGGCGGCGTCCTCTTTGTGTTGCATCCTCATCTACCGTGTTGTGCGCAGGAGTTGCGAGCGGCGCCTTGGTGGGAGCTTCCTCCACCTTGGTGTCAATCTCCATGTTAGTGGGTTTGACAGCGGTGTTGGTCGTGGCGGCGGCAAGTTGGGTTTTAAGGCCATTTATCTGAGCGCAGAGGGCACAGATCTCATCTTCAGCATCATCTGTCATCTTTTTCCACTC
Organism: Amanita rubescens; assembly: GCA_015039365.1. NCBI lineage: Eukaryota > Fungi > Basidiomycota > Agaricomycetes > Agaricales > Amanitaceae > Amanita > Amanita rubescens. Next base: position 68,055 of record WION01000030.1, read on the forward strand.
AATCTTCATACCCTCTATCTCCATTCTGGCTTCATTTCGTCTTCCTGTGATATCTTCGATTCGGGTTTCGAAATGCCGGTTTTCAGCCCTAAGGGCACCTATTTCGTGGTTAGCCCCTTTAATTTCAATCTCTTTACCTCTTAATTGATTCTTGAGATTGGTCTCCCTGTCCTCGAGCGTGGTGAATCTGTTGTTAGCCTTTCTCAGTAGGTGATCGGAACCTGCCATGTTTTCCAAAATTCCGGCAACTGTGTCATTGCCAGCTTTGGTGGCAAGATCCGAAAGCTTGTACATGAATTGCATGAAGTCCATCTTGTCTCCTCGACCCTGCAAGATCCGAAGATGTTGAAAATCAAGTGTCCCAGAGTACGCCAATTTAGGAAGTCGGACGAGAAGTATTTGATGAAGTTGCTGACATTTTCAATATTGATCTCGCCCCTTTGGAGGAAGCGAAAGGGGTTAGTGTCGTCTAGTACAGCCTTGGTACCTTCGTGTATGAATCCCGGGATGGCGTTAGCGTTTGTTTCAAGACCTAGATCAAGGACAAATTGTTTGCCTCTTGCGAGTGTGACAGTGTCATCCTCTTCAGAGTCTGAGTCATCCATATCACTATCACTGTCATTATTCTCGTTGTCGGTACCCTTTCTGCTGCTGTTATTGCTGCAATAGGATAAGCGTGAAGTTGTTCTCGCGATTGGGTTGTGTTCCAAAAAGGGGTTGTCAACAGGGTCCCTGGGCCTGGACGGCAATGGGTTGTATTGAGATTCTGATTTGGTTTTATCTATGCGGCCAGTCCCGGGCGTTTTGGGTTCATTCCAGATATCAATTTCCTCCTCATGCTCAGGGAAGGTGGAGGGGATAGGGGTAGTGGCGGGTGTGAGGTTTCTGGATGGGGGGTCTGACAGTGCTCCACCACGAAGGCGACGAGCAGGTTGGTCATGGGGGTGGGTTTGTTCAGATCCCAAGGTTTGGAACTGGGCAGTGATTATGTTGGTGATACTTGGCATGATGGCGTTGATGAAGGTAGCCATAAAGTCAGGGTTACAAGGGTTGGTCGGAACCGTGGGAAAGGGGACGGTATCATGACCCCGGGGTTGGGGGGTGTTGACAGCGATGGGTATGTGACATGGTGCATGGGTGGAAGGAGGGACGGCCTGGGCAAAGACCTGTGGGAAATCCAGTGGTGTTGCCCTGTGCAACGTGGTAGACACGTTGGCATGTGCATGTGAGGAGGGCAGAGAGCATCTTTCCTCTGGGAGGGATGAACTGTTCCATCTGTAGGTATTATGGTTGAAGCAGGAAAAAAGGTGGCTGCTCGCCTAGTGGTTGGCGATGCAGAGTGGGATCTTCGATGACCGGCAAGACCAAGGTGGTCTAGCAGGGGGGGTTCCCCTGGAAGCATGAGGCCAGAAAAAGGGAAGTGGATGGAAGAAAGGACAATAGAAAAGGTGGATGAGAAGAGGAAAAATGGGGGAAGAGAGTCTCAGAAAGCAATGGGAAGGCTCCTAGTGGGCTGGCAAGAGAGAATAGTAGCAGGGGATGTAAAACGTGTTTGACTCAAATAGGAAGGTGGTGGTAAGGGATCAAGGAGCGATGGGTCCCAGGGTGTCCCTGATATCAAAAAGACTGGAACCGGTGTAACAGATGGAATCCTGTTACAGTGTGCAGCATGCTCCGAAGCTTTCTGAAGATGTCCGCCATCGATCCTCCTTCAATCCGCTTTCCGTCCGCTTTCGATCTGCTTCGATCCGCTCCACTCCGACACGCGGGAATTCATCGGAGTACGTCGGATGCGCGGGAATATGTCGGATTATGTCGGACCACAAGCGCATGGTAAGCGCATGGTAGTTACTATAAGTACATGTCACATGTAGTCGTATACATCAGCTACGAAAGAGAATCGGAGTTCCCTTCCCCTCAGATCAGCCTTAGCTTAAGTCTGTGCACTATTGTGCATGGCACCTGCAGTGCTGGGTACAACCCAGAGCACATTGCAGTGTTTCAACTGGAGCCCACCTTCGGCGCGAACTCGCAGTCCTTGTGTCGCTCGTCCGCGAGCATGAACGTTCTTTCTACCCCTACCAAGGCCTACGTTTCACTCCGCCTTCCATCCGCCACCATCCGCCGCCATCTGCTCCTCACACTGCTCTAGAGTCCGCTCCGACACAGGCCGCCAATGCCATCCCCTCTTGCTGCCCAACTTGCTCGATCGCTCCGATTCTGCTCCACCTCCGCCGCTGTTCCATTCATTATGCATGCGGTCACTCCTTTAGCCCATCCGACACCTATACATGACCCTCTGCTGCCTCCGACGCTGCGCCTCGTTTTTTGCAGCTCTGCCTCATGTATCTGCCCTTCTGCCGCATGTTGACCATGCCTCATGTTTCCCCACACCCGCCAACCCTTATCCGACATGCTGCAGTCCACCAAATGCTGTCCACACTGCTCCGACACCTGCCCCCTGGCCAGCATTGCTCCTCCTCCTCCTTCCGACGCCAACTGCAGCTCCGACGCTCCGATTTTTTTTCTTTTCTTCCCAGGAATAGGCATGTGGCGTCTGCCACATTGATGTTTTAGCTTATCTTGATTGTGATCACCTCAATTTGTCTTGCTCCGCTCCGATCGGCTCCGATCTGTCTCAATCCGATCCGACGCACATTTCTAAGGCCCACAGCTCCGCCGCAGTTTCGGAACCCTTTACCAGCCATTGACAGAACCTTTGCCATCGACATTCTTTAATACCGTATTGCGCCGACGGCGTCTCAGGAAACATCTTTATTAGCAGCCTCAATGCAAGGGGTCAGTGCTATTGATTGAATTACTGGGATGACTGCAATCGGGGGAGTTGCGCCCCTCCTCGCCTTGCTTTGGTATGCTTATACCGACGATTCCGCTTCCGACGATTCTGCTCTTTACTGCCTCCGACTTTCTACCTCTGTCAATGATGTTCCACCTCCGCCCTCCGCCTACAGCTCCAACGCATCCGATTCCGCTGCAATTGCACTGCTTGCCTTACGCCCATATGCAAACAAGCCACAATCCATCACTGAAACACCTGTCAACACCCCTTTCCTTGCTAAACGACCGCTGACATCAATTCCGCCATGCTGCCTTCGGAACCAACACCTATCATCATTGGATTGCACTGCCACGATACTCCGCCATGCTCCGCCATCATTTCTGCCTTGTCAAGCATCTCCACCTCTGGCTGCACTGACTGGAAGTCAGTATTCAAACTGGTGAGCAGATGTAACAGATGGAATCCTGTTACAGTGTGCAGCATGCTCCGAAGCTTTCTGAAGATGTCCGCCATCGATCCTCCTTCAATCCGCTTTCCGTCCGCTTTCGATCCGCTTTGATCCGCTCCGCTCCGACGCGCGGGAATTCGTCGGAGTACGTCGGATGCGCGGGAATATGTCGGATTATGTCGGACCACAAGCGCATGGTAAGCGCATGGTAGTTACTATAAGTACATGTCACATGTAGTCGTATACATCAGCTACGAAAGAGAATCGGAGTTCCCTTCCCCTCAGATCAGCCTTAGCTTAAGTCTGTGCACTATTGTGCATGGCACCTGCAGTGCTGGGTACAACCCAGAGCACATTGCAGTGTTTCACCAGACCGCTTAAGACCGCTAGACTGGTCTAAATTCAGAAAAAAGACCAGTTAGGACCGGTCTGGACCAGGACCAGTCTTGGACCAGTCTTGGACCGGTCTAGACCAGTCCTTACATTGTTTTCCATGTCCCTATGGCTCCCATACAATTAATTGCAATGTTGAAATTGATGTAAAACTACAAAAGACAACATAAATATGATCAATATAATAGTATAAGCCATGCCATCACATGTGAAACCCAGTGTTGCTAACCCTCACCCTCTCATATCCTATCACACCCAACTGCACTCCAGGTAAGTCAGGAGAGTGCCAAACATTGCCAAAGAGATCACCAAAGAGATCACCAAAGAGATCACCAAAGAGAGAATGAAACCCATTGTTGCTGACCCTCACCCTCCCACTGATAAACTATACTCCATTGGACCAACTGCACCCTCTCACACTCCCTCTCACACCCACCTGCACTCTAGGGAAGCCACATGAACCATTTTTGACAATACTAGGAGACTTCCAAACATAGCCAAAGAGAGTGCCAAAGAGAGTGCCAAAGAGAGTCCCAAGATCATACTACCTCAAATGTTAGCCATTTCCTATAGCTGATGGGTCAAAAAATAACTTGGATGTACTAGAACATAGTTGGATTAACCATGTTCAGAATTTCTTACTTGGAGTGTTGCAACAACAATATTCACAAATTATATATAGCTTCAAACAAAAGTTACCATTGTAAGCTCAGATCTCAACCGTTTTGGACGTTTGAGTGCTCAAAAAAAAGCTAAAATATGGTAGAATACAACTGTATTGGTCACCCTTTGCTATGAGCGGTCTAGACCGGTCTGGACCGGTCTTTTGTGGTTTTTTTGATTTTAAAAATTTAAAAAGACTGGAACCAGACTGCCCTTGGACCTGCCAAGACCTGAGACCACAGTCTGGTCCAAATCGGTCCTGGTCCGGTCCGGTTCCGGTCTTTTTCGGTCCTGCAGGACTGGAAATAGAAACACTAATTGTAGTCTCAGTCCCATTCATCCATTTTTCGCCTGTCCTAACCCTAACCTTAGACAGTATGTCTTTGATTGCTCAACGCTAAAAAAACTAGTGATAGACTCCTTTACAACGAGATCATCCATAAACAGTGAAACTCTGGTTTTATGTCTAATTCATGGTATGCCAGTCACCAGTGATATTTACATTCAATAGTCATCACAATACATGTATCTGTTGCTGGCACTGCCGTTCACGATAAACTACTTCTCCTCGACTTGAGGTTCCATTGGATGCTTTATCGATATCCATACAAGCCAACCTATCATGAGTCAAACAAATCTCTTCTTCCTCATAACCTATCTTTCGCTTGAGAGTATTTCCCAGATCTAGTAATTGTCCCGGTGTAGGTGATCTATACATTGTGGCAGTTGGAGCGATTGCTTCCTATTGTCAGACTTCATACTGAATTTCAGACTGGCAAGTTTATAGTGACTTATGAGTGAATACATTGAATCCAGAAGAGTTAAGCATTGGAGAACAGCAATCATTTTGAAGGTTCCCCCTCTCATAGGGACCATCTCTGGTATCTTGCACATATTTATATTAGAAGAGCTAAGCAGACCATTTTGGACATCTAGTAGGCCTCGGTCTTGCCACACGAAGTGGTGGCCCACATTGTCAAGTATACCTGGTCAGAAGTGTGCCATAACACTCCCAACACACAACACACCCCTCCTTGAATCTGTAAATCATCCCAGAAATAAAATAACACTTGCCCATAACACCTGAGACAGCATGAACAACCCTCCAGCTGTTAAGGCCAAGTAGTGTTTCCAGGTCTGGTCCAGTCCAGTCTTTTTGCCTTCTTTGGAAAGACCGGACCAGGACCAGTCTTTTTACTTTTGCAAAATCAGGCAACCAGACCAAAACCAGTCAGGACCAGTTGTAGACTGGTCTGATGTCGGTTCTGAATTGGTTGTCAGTGTCAGGCCAAGTGTCAATGACATCCATGTGATATTTTATGCATCCACCCATCCAACCCCTTCTATCCACCTAATAACCCTCACATTCACCTCACATCCACAAAAACAGGACCATGACCCATCATGAATGCACATGAGATTAGTCAAGACCAAGCTAAGACCAGTAAAAGACTGGTTGGAACCAGTTCCAACTGGTCTAGGACTGGTCTCTTAAAAGACCAGTTGCAGTAAACTGGTCTTTTATATTTTGCAAAGCAAGACCAGGACCACTGGTCCAGTTGCCGGTCTTTTCAAACAGTCACAACTGGACCTGGAAACACTAGGGCCCAAGTGTTGTTGCAACTCACTACAAATGTTGTAGTAGTTGTCTAACTCTCTGATAGACTTAATACATGCTTTAGATGTTCACAAATGTGGTCTATAACAGTTGGTAGCAGTTATATCAAGTCTATATCCAAGTGTAGGTACTGTAGTGTTAAAAATGTGCCAAGTGTTGTTGCAACTGACTACAAATGCTGTAGTAGTTGTCTAGCCCTCAGACTCCTCTGATAGACTCAATACTTTAGACGTTCACAAATGCGGTCTATAACAGTTGATAGCAGTTATATCAAGTCTATATCCAAGTGTAGGTACTGTAGTTCCCTACATGTAAGGAAACCTGGCCTGTTTGGTTCTATTTACTACCTATCCCATCAGGTGTGAGTTTAGGTGTCCACTATATTGTGTTTTGTCCACAGACACAACCACTACACCTATAAACTAACTTATTATACACAAAACAAAGAATATTGTAAGGAAGCTACAAGAGCATCCTGGAACCCAGATGGATATTCATGGATATGGAGATCCAGAGGATCTCCAAGCCTGAAGACTGGGGAGTTGTGGAACAACTCCCATAGATATGTTGTATATAGATCAAGTCACGCGTGACTTTATATTCACACGTTGATACATTACATAATCAGCCCACTATTACTTCATCTACGCACACACTAGCACGGCTCACCCAATACATTTGGTCCTGTGCACTGTGCGTTCGAACATGTATAATACAAGCTATCAACCTCTATCCCAACCTATCCACTTTACAAATATAGTATACAGTAGACTCTGTCCTAACCCATAGCTGTCATAACCCATAATCTCAGTAACCCATAGACTTTTTGAGGAACTGAGTTGGTCCCACTAACATAACCCATAACTATGCCATAACCCATAACCCATACTCATCCGGAGTGATAACCCATACTTATTATTACTTAATCTCACCAAATCATGTTTACATAGGATTGATGTGCCTGAAAATTAGTTGATTTTTTTGTCAATTTCTAAATGCAACTCAGAGGCCCAGGCCCAGCCCTCCATTCCTGTCTCATCCCTTCTTGATAATGGGAGCACTGAGCAGATTGGATGTTGAGGAAGCTATTGAGGGCTTTACCACATGGAGAATGCTTAAAGAGTGCAATGCTGTTAGGAACTAACTGCTGAGTCTCAAGTCATAGACGAGACAACAGAAGAGGAGATCTGCCAGGCAGTTCTCGAGGCATGGGAAGCAAGGGATCAAGCTGTTAATGATGGTGGGGATGATGTTGATAACTTGCCCTACTTATTGGGAAGTGCTTTGTGCAGCTTCTACCATTAAATGCTACATTGATGGTATTGATGACCCAATTACATGTAAACTTGAGGTCATGTTGGCATCCTTCACGCGTCAAGCATGCCTAGAGGCTTGCATGCTGACCACAATGAAGATCACCAATTATTTCACACCAAAAGCTTTGTAGTGGATGTAGATGAGTTAAAGTTATCGTAGTTATCATTAGACTAGGGTTAGGGTTAGGTTTAATACCACTCTCTCGCAGCCCATACACACCATAACCCATAGGTTTTTGCCACCACCGAGGGGCATGGGTTAGGACAGAGTCTACTGTAGTAACTTACTACTTACTAACACTAAATATAAAGGATTTGAGCAATATCTGATGTTTAATCACTCAATATTCAACATGTAGTTCCATACATGTAAGGAAACCTGGCCTATTTGGTTCTATTTACTACCTATCCCACCAGGCATGAGTTTAGGTGTCCACTATACCGTGTTTTGTCCAGACACAATCACTACACCTACAAACTAACTTATTATACTCAAAACAAAGAATATAGTATAGTAACACAACATATAAAGGATTTGAGTGATATCTGATGTTTAATTGCTCAATATTCAACACCAGCACCTAATAGCATCCCACTAAGAACTTGTGTGATGTGGGCCACCGCTTTGCATGGCAAGGTCCAAGGCCAGGGATATGGTCTCTGTACAGTAGCAGGTTATATAGGGTCCTATGGATTCATCCAAATCAATGGAGAGAAATCAAAATTTTGTTGAAAATGCATCGAAATTGTCCTTGTCATGGGAGGGGTAGACAGGTTCCAACCCTTACCCCTACCCTCCACCAAACCCTCCATGAAGGGTGAGGGGTTGCCCATACCCCTGCCATTCTCTAGCTTCCAGACGCATTTGTAACAAAGAGCGAGCTCACATGCAACTTGCAGACCATCTTCTCCAAGAAAAAGTGGGTACGATTCAAGAGTGGCAATAAGTTTGAGCGGGTACAGGGCCACTGGTGTGAAGTCTGCAAGTCAGTTTGTTGTTAAAACCTCAAAATTGGTACTTACCTATTCACAATTCCCAGAAACGACAAATGTTTTGTTAAAGAGAAAGGTCTGCATCATACTTTTTTCACGGGGTCCAACTCCAGCTGCTGTGTGCATATCCGCTGTCATTTTGATATATATAAAACAAAATGCAAGGAGGAAGGAATCAAACTCAAAGATTAATGTATTCCCCGTGAACTTTGGAAAAAGATGTTGAAGGCAGAATCAGCGGGCAGCAGACAACTCTTGATAATGTCTTGGAGGTGGTAAAGGCTCCAAACGAATTCTCCAAGGACGCCATTTTGCATACTGTGGCACGGCTCGTGGCTTGTGATGACCAGGTATGGGTAGCGACAGTTGAAGGAATTGGAATACTGACAGTTGTTGAAGGCACTGGCGTTCATGGGCAAAGCTGTGTTCAGGAACTGTTTGATCACGATGCAACCCAAAACAAGACCAAAGGAGTTACCTAGTCGGCACGATGTTATCATCTATCTCCATAACGCATACATCACGTTCATGGACCAAATCAGGACAGCATTTCAGGTAAGTCACTGATTTGAATCTTGACCACTCTCCACATATCTTATCGCTTGCTAGGACGTGCCAGGCCAAATAAATATCTGTCACAGCCGATGCATGGACTGCCGACACAACGAGGGCACACTTCTTCGGTATGACTGGTCCAGACATTGGATTGAAGTGAACGATGGCAGCTGGAAGCTCTGATCCTCTGTCATCGGCTTCAAGGCAATCTTGGGCGATCACTCCGGTTATAACCTTGCCCGCTATTTCGTTTCAATTTGCCAGCGTGCTGGGATTATGAGCGACAAAAGCTCAAAGGTATGTAATCATATCATCTCACGATGATCAGATCTCAACTGCTGTGATTAGTTGGGCCATGTGACCACTGATAACGCCTCCAACAACCTGACAATGTGCGAGAAAGTCAGTGATATCCATCAGAAGCATGGGATACTTTGGAATCACAAGCAAAACCAGCTACCGTGAGTCATTTTCATTATTTAACAAGTTACAACCTTATTCCTGTCCCAGGTGTCTTGAACATGTCATCAATTTAGCTACTGTTGCCGTCATGAGTTCTATTACGAAGATTGCAACCATTGAAAGTGCACAAGCTATCTGGGAATTCAACCCGACCCTTACTGATAATCGCCTGCTTGGAGGATCGTTGGATGTGATTGCAGCAATACGGACAATTGCGATCAAGGTAAGTGGCACATAAGATCTGAAATCTGATCATATCAAATCAATATCCCAGATCCGTGCATCCGGACAATGTATTGAATACTTTGAGCAACTCCAGGCCAGCTGCAAGATGCCAGCTCCATTCAAGAAGCTAGAAGTTCATAACAATACACGATGGGGTACAGCCTATGGCATGGTTAAGCGCACACTTGAACTTCGTCAGGTATCACCTCATTTCCTGCTACTCAATGTCTCAACAAATTGATAGATCATCATTACAGCCCATCAGTCAATACCTCATGGCCGCAGATGATCTTTTTGGTCCAATCACCACCATTCACACAAACAGGAGGTGAGGATTGACAAAAAGATTCCCTGGTCAGCCTTCCAGCTATCCGAAAGTGATTGGGCTTGCGTCGAAGACGTTCGACTGATTTTGAAGGTCAGTTAATTATGTCATTTCTTTTGTAATACTGATACTATAATTTTAATCTAGGATGCTCATAATGTCCAACACAAATTCGCATCAGAGAATATTCCCACTTTCTACAATGTTTTACTGGCTGTTGAAGAACTTCTGACTGCATGGGAAACCAAGATCTCCAATTGCCACTCCACCATCTATGTAAAGGCTTTGGAAGCAGGTGTTGACAAGCTCCGGGGTTATTACAGCCAATTTGATCTAAAGCTGGTGATTCTCATTAATTTAGGTATGTTATTCCCGAGATAACAAGTCTCAATCATTCTGAAAATAGGGTAGCCCTCCACCCATATTTCAAACTCGATTGGATTGCACTCAACTGGGGAGGCTCAAAGGAACAGGAAGATGAACGTGCTAAGGGCAATTTGAATGTGAAGAATTGGAAGGATGAAGCGAGGAAGGTACTTGAAGACCTGGTAAGCCTTAGTAGTACTCATTAATTTGGTATCATGTTAACATGCTATCAAGATGGTGCAATACTGGGAAACACACCCATGTCCATCAACCACCGCTGATAAGTCCAAGACTGACAACGTGCCACCCTCCCTTGTGAAACGTGGACAACTTCTGAAGGATTTCCACCATCACCGTGAACACCTTGCTCTGCAGGACAAAACTCAGGAAGCTGAGGATTGGCACTCCGGGTTTACTTGAAGGTTGTTGCAAAAGATGTATTGCCTGAAACAGATGTGGTAATGTGGTGGCAGGTATGTCGCATTATACATGATCATTAGTACTCCTTATCTCACAATGACCCAGAACCATGCCACAGAGTACCCAACCCTTGCTCGCATTGCGCTCGACTACCTACCATCCCAGGCTTCTTTGGTCCCATGTGAACGTCTTTTCTCAGCAACCAAACAAACAGCTATTGACCGGCATGCACGTCTCAGCGCCGAAAAATTTGAACAACTTCAAGTACTCAAATTTGCCTGGCATGGTGATATCCCCGACCTTGCAGCAGCGAATGAGGAAATTGAAGAAGAAGTTGATCTCACACAATACAATGAGTTATATCACGAAGATATTAATTACTGAAGCAAACCTCAATATTGAATTGGAAATGGGTGAACATGGTGAACCTGAAGGTGACATATTCATGTTAGACTGACCACCATTGGACATCCGATAGTATACTCGAAGTTAGATACCCGTTTTCTTGTACATTGTTGATCTGTGACCCGTCATACTAGCATCTAGGTATACAACTATAGTAATCACGCTCATTTACTAACTATCCATATCAGTAGTAGGCTCTCCTTGAGTACCGTCCTCTCCTTAGCTATGTACTGGCTTATCATTTGAGTTATAATATACAATGTATCTTTCATGGTCGGTTTGAGTCGGTTTAAACCAACTATGAGCAGTTTGTGACCAGTCTTGACTAAGACCGGTCAAAAGTTGGTAAAGAGTCAGTGACCGTGGTGACAAGACCGGTCACAGGCAGTTCTGTTCCGGCTCTCCTTCTTGCAGGAGAAGCTGTGACCGGTTACAGTCCGGTTTTTTGACCTTCAGGTAAAAAAACCAGACTTAGTCGGACTTTGATTCACTAGCTAAAATGTAACTTATGTAAGCTGTCTCAGCTCGGCTCCACAGCTATATGACCCGAGCTGAGCTGTTACCAACACAAACCCCTCCCCATTGAATGCCTACTGCAAGCATTATTGTACTATAATCATTTACTGTAAGATAATACAACCTTGTACTATAGGATAATGAAAACCCTCATGCAAATGCAAGGGTCCACTGCTACCAGGACGAGCCCAAGAAACAAGTAATGTGACAATGTGATGACTCGCCTTGGAAATCGCCATAGCTTAACAGCATTTCATCCAGTGAAAAAAAACTCCGGGGAAAACATTATAAGACCAAGTCTCTCTTTGTTTGGCCTCAGAATCCCATCTGATGGGCAGTGGTGATCAATGACAATGGCCTCATGACAATCTCCATATTTTTCTGCACCAATCATCAACAGTGGCTTCGTTCTTCTGTGCCAATTACCAATGATGGCAATGGTGGCTTCCTTCTGTGCCAATCATCAATGGCAGCTTTCGGTTAAAAATGCACCAAGTGTTGTTGCAACTCACTACAACCTTCTGATACACTTAATACATGCTTTAGATGTTCACAAATGCAGTCTATAACAGTTGATAGCAGTTATTGTTAAAAATGTGCTAAGTGTTGTTGCAACTGACTACAAATGTTGTAGTAGTTGTCTAGCCCTCTGATAGACTTAATACACACTTTAGACGTTCACAAATGAGGTCTATAATAGTTGATAGCAGTTATATCAAGTCTATATCCAAGTGTAGGTACTGTAGCTCCCTACATGTAAGGAAACCTGGCCTGTTTGGTTCTATTTACTACCTATCCCATCAGGCGTGAGTTTAGGTGTCCACTATATTGTGTTTTGTCCACAGACACAACTGCTACACCTACAAACTAACTTATTATACACAAAACAAATAATATAGTATAGTAACACTAAATATGAAGGATTTGAGTGATATCTGATGTTTATGTTAAAAATGTGCAAAGTGTTGATGCAACTCACTACAAATGTTGTAGTAGTTGTCTAGCCCTCTGATAGACTCAATACACGCTTTAGACGTTCACAAATGCGGTCTATAACAATTGATAGCAGTGATATTAAGTCTATATCCAAGTGTAGGTACTGTAGTTCCCTACATGTAAGGAAACCTGGCCTGTTTGGTTCTATTTACTACCTATCCCATCAGGTGTGAGTTTAGGTGTCCACTATATCGCGTTTTGTCCACAGACACAACCGCTACACCTATAAACTAGCTCATTATACACAAAATAAAGAATATAGTATTGTAACACTAAATATAAAGCATTTGAGTGATATCTGATGTTTAATCACTCAATATTCAACAGTTTAATCACTCAATATTCAACACTTTCTTCTCCATCACTCCACAATGGTAACACCACCATCACTGCACTGCTGCCCCAGCTCTCAAGATCTCAAGGAAGAAGGGCTTTTGCATTTAGAGGCACTGGTCAAATAATTTGACATATCAGCCTCACCAGACAAGAGGACATTGGATATTTTTTGATCTCTTCTTATCAAAGGTAAAATTAAATTTTACACCTTAGGTTTCCACTGTGAGGTGTTACTTGGTGCTCTGATCAAGCAACTCCCTATGGATGATGACCTTGTTCACAACCAGGACCTGGTCAATATCCACAAGGTGTTGAATATTGAGTGATTAAACATCAGATATCACTCAAATGCTTTATATTTCGTGTTACAATACTATATTCTTTATTTTGTGTATAATGAGCTAGTTTATAGGTGTAGCGGTTGTGTCTGTGGACAAAACGCGATATAGTGGACACCTAAACTCACGCCTGATGGGATAGGTAGTAAATAGAACCAAACAGGCCAGGTTTCCTTACATGTAGGGAACTACAGTACCTACACTTGGATATAGACTTAATATCACTGCTATCAATTGTTATAGACCGCATTTGTGAACGTCTAAAGCATGTATTGAGTCTATCAGAGGGCTAGACAACTACTACAACATTTGTAGTGAGTTGCATCAACACTTTGCACATTTTTAACACAAGGTAAGTTCAAATTTCATTACTTAAGATGGTTGACTGTTTGATGCATTTCTATGGTGACCTAATATCAGTGTCCAAGTTGTTATGCTGTCTGGCCTGCTGGGAGATGCTGAATTTTTTGCATGGAAATGAGCTTGATGCCCTTGTCATCAGGGGCTGTCACTCCACTATGCAATGCCATTACCACCATGGATGGAGTTCACCTTGTTAAATATAGAATATATTTATAGAATGATTAACTACTGATAGACTACGGTCATCATTAATCATATTGCTCACATCATCCTTTATGTATGACATAGAGATGACATCATAATGACATCATGATAGACTCATGATCACACCATATCTTCCCATCTATACTATACACTTACACATATGTAGACACATATTTGTTCTCTCTTAGTATATAAACCTGTCCTGTATCGTAGAATAGGACAATCCTTTCTCATCCTCTTACTATCACTACTACACCGAAGGGTAGTGCTAAGACCATACATATCACAATAGGTAAGCTATTGCACCTGCTCATGCTGTGGACACGCTCTCATGTAGACCTGTCTTCTTCATCATCACACCTTGGATCTTAATTTTTGAGTCACTTAAGAAAAAAAAATGTTACTTAATCTTGTCTTAATTTACTTGTGCAAGTAGTTTAAGTCCATATAAGTCAATTAAGTCAGAACCCATTTTCCTGATGCCTTCCTTGTACAGGCATATCCATATCTCTGGGTGTAGAGAGGTCCCCATTAGCCCTTGGGTCTGGGTGTCATCATCAAAGTCCTCAAACCCAGCAATGCAAAGTTGAATTGGGGGTTAGCCAAATGTGACATTAGATGTACAAGATAACAGGCCAGTTATTAAATATGTGTGCTTCCTGAACTATTATTACCTTTGTTACCTTTGACTGTGTAAGTACACTAGTTGTCTTGAGCATTCACGTGTGAAGACAACATGACTGACAAGGCTGTTGGTCCAGGGCTCCTGATAGTAGATACTGGCCTCAATGACACTACAATGCAATGTCCAACATGACCTTTTTACCCAAGCAATAGTCAAAACAAAGGGAGTCTCTTGCACCTTTGATGACCTCACTCCCAGTTGGGAACTGTTTGGACCACCAAGGAGCTTGTGCACTGATGAGGCACCCATAGCTCTGCTCACTGAAGGCACATGTTGGCATAGAAGGATTCTGTTCGCAATACATCTGAGTTCAATATGGTGCCTGTGTGGTATTTCACCTTGGACAATTTTTGTAACTACATATATGGAGATTGCTGTACGCAAGAAATGGGACTTGGTGGAGGTTGGCGGCCGACTCGAAGCTTTTGCAATTGCTGGCTGTGATTGGGGCAAGTTGGGGGAGCAGGCCCAAATGGCGCACCCAGGATCTAGTAGAGGGGCTCAGGAGACTTGGGATACCAGTGCTCACACATTCCCTGGAATGGACTCATGGACGTTGACCACCTTTGCAGGTGGACTTGTTTCCAATGTGGTGCTGCATGGAGGAAGAAGGGCAACATCAGGAGGATAATCCAGGAGAGTGAGTAGGATGAAAAGAAGAGTTTTTAGCTGAGCTGGGGGATGATGACATGTGCCACCCCTTCAGGTGATACTGTTTTTCTTAAGTCTACATGTAATATAATTTCAGCCCCAATTAATGAAAAGAGAATTGTTCATGCCCAAAATGAGTGCCAGAGATAATCAAACTGTTCACAAAACCTGCACAAGGTTTTCTTGTGTGGGTCTGGTCAACTTTCCTGCAGTACCCCTATTGCAATGAAGGCTCTGTGTCACTGGACCAATCCACAGTGCCATCATGAGCCCCCAGAACTTTTCAAAACCTCCTCACCCTAGAGCCTGATTCACTCTGGGCAGAACTGAAGGGCCTTCACCATTGGGTTCACTGTATTACCAATTGGTCAAAACTCAGTCCCACTCTCTGCAGCTCTCACCACCCTTGATGACTTGCAACACTTCAATGTCCAAACCTGCTTGACTGCAAAGCTATGGATTATTATCTGGACGAAAGGTTTGCATGGGCTTGAGGACTTAGCCTCAACCCCTTCCAGATCAATTCCTGTTTGTAATGCTGATGGCTCCTTCAATGATGCAGGACCCATACAACACACAGTTTGCCTCTGGGTGCAATGTTGGTATTTGGTAAAGTAGAAGTTCTAATTCTAAACAGCATAGCCTCTGATTATCTCCGAACCATCCTCTGGAGAGCCTCCCAAGAATGGTCCAATGTAATATTATTGTTCCAACATGCCATGTTAGCAGATCTCAGAGAGTTTCATGCCCTAATACCTCTTACAGGCTGACCATGCCAACTGCTGAAGGCATAACATGCCCTCCACCTTTCCCAATTGCAGAAATAGCATACATGTGGGGCACATAGTTGTTGGTCAGCCCAACCTCATCAAGGTGGTGAATGACTTGGCCAATAGCAGCCTGGTGCTGTGCATCCTGATGCTAGTGCCATGGTGGCTTGATCTCAACGAGCAACAGCACATGGCTATGATGCCCTGGCATATTAGATCAGAAAGTGATGGCGAAGTTGATGGTTCTGTGAGAATTGGGAATAGGCCACTGGGGTGAATGAATCATATAACCATTGGCTGAAGGGAACCAGTGGTCCAAAATCATGGCAGAAAGGCCATAAAACTTGGCTTCAATGGGTGCTCAGCATTCAGCTCAGGATCACCAGCTTCAGCTAGAATATACTGTGGGTAGTTGCTGCCATGAAGGCAGAGGACTAAGCAAAGCATCAGCAGACACTGTTGATCCAGGAAGATGCTATAATATGATATGATTGATTAACTGGTGGTCACTGGGAAGTCTCTGAGAACCAACCTTTCTCTAGCCTGGATCTTGATATTAATATTGCAAATGGTGTCAGAGAGTGGTAGCTACTTGGAATTATGGGCCGCTGCTGTGCACGGCAGGTCCAAGGCTGTTTGTTAGTATGTGCATGTATTTGTTTATTTGGTAATTACTGGCACTTACCAAAAAGGAAATAAAAGTGGCTCAAGTTTTGGAATAAAACCGAGTCCTTCGTTTCACTTGGCCTCGGAACAATTGCTACCAAAGAATTAGGGATTTATTGGTAAGTCATTTGTGTTATCTATCATGGCTGTTTTCATTTCATAACTTTTGGGCCTTTCATTTCATTAATTCTCATATCCTCTGGGGAATATCCTTTCATAACTTTGGGGCCTTTCATAACTTCCCCACCCAGGCCCATTACCATTTTTGGAAGATGTTGAAAGTTTGGTGCTGATTTAATTGAGATATCCAGATTGTTTTCAGGGTCAAAAAGGAAATGATTACATAATCTCAGGGTCAATGAATTGTGTAGCCTTGGTCAGTGGCTTTCTAAATGTGGTTGTATGACAATGTTTGGTGCTGATTTCATTGAGATATTTGCTCATTGATTTTCAGGGTCAAATTTCTAAAAAAGGAAATTCACAATGTAATGTGCACTTTAGGATCCAGTGGTGCATTTCCAAAAATGGAAATAGTGCACTTTGGCATTGCCATTTTGGGAAATACCTGCTCATTGTTGGTGGTGATGAGCAGAAAGAAATTGCAATATCTCCCTTAATACTGAATGTTTTTGTGGCAGTTTTTTGGAATATATTCCTTATATGCACTTATCCACTATGTTAGAATGTAAAAAATGCAACAAACATGTCTTGCTCACTGTTGTTGACAGTGAGGAGCAATGAATGCCACCACTTCTTGTCCTTTTACCACCACCTTCCCAATTGAGATACACATGTTTCACATCCCAATACTCATTCTCATTGCTATAGTGTCCACTCAGAAGCATCCTATTCCTTTTATCTTGCTTTTCTTCATTTCTCCTCTTTTTCTATTGTCCTTTTCTCCCCCCCCCCTCCAACAACACTCACACCACCTATTGTTATGAGGGAACCCCCCCCCACTGGGCCTCCTTGGCCACTCCTCTTTGAATCCACCCAGCAGTAGTAGAAGATGCTCTAGGTTTGTCTCCCCTTCTAATCCTTTTTTTCCCTGGGCTACATGCTACCCATGGAGGGGCCAGGCTCTGTGCCACCCCCCTTGACCCCTCACAGCGTGCCCTATGCCCCAATGGTTAACCTAGCCCTTCACATGTCTAACAATCCACCTTCACATCTTCACACTGATGCTTTTCATGACTCCAACATTTCTATCAATTGATATCAATGCCCTGAATGGCATGTTTTTATTTCAATTTGTTTGGTTGAAAGGGTTTCACCTCCCTTCAAAAATTGTTCTTCCATGAACAATTGTATTGGCATGGTTACTTTCTTGGTGAAGTGGGTGTTATCTAATAGAGTTACATCTTTTTGTTCTGGTATTTTGTTTTTACACCAAGGTAAACAAGACAAAATGTCTGCTTTTGTATTCACTTTTCCAGGTATATGTTTGATTTCAAAATTGTAGTCTTGGAGTTCTAGATACCATCTGGCTTGTTGTCTGTTTAATCTCTGTGGTTTCCTAAAATAGGAGAGATTTTTGTGATCGGACCATACTTCAAATGGTTCTGCTGCATCTAATAGATAGGGTTGCCATTCCTTTAACACACATACTATTGCTAGTAATTCTTTGTTGTATATGTCATATTGTAATTCAGCATTGGACATTGATCATGAGAGGAGTGCAACCGTTCTCCATTTTCCATTCTGTAATTGGGATAGAGTTCCTCCTATTGCATATCCAGATGTATCTGCTTCTACTTGGTATTTTCCATTGGCAATTGGTAAGGTAATGACTTCTTCTGATGCTACTAACTGTTTCATTTGTTTAAAGGCCTTTTGTTCTTCATCTTCCCATTTGAATGGCCTATTCCCCATTAATCTAGTTATTGGTTTTGCAACATCAGAATATCTTTTTATGTATCTTTAAAGGGTAGAAGTTGCAAAATCCATTGAAATTCTGAACTCGTAAGCACTGGCTGTGCCAGCAACAACCTTGCTTGAAATTTGTTGTATTGCATTCCATCTCCAATTGTATTACACATTCATTGAGAAATGGCACCCAATTAATCTTCCACTATCGTTAAAAATCCTTCCGAAGTTGTTTCATCAGAGTCTCCTGAGAAAGGTGTGTTTGTTTTGTCAAAGTTTATGTGCCAGTTAATATCTTCTCTGAATATCTTGAAAATGTTTGAATAACATAGATGGGTAGAGGAAGTATACTGTGTGTGTGTTCCAGATGGTGTGAAGTGCATCTAAAGATGCAGCATCAGTCACTGGCCAGTTGCGAGTAATCTCATCAGCTGTGAAATATTAATTAGAAACAGTGGATGGTCACAGGAAGGAGGTTGTCACAACAACAAACATTCTTCTTCCACATTCTGGTGATAAAAGAGAAGTAAGGCAAGGTAGAAAGTCCAAAAAAAGGAAGGTTGCTTACCTTTTTTTCAAACAATGGTGAAGTAAAACGTAGAAGAGGACCATCCACTTTGATCAAATAGCACTGAAACGATCAGAAGAAGGCTGATGCGGAAGTGCGTTCGGCCAAAGGGGCTACAGAGATCAGTCCGAAGGGTGTCTCAGGTGCAGAGAGAGTGCCAAAGACGAAGGTGAATGAGTGGAAGGTGTCCAAAGCACCGAGGAATGAAGGGAATGGAAGGAATTAGCGTTCGGAGGTCAGGTCCAGTCCAGTTATTTTTCCATTTTTGGAAGGACCGTAACCATGACTGGTCACAGAAATTTCCAGAAATGGAAAAAACTGGACTGGACCACTTATGACCGGTCTTTTGCACTCATTTACAGTCTGTGACTGGTCATAGGACCGGTCATGACCCATAAAATGTTCCCACAATCACGTCAAAAAAAAATTTATCAAATTTGGCCCAGAAATGACTGAGATATACCCAAATCTTGCTTTGAAGGTAACTTGGCCAAGACATGCCCAATTTGAATGTTGTTGAGGGGAAATATAGAAGTAAATTGTCATGTGACATGATGACTAGTTATATTACTAGGTACAGCAGGTTAGAGGCATTGAAGAATGTCAGATGTCTAGATGCAGTTATGGTCAGTCAAATATAGTTTTTGAAGATAACTTGGTCAAAACATGGCCAATTTGGACAAATTGTTTTTTCTTTGCAAGGGTAGTATAGGATACATTGTCATATGACAATTGTTGGTCTACATCAGTCACAGCATTTTTGACACTTTTCAATGACCTTCACAGTGAATGAGTCAGGTAACCATTCAAATCCAGCACACTCAGTAGCATAACAGATGTTCAATCCTTGGATGTGAGGCTGTGTACACCTTTACAATGCTCCCACAACCATGACAAAAAAAAGGATCATCAACTTTGGCCCATAAATGACTAAGATATACCCAAATCATGCTGCTCACACCTATAAAACTTGTTTTGAAGATAACTCAGCCAAAACATGACCAATTTGGATAAATTTTTTTTTGTCTTGAAGGGGAAATGTAGGGCTACATTGCCACCTAATTATAATCGGTTCAGGACCGGTCATGACTGGTTTTCATCGGTCACAGTATTGTCAACATTTTCGAGGACTGTAACTGATCATTATTCAAAACCAGTAGGACTGTGACTGCTGGTCTTAAAAAGACTGGTCACAATTCGGTCCAGTCACAGTCCTGTGACTGGACCTCTGAACGCTAGAAGGAATCAAACTCGGAATGCAGATGGGGTGATAATTTGCTAACTACAACTGTTACAAACGTACGTCATGGCCTATCTTTTCTTTATCTTATCGTCTATGTCATCCCTCCTACGTCATTGATTGCATATGCGTTCCTTCTGGAACCTTCGTTGTTTATCATATGCTATTTCATTTTATCACATGCATGTCGATTATCACATGTAAACCGTTTTGTTATCACATGTATTCATACTTACTGTATTTGTGTATATATAAAATATGCAAATATATGACTAGACCTCAGTCTAGTTTTAACAGTCAAATCTGTCTCGTTATCGTCTAAGCTCCCTTGAGGACTTATCCGATAACACTCTTATTCTTTGAACGTTCTTAAGTGCTGGAACTCCCTTGAGGAACCTACAGTACCTGATAGGTTTAACTTATCAGTGGACAAACAAATGTAACAACAACTACGTACACAATGGTATATATACTATGGAGACATGAGGTGACCATGTGATGAATCCTGCACCGAGTCCAAGGCCTGTGCATGCGTCCAAACTCAAACGATCATCCTCTGGGGTCGAGTATAGGCTCGGAGTGCTTTGGGTAGCTTCGGAAGGCTCCGGAGATCGGTTCCAATGTAGCTGGAATTGGATCATTACAGCGCCTATCCACAGACAAGGCAACAGTGGCTTGAAGGTGGCAAAGCTTGTTGACTGCGGAAGTGAAGTCAACGGCAAATTTGGGATCTGAAGGGGAACCTAGCAAAAGCTGAAACTTGGTTGTGGTAACTTCAGTGGTATACTGAGTGCTGAAATTTCCACGTGGTGAAACATTAAGTCACATTGGGAGAACAACTCCTACAATGACCATCACAGTGTCATTCTGTACTTCATCTAGCTTGGACAAAGCCTTGGAAACTTGGTGTACATTGACAAGGAGATGGGATGCACCATCATATTTCCATGCCATGGTTGAATCAAAATCTGCGCTGGGAATGTAAGCGGTTTGAGATAAGAGTTGAGTGCAGTGCCAGACAGCATTGAACTGCGACACTTGGGACATAATAAGAATGACAAGGAAGGTGGGGAATGGCAAATAGGGGTTTTATAGGGCAAAGGACCAACTTCTTCAATACCAAAGCAGAAAGATTGACAGAGGCTGTTACAAATGTACGTCATGGTCTATCTTTTCTTATCTTATCATCTATGTCATCCCTCCTATGTCATTGATTGCATATGCATTCCTTCTGGAACATTCATCGTTTATCATATGCTATTCCATTTATCACATGCATGTCGATTATCACATGTAAACCGTTTCATTATCACATGCATTCCTACTTACCATATTTGCGTATATACCTTGTACTACATATATAACTACACAAATATACGACTAGACCCCAGTCTAGTTTTAACAGTCAAAATCTGTCTCGTTATCGTCTAAGCTCCCTTGAGGACTTATCTGATAACACCCCTATTCTTTGAACGTTCTTAAGTGCCAGAACTCCCTTGAGGAACCTACGGTACCTGATAGGCTTGACTTATCAGTGAATGGACAAACATAACAATAAAACTAGACTCCTCTCTGAGCACGATAGCTTTAACGCTCTCACCTCCCCTCATTCATCATTGCTCCACAACAATCTAAAAGTACCCCTCCAAATAACGCCAAAAGAAACCCCGTTGATAATTGCTACTATCTTGATGAACATTCTGTTCATTGGGATAAACGAGAAAACGGTTGGTGTTATACCGCTTCAGGAGAACCTGTACCAGGTCACCAGTTTTGGGTAAAACAAAAACTTGGTAGACCACTGAATCAATCTTTCACATTCGAAGGAGGATTATACCTAAACGAACGAAAGCTTGCCTACGACCAAAAGAACAAACTTTGGTATGCCACTGAATCAGAAACAGGAGAAGAACTGTACTATATCAGAGACGAATACTTTGAAGGAGAACCCTTCATTGGAGAAAAAGAGGAGTTATCATGAACTGCACTACAACACTGGAAGAAAGCAAACAAACCAGAAATCACTGAACAAGAAACCCCACTTGCATCACCACAGGTTCATTACCGAGAAAGCGCCGACCTGTCAGGAGAGTCCAATAAAGAAGACAACAAAAACCCTTTTTCTGAAGAAGAAAAAGAAGAAGAATCCCAGGATAAACTCGAATACGCACCTGGAACCGAAGATGTTGTTATACCCACAGTGGAACAACGAGCTGAAGACAAAACCTCAGCTCAATTAATTGCTTCCTTATCCCTTTTATCAGAACCAAAACTCAAAGCCACACAATTCGCACTGTTACCCCCTGTTACATTCCTACACCCATTTGTCCCACCAATCAATCCATTCTCTTCTAAGAAAGGAAAAGAACGAGATATGAGTGGATCAGGACCTTGGACCGAACCAAGGTCAGATCTACCAAAGATCAAACTGCCTAAACCGTTTGAAGGAGATCGAAAATATCTCAATCCGTTCTTAGCGAAAGCTGAATTATTCATGAAAATGAATAAGATGACAGATGCCCAAGATAAGATACGGTTCATTATGTATCATATCAATGGCAATGCCCAACAATGGCGCGATAACAAAATAGCTGAATACGACGCTGAAACGACAAAATACGCCGACTACAACACTTTCGTTAAAGAATTAAAAGAAGATTGGGGACAAGTAGACGAACCAGGACTAGCTATGCACAGATTACTCACATGGAGAAAACTCCCGAAGCAATCAATTGATCAATATATCGCATGTGTCGACCGAGATCTTAATTTAGCCAAAGTCACCGATGATACGACGAAATGTCATCTCCTAGTTTTGGGATTACCAAACACATTACGAGAAAAACTACGGCTAGGAGGTGCCCCGATGACCTATAAATCATTATGAACTTGTATCCTTGACATAGAAGTGGTGAACACATTATTCTCCACTTTTAGCCAAGCTAAAGACCTTGACGACAAAATGGAAGTCAACGAAGCCATATTGGAATTAAACCGACAAACACGACGAATGCAGATTGCGGAAACCTCCATGGATTGGGTTAAAACTGCCACATGCTATGGATGCGGAAACACAGGACACTTAATTTTTCAGACTGCCCTAATCCCAAAAAGAAACGACAAAAACTTGGGAAATCACGAGGAAGGGCAACACCGAAAGGACAATTTTGAGGAAAACCACACGGACGAAATAATAACCGCAATGAAGGAAAAGGAAAAGGATGACAAATCTGAGCGCTGGATGCAGATAGTGACGAAGATGACAGTAGCTTGTCAAGTGAAAATTCCAATGATGAAAATGATGAAGGCCAAAGAATTGCCGTCATACGAGAAATGGCAAAAACATTACCACGTAGCGCCTGCCGAAAATTGAACAAAAAGGGTTTTTAAAACAAGACGACGATGAATCAGCGTCCGTCGTCTCTGAAGACGAACAGTTATGTATAAATGGTGTAACAGTATCATCTATGTCCAGAAATAAAATCACCATTCCTATCTCCAATGTTCGAATCTGAAAACCACTGAAACCAAAGCTCTTATCAACTCAGGCACGCAAAGGAAATTTGTCGATAGTTCACTCATCGATTGGAACAGAATCACTCGCTTAAAGAAACCCATCCCAGTGCGAAATGTGGATGGAACAAACAACAAGTCTGGAGATATATGGTATAAAATCCAGATAAGCTATAACATCGAAGACAACCGGTTTAGAGACTGGTTTTACGTCACATGACTAGGCGATCAACGACTGATATTAGGATTACCTTGGCTCCGAGAAATCAACCCCAGAATAGATTGGTCTGAAGGAACGGTCAGGTTCCCTGAGGGTAGGAAGATCAATCTGGAAGAGGAAACTATGTTTGACCATGATGAAGAAACTGAAATGTACCTTCATTATATCCAAAAAGAAGAAGAACTGGGCGCAGATGAAGACGAAGATCTCGAGACTGATCACCTTTGGATCCAAGCAAAAACATCAGCATCCCAAGCACTCGCACATGAACACGAAGATAAAGCTACGAAAGTAGAATTACCCCCAGAGTGTGACAAATGGAGAAAAGTTTTTGATAAACAAACGTCAGAACGATTCCCAATTTCACAATGGGATCATGGAATAGACCTAAAAGAAGGATTTAAACCTAAAGTGGCGAAGAATTACCCGTTATCAATTCATGAAGAACAGCTAATGAATAAATGGGTCGACGAACAACTAAAAAAAGGATATATTCGACCATCACAATCTCCGCAAGCGTCTCCTTTCTTTTACGTTGCAAAGAAAGAAAAAGGAGAGTTGAGACCCTGCCAAGATTACTGATACATCAATAGATGGACAAAACGGAACGCCTATCCCCTTCCTTTAGTATCCGACTTATTATTAAAACTACGAAAAGCAAAATATTTCTCCAAGTTAGACCTCCGATGGGGTTACAATAATGTGCGAATAAAGAAAGGCGACAAATGGAAGGCTGCATTCACGATGAACCGTGGTCTCTTTGAGCCTACTGTAATGCTCTTTGGATTATGCAATTCACCGTCAATGTTTCAAACGATGATGAACGAATACTTCCATGACATGATAGCCGAAGGATGGCTAGTCATCTACATTGATGACATGTTGATATATGGAGCGAACGAGGCAGAAATGAGGGAGCGCAATCAGCAAGTTTTGCAACGGCTAAAAGAAAACGATCTATTCCTGAAACTGGAAAAATGCAAATTCATCGCCAAGGAAGTCGAATTCCTTGGGATGATCGTCAAAGAAGGAAAGATCATGATGGACCCCGTAAAACTCACTGGAATCAGCAAATGGCCCAAACTGAAAACCGTTAAACAAATCCGGTCATTTCTAGGGTTCGCGAATTTTTACAGGAAATTTATAGGAAACTACACCGAAATAGTGGCTCCGCTCACAGAACTTACAAAGAAAACAGTTCCCTTCCAATGGGATGCAGAGTGTCAGAAAGCATTTGACACGTTAAAGGAGAAATTCCTAGAAGAACCAGTTCTAGTTATGCCAGATCCAACAAAACCGTTTTTATTAGAGACCGATGCGTCAAATTGGGCAGTAGGAGCCGTCTTGAAACAACAGGGATCTGATGGAGAACTGCACCCATGTGGATTTATCAGTCATCGGTTAAGCGATACCGAACAAAGATATCAAGTATACGATTGTGAGTTATTAGCAATAAAGAAAGCCTTCAAAACCTGGAGACACCTTTTAAAAGGAAGCCCACACACGATTATGATCCACTGTGATCATAAGAATTTATCATATTATAAACATCTGCAGAAAATGACCGCCAGACAATCACGTTGGTGGCAAGAAATCACGGAGTTTGATATCAAATTAGAACATGTCCCTGGATCAAAACTTATTCAGGCAGACACTTTATCGAGACGCCCTGACCATATTAATGAAGAAGAAGCAAAAGCAAAAGAAATCCCACAAACCATGATTACTGATGACATGGTTATTGCCACAATCAACGTATCTTGGGCAGATAAAATCATCAAATTATTGCCACAAGACAAATTTGCTAAAGTTGTAATCGATGGTCTAAAACACGGAAAACTACCTCTCTGATCAAAGTTTAATGACTGGAAGAATGACAATGACATCATTCGTTATCAAGGACGCATATATGTACTTCAAAATGAAGAATTACGAAATGAAATAATCAAGTCGCATCACGACCCCATAGTTATGGGTCACCCTGGACGATTAAAGACATTAGAGCTAATCTGCCGCAATTATTATTGGCCTGGAATGACAACGACCGTATCTAAATGGGTCAAAGGCTGTGCCTTATGTCAACAAATGAAGGTTAATACACATCCGATCACACCGGGTTTGATGCCTATTAAATCCCACGCCACACGCCCATTTGAACAAGTTTCAATGGACTTCATCACAGATCTGCCAATTATCGACGGTTTTGATTCTGTTTTGACCGTGGTCGATCAAGGCTTAACAAAGGGCATAATATTCATACCATGCAAAAAATCTTTTACCGCTATGGATACCGCCAATTCCTACATCAACGATGTTTACAAACGTTATGGGTTACCAACAACCCTCATTTCTGACAGAGGTCCACAGTTTACCTCCAAAGTTTTCGAAGAAATCTGCAAAATCTTCGGAATTAATCATAGAAAGTCGACCGCTTTTCATCCGCAAACTGACGGAGAATCGGAACGACTCAATCAGGAGCTAGAAACCTACCTCCGATTATACTGTGTTGATCATCCGAAACAATGGAAAGATCACCTGCCATTAGCAGAATTCGTGCACAATCAACGGATACATCAATCTACCAAGATGACGCCATTTGAAATTATGTTTGGAATAGAGCCTGTGGCTATCCCCACAGCATTCCCACAAATCAATGTACCCGCCGCTGAAGACCGCTTCAAAGTCTTAACACAAATATGAGATGAAGCTCTCGCTGCACATGAATTAGCAAGACAGCTAATGACACAATGTGTTAAAGGAAAATCTCCTGCCTTCAAAGAAGGAGACCTAGTATGGCTAGACTCAAGAAATTTAAAAACAGGACAGATAAGAAAATTCTCACCTAGACGAGAAGGACCATTCAAGATCGAGAAGATCTTAGGACCTGTCACCGCAAAATTAGAACTTCCCCCAAGATGGAAGATTCACCCTGTTTTTCATGTTTCACTGTTAACACCTTATCACGAGAACGAAACACATGGTCCAAACTTTACAAGACCAACCCCAGATCTTATAGATAACAAAGAAGAATATGAAATCGAGACAATTGTCTCGCACCGAAGAAAAGGAAACCAATGGCAATTTTTAGTCAAATGGAAAGGTTATCCGACATCTGACAATTCATGGGAAACTGAGGAAAACCTAGAACACTCTGAGGAGACCTTAAACGAATATAAGGAACAACATGGAATCACAGCAATTATCCCCACTACTCGTAAACAACGAAAACGCCACTCTTGAAACCATGTCCTCCCCTATTGATACCCCAGCCGCTTCAACAGTCGTCAAGGAAACCGTCCCTCCGACCCCTTCTAGAGAGGAATCACCTGCACCATTGCCAATTCCTCCTCCCATCTGTATGTTACATTACACATCCATCACTACAGAATGGTTCCCTATAATCCCCTCTGACGAGGAATTCATGCCACGAGATGAAGATTCTTTATCTTCTGATTCATCTTATACCTTCCCACCATCAAACGCTTCTACGATAGAAGAGCTAATGCAAAGCGTTACAGATATGGGGAACGCTATTCTCCCTGACACCCCTGTACCACCCGAAATGCAGGAAATGGTAGCTCAAGTATTCGCAACCAGAGATCAACTGGTTATCACCTATGCACATGGACCAAGTCCCGATACTACCCCTGCCGATATCTGAGTCATGCGAGAAGGATTACTCATGTTCAATACCACCGCCTTTACCGTGGGGATTCCCCCTATCGACGAAGAACTTGTCAACAACTACTTTGAAAGAGCAAGAACCGTCGCCACCACAAATGCCACTACAGCTGCTGCCATTTCTGCTGTCGCCGCCGAACTCGATATTGTCACCGCTAACGCCATTGCTGATGATGAGATTAATGAAAGACTCATCAACCCCATCTCGATCCCTATCATTTTCCCAGAAGACACCCCATCACTGAGACCCCTCTATACCCCATTGGATTTAATGAGGGAAACCCACGCTCGATCTATGAGCCCGACGCCTAGACTCCCTGCTGAAGGACCTATTCCTAGGTTCTTGTTTCAACATGCCTCCATCCTTGACGATAATTTCAATGTACCTGCACCCGACATTCCTGCCATAGACGTCATCCTGACACATTATGCCATCCCTTCCTTCGTCGATCCGATAATTCGATGAGCCTTTTACTGAATCTGGACGCTATTTACATCCTGGACTTTTGTCAACAACTATCTGTTCATCTTGAATAGATATGTTCGCCCCGATTTGATGGCCCTGGTTAACGTCATCATTAATCTTACCCGCCGGTTCCGAGAACCGCACTGTAACCATTGGATCACCTTGATGATCTGGAACAATATCCATTGGTTCTGTGATCTGCGAGGAGACGTATACCTCGAAGAAGCAGTCCGTCTTACCACTGCCGGACATTGACACCATTTCATCCAACCAACACGACAACCCACTTTAGATACTGGAATGGCCTGGATGCACGGACGCCCCGTATTTCCCCACACCCCTGTCATCGCTACCCTCAAACATATTCGACAGCTTAACGACCATCTCAACCCAATGTTGACTCCCGACGGTTGGGACACGACCATACTACGACAACTGCAAACAACGATTAACAATCTCGTATGGAGACATGATCGTAACCCTCACAGACCCAACAATAGCAACGAATACCAAGACGCTGCCGTCATTGCACTTCAGACAGGACATACCATTGAAGGACGCGACGTCCCTATCCCTGGAAACCCAGTTCGCCGCACTATTTTCCACCTCAACGGACCAGATGATAGATCCAAGTGCTGAACGATTGGTGTCGTTCAAACCGAATAACTTAGCCTTCGACAGAGAAGATATTTCTGGAACTCAAGGCTGTTACATATGCGGAGGTGAGGATGTTACACTCCCCCACATAATCTGGTCGAATCCGGCCAGATTCAACGGAATCCGGTGTCAATTTTTTGGCTCAGAGGTTAACTGAAACCTTCATTCCGGGTAATGCAGATTCCGGTCTGAATATGACCAATTCACTGGTATCCGATCGGACCGAATTCCTCCAGAATCAATTGAAAGTCGGTGGATCAAGCCAGAGTTTTCTGAAGCTTACATAAGCTACAAAAAACGAACATCAGTACAACGATTCGAACCCGAGCCCAAGCCTCACCAGCAACATCACCGCGCAATTCCGTTACACCACGTAGGCAGTTAACTCCAATGAAGGTATAATAATATATAGGTGAGTTTCACACACCTTCCACAATGTCAGTTTCGGCTACCACTACTCCCACACTCCCACACCCTCCAACCAGCTCACCATCGCACACCACGTTAACCACACCCATCGTCAACTCATCAACGCGACCATCAACCACCCCGCTCGTCAACGCGACCATTTCCACATCCGTACCTTGACCGCACCCCACCCTGAGTGCATTCTCATCCCCACATCCACAATTCAACCGCACCCCAGCATCGGTAAGCCGCACTGCCCATTGCCCGCTCCCTGCTAACACACCAACCAACACACCAACCATCTCAACCCCAACCATCAACCCTTTCACCCCGCGCTCCTATCACCCGTCCACGTAACCACATAAGTCGCGCAACCCATCACATTGCCCCCACTAACATCCCCTTACCCGCACCATCCACACTGCATCCCACAACATACCAGCCATCAAATGCGACCATTAACATCCCAACACCCCCCCAATTGACACCATCCAGCCTATCAGGTAAGTCCGCCCTCACCGTTTCAATTTTTTAGCCTAAAATTTTTATTTTCGGCCTCCTACAGTGTCCCGCAGCCCCACTGCACCGTCGTTGCCCACCTACAGCATTCCACACCCATCGCAGCCCATCACGGCCCATTACCGCCCATTACCGCCCACTACAACACCGTCACCGCCCACCACAGCACCATCACCGCCCACCCACCATCACGTTCCCATTTACAACATCGCAAGCCCATCACGCCCAATGCGGCCCATCACTGTCACCACCCACTGCTGCCCAGCATCGTCGCCACCCACTTACAACGTCACACGCCCATCACGCCACCCACCACCCGTCCACTACAGCACTGTCACCACCCACCGCCATCACGTACCCATTTACAACGACGCGAGCCCATCACGCCCATCACGGCCCATCGCCATCACCACCCACTGCTGCCCAGCACTGTCGCCACCCACGTACAACGTTGCACGTCCATCACCACCCATTGTTGCTCACGCAGGTAAGTCCACCCACCCGTTTCAATTTTGAAGCTAATGATTACAATGTCACACGCCCGTCACCAATTGCTGCTCATTGTTGCTCACTCAGGTAAGTCCATCCACCCTGTTTCAATTTTGAAGCTAATGAATACTCCTGGAATCTTCTGTCACCATCTATCACTTCTGCCTATTACCTACTGCCTACTAACACTTGTAATCATACATGTAATCACTTCAATTACTTGTGTAACTTTTGTACTAATTTCTATTAACCAATTGCCTTAACACATTTGACTTGCCTATACTTTCACCACTACTTATACACCACTTCCTGAACTCTACATACACTACTACTCACATGCCACTCCTGATGATATCCCATTCTCACAGCCAGAATCACCATGCCCAGCACACGCTCTACTCAAAGATCCCCTCCCAAATCTCCTCCCAAATCACGCCGCCGTAAGCGAGCCATGTCATCCACAGATGAAGAAAAAAAAACTAAGAAGGCAAAGAAGGGTGGACAGTGAGTACTTCACCATTTTTTGCTTCATTAAATGTCACTTCTGTGTAATACAGGTCATCAGAGACCATTCTTGAAGAGAGTAAAACTTCTGTAGCACCTCCCCAGCATAAAAAACCAACTTCTATGGGAAGCAGCCACCTCCCACCTCCTCCTTCTCAAAAGAGTAAACGAATACGTAAGAAGGTTAGTGAAACAGATGAAGAGGAGTATGTTGAGAAAGACAGTGGTGAGGATAATGAGGATGACGATACAGCTGGTGATAATGGAGATGGAGATGAAGTTAGTGGAGATGAAGCTAGTGAAGATGAAATTAGTGGGGATGGTAAGGAAACTAAGGGAACTGATGAAAATGATGAAAGACATGGAAGTGTGTCATTCCTTTTCCATTTTGTTTTTTTAGTTGATATGTCACATGAAAGATGATGGTGATGAAGGCAAAGTTGATGATAAGAAAGAAGGGGAAAGTGAAGGTTGTTGCCATTTATTTATTTATGGATTTCAATTGATATATGACATTTACAGATGCTGATGAGGAAAGCAGAGGGAGTAAGAAGAAAGATAAAGATGGTGAGAAGCATGAAGGTGATTGTTGTCATTCCTGTATTTATTTATTTATGGATTTCAATTGATATATGACATTTACAGATGCTGATGAGGAAAGCAGAGGGAGTAAGAAGAAAGATAAAGATGGTGAGAAGCATAAAGGTGATTGTTGTCATTCCTGTATTTATTTTCTTAATTGACATCACATGCAAGATGCTGAGAAAGGTAAAGGGGTTGATAAGAAAAGAGAGGACAATGAGAAACATGAAGGTGGTTGTTACAAATTTTTGTTGATTTTTGGGCATTGGTTGATATATGACATTAAAGATACTGATGGGGCAAGCAAAGGGGGTAAGAAGAGAAAAGAAGACAATGAGAAACATGAAGGTGGTTGTCATTTCTTTGTTTTGGGGTCCCCAGTTGATGTATTTTTGCTATACCAGTGCAAAGTCCATCACATGAAGGTCATCAGGATCTTTCATTGGATGATCTCCAAGGAGCATCATGCACTGTAGGTGGTCATATGCGTGTTACAAACACGGTACGGACTCCTACATTATGATTACATGACACGTCAGACATGCTTACTTTTTCGTATATGCCTACCCCTTCGTCGCATCCCCATTATGTTCATCAAACGGACTACCTCGTTTCCTTATCAATCCCCATTCCGTTTACCCTATGCCCAACCCCTTGTTCATACGCGTACCATCCTCTATGCCCCCTGTTTTACCTATACTTGCTATCACCTTTGTTCTACTTACGATAAGGCTGTGTTTCTGTACTTGTATATAAACCAATGTACTGTAACGTTGAACCTTAAGTTCGACTTAGTTTGTCTTTGTCAATATCACACCTCATCTCACCTAAAGAACGTTGTTTCTACTCCATTCATTATCACTCTCAAGGATAAGACTTCTTCTAGTCGTCTTATCACTTAGCTTATTTGTTCACCTATTGTTTGACTTGTCCGTTGGACTTAGTCTACTTTGTCAAGCGCTCATAGCATGGATACATCATAGGTGGTGATTGACCTGATCATAACAATTAAGTCGAACTTATCAAAACGATACCCGAGTATTACCTTGTTGGTGAAACACAAGATAACTATCGAACTTCCGGAGAACCGGCCCGTAGGTTACCGGTCAGCTTGCAACAATTTCGGATCAACAGAGGACACCGCCTAACCGTGCTACAAGAGGAACAAGAGGACATTATTATCTAGATCACATCGCTATCTACAACGACCCTAAGGACCACCTTTGGAAATACTCGAAAGACCACAGTCTCGTACCAACATCAGAGTTTTGGATACCACAGAGAGCCAACAGACCACCCAACAACGCATTCTATCATCGATTCAACGACAAATACTATCTCTTAGGATTTGAAGTCAAATTCGACGAAAATACCAAACGTTGGGGAGGATATAACCCAGGCCCTGAATCAGAACTCACATACAAATTCATACCAGACGATTTCTTCAAAGGACCAAAGTGGATAGAAGGAAATCCAGATAACTTGCCTGAAAGCCTACAGCACAGAAGCGCAGTCTCTACACCGAAAGCAGCAGTCAAAACTACACCAAAAGGTAAAACTTTTGGAGTAACAGAAGAAAGCGAATCAGGAACCGAATCGAGTGACGAAAACCCCGATCAGCAATTCGAAAGTTCCAGTGACCTTTCCGAGTTGGAAGACAAAACTGTTCCAGACTTACTTAGCCCGATCGATTTCAACCCGTTTGAAACAGAACAGGAGAAACCGAATTCCCCAGGACTTCAATACATAGAAGTCGATCCTAAACCCGATCCTAGCCCAGGACCACCAGTACCACCACAGAAACCGCCTACACCACCTCCAGAACCACCAATAGCTACAATGACGACGCCAGCAATACAACCGATTCCTAGTCTCTTAGGAGAAATCCCTACCTTCACAGGAAAGCGATCTCAAGCACAGGATTTCATAGATCGAATGGAGCTATTCCTAGATCTCAATCCAGGTCGCATCAACACAGATAGACTTAAAATCGGACTGACGTTATCTATGATAACTGATAAAGCTGAGAACTGGAGACGCAATCAGAACGACGATCTTAACAACGCAGCAAAGACGGAAATAACATGGAACGACTAGACAGGATTCAAAACCAGATTCCTCAACAATTGGCAAGAAATAGATTCACCCGGAAACGCGTACACAGAATTAGTACAGCTACAAAAGCGCAAAGACAAGAAAGGAAAATGAATCTCAATCCCAAAATACGTTGGTTTATTCAAAGAACTCATAAAGAAAGCTGGAATCACAGGCAGCGCTGCTACCCATATGTTCGGACAAGGACTCGACGCCAACACGTACAGAGCAGTCGTAATGAGAGACCCCAAAACCTTGAACGAATGGTACGAAGGAGCACTCAGAGCATACAACACCGAAACACGTATTGGCATTCTAGCAACCAACAGAGGAGGGACATCTTCACACAAACCCCCTCGAAACGAATGGGATATGGATCTCGATGCAATAATTCTTGGCGCGTTATCAAAGGACGAACGAACCCGACATATCCGCGATGGACTTTGTTTCATATGTCATAAATCGGACCACATGTCAGGACAATGCCCCATGAGGAAGGATAAAGGATCTTATAAAGGGAAGAAGAAGTTTAATGGAAAGAAAGGAAAGAAATTCGCACACAGTCGTCATATTTGAGCAACCGAAAGGGATGACGATGGCAGTAACTATGAAGACGTCGAAGAGTCTAGCCAGCAAGAACAAGAAGAAGAAGAAGACACTAGCGACAGAACAATACGCGCTATGTTAAAGAAACTCTCCCCAGATCAACGTATCAACCTCCTTATCAACGCGGATAAACCGGATTTTTGACAGTGGGACACATGTCAGTGGATGCTTGTCCCATAACTTCGGATCCAACTCCAAAGGACGATCTTTCGATATCACCTGTAATAGTACGTTCTATTTCAAGCAATCGATTATCTATTCCCCTTGAAGTTGAAACCGAAGACAACACTGAATCAATGACTGCACTGGTCGACAGCGGTGCAGAAGGTTTATTTATTAACTCATCAATCGCGTACAAATGGAGAAGAAAGAAACTCGCAAAACCAATCCGAGTCAAAAACGTTGACGGCACATATAATACAAATGGAGAAATTTCTGACAAGTGTTTGATCACCATCGATATCAATGGAAAGAAGATGACCGAATGGTTCTTGGTCACTTCACTTGGCGATCAAAACTTGATACTGGGGCTTCCGTGGCTCGAGAAGCACGACCCAATTATAAGCTGGAGGAATAGAACTCTGGAGTTCTGTAACTCAAAAGAAGACGAATGGAAGGCATCAATACGGAGCATCTTGCATCGACTCGATGAAGAAGCAATGCCTAAATGGGAAGAAGACATCGTAATTCGGTATTTGTTGTCACACAAAGGACCAGAAGAGAAGAGTCTATGTTGGAAACCACCATTTGAAGACATAGGAAGATGGACTGAAGAAGATTATGATGAGATCACAATTAATCGCTATTCACCAGCTCAACAAATGGAACATAAGTACAACACCGATCAGAAGGAAATCACGCTACCTCCTGAGTATCTCGAATGGAAAGAGATATTTGAAAAACAAGCGTCAGAACGATTCCCAGACCGCAGATCATGGGATCACGCAATTGAACTTCGCGAAGATTTTATACCAAAGAAAGGGAAGATCTACCCAATATCACCATTACAACAAAATACGCTTGACGAATGGATCAAAGAACAATTAACTAAAGGATATATCCGACCATCCAAATCTCTGCAGGCAGCACCATTCTTTTATGTTGAAAAGAAGGATAGCAAAACACTCAGACCCTGCCAAGACTACCGATACTTGAACGAACATACGAAACCGAACTCTTACCCCTTACCACTCATATCCGATCTGATGCTACAACTTAAAGGATCGCAATACTTTACGAAACTAGACATCAGATGGGGATACAACAATGTTCGTATCAAAGAAGGAGACGAATGGAAAGCCGCATTCATCACGAATAAAGGACTATTCGAACCAACAGTTATGTTCTTTGGATTACGCAATTCACCAGCAACATTCCAAGCTATGATGGACGATTACTTCAGGGACTTCATGAACGAAGGATGGATCGCCATTTACATGGATGACATCTTGATACACGCGCGCAACAAACAAGAACTCGAGAAAAGAACAAAGCTAGTACTCGCAAAATTGAAAGAACACGATCTTTACCTGAAACTTGAAAAATGCAAATTTGCCGCCGAAGAAGTGGACTTCTTAGGCATGATAATCACGAAAGACACGATAAAAATGGATCCAATAAAACTCGCTGGAATCAGAGACTGGCCCCCTCCGACAACAGTTAAACAAGTATGCTCGTTTCTTGGATTTGGAAATTACTACAGACGTTTCATATCCGGATTCGCGCACCTTGCATGACCCCTTCACAACTTAACAAAGAAGAACAAAATATGGGAATGGACACTAGAATGTAGAGTCGCCTTTGACTCATTAAAGGAAAGTTTCGTAACAGCACCAGTACTAAAGATGCCAGATGTCAATCAACCTTTCATACTTGAAACGGACGCATCTAAATGGGCTGTCGGAGCCGCCTTAATGCAGAAAGATGAAAACGGAGACTTACACCCTTGTGGATATCTCTCACACGCACTTACGCCTACTGAACGAAATTGGCAAATCTATGACCGAGAGCTCTTTGCCATAATTTATGCCCTCGACGAATGGAAATACCTACTGCTTGGAGCAGAACACACACTCACTATACACTGCGATCACAAAAACTTAACCTATTACCGCGCACCACAATGTCTCACAGCTAGACAAGCAAGATGGTGGAATAATCTCTCAAGATATAATTACCAACTAATTCATGTACCCGGAGCAAAATTAACTCAAGCGGATGCCTTATCCCGCCGACCTGATCACACTAATGGAGAAGAAGATGACGAAACAGTCACAATGCTCCCTGACTCATTATTCATTCAAGTCATCGCCGAAGATCTCCGAGATCAAGTAAAGAATGCAACTCGAAATGATGAGTTTGCTGAAACCATTAGAAGATGCTTAAAGGAGAAAGGAACAGTGCCCCTCCGCACAGCAATCACCGATTGGACCGAAGATGACGGAATCATCCTATTCAAAAATAAGGCATACGTTCCAATGGACTCCAATCTTCGCCGATCTATTATTAAAGAATACCATGAAGCACCGAGTGCAGGACACCCTGGATTCTTCAAAACACTTAGCCTACTAAGGGAACACTATTGGTGGCCTAGAATGACAACACTTGTTGAAAGTTTTATCGACGGATGTCTTACCTGTCAACAGATGAAACCTAATACACACCCCACCGCCGCACCCCTAATGCCGATTAAATCCCATGCACACCGACCATTTCAACAGATTACTATGGATTTCATCACCGATCTACCGCCTAGTGACGGTTTTGATTCTATCTTTGTCGTGGTCGACCAAGGACTTTCAAAGGGAGTAATTCTATGTCCCTGTAATAAAACTATTACATCAGCCGAAACCGCCGACCTCTACATCAAAGAAGTTTTCAAGAACTTCGGATTACCAGACATTATGATATCTGACAGAGGACCGCAATTCGCAGCAAAAGTCTTCAAAGGGATAACTAGTGCACTTCAGATCAAACACAAGATGAGCACCGCTTTTCACCCTCAAACTGATGGACAAACGGAACGATATAACGCCGTACTCGAAGTATACCTCCGCATATTCTGCGCTTATGAACCAGACAAATGGAACAAGATACTTCCTATCGCACAATTCACTCATAATTCTAGAACGCATGAAGAACTGAAACAATCACCATTCTATCTCATGTATGGATCTAACCCTGTAGCACTACCCCAGGTTACAGAACAATCAGCTACCCCTGTAGCAGATGAACGCATCAGACTCCTGATCAAAGCAAGAGAAGAAGCTCTGGCAGCACACGACCTTGCATGCCTCAAAATGGCACAACGAACGATGAAACACTCTAAACCGTTCAAAGAAGGAGAAAAGGTTTGGCTAGATTCAAAAAACCTACGCATCCCTTATCAATCATGTAAACTCGCACCTAAACGAGAAGGACCCTTCAAGATAAAGAAAGTCTTAGGACCTGTCACCTATCAACTAGACTTACCGAAACAATGGAAGATACACAGTGTTTTCCACGCATGTCTACTATCACCATTTAAAGAAACAGAATTCCATGGACCTAACGACACACGTCCACCACCCGATCTAATTGAAGGATCAGAAGAATACGAAATAGAAGCTATTCTCGCACACCGAAAGATCGGACGTCAATTACAGTTTCTCGTCAAATGGAAAGGCTATGATACAAGCAAAAACACTTGGGAACCCCAAAGGAACTTGTCAAACGCCGAGGATATCCTTGACAAATATAAGAAACGTAGGAAACTCTGAATGAGCAAAGATTACACCTACAACACCCAGAAACTACCTATGAATCATGGAATCAACGAGAACCTCACCTACGATCTCGCCAACAACAACGAGAGCACCATCACCGGAACCGCCGATATACTCAGTCTTTACCCAGACAATGACGACAACACCACCACCACCATTGAATCCCCCGATACATCCAATAATCAGAACACTAGTGGAAGGACAACAATCACCGAACCTAATAGGCCACGCCTCGTTCCTTATCACAGCGCTTCAGATTCTGACAAAGAGAATCGATCTGATGGTTCACCCAGAACAAGCAGAGCTACGAGTCTTCACGATTCCACAGAAGATCAGGATAACGGAAGACATAATGAAGATACAAGGAGAGCTAGGAAAATACTTGATAACATGCGAAAGATATATCACAACCCCGATTCCTTTGCCGAATTCGACAAGGAACCAACTGGCAATCTTCGCAACAGAGGCAATAATAACGATCAAACTAGCCCTAGCAGTCACCGAATCATGGCAGACATCACTCCCCTTGAACCTCAGACAATCTTTACGACATTTGCAGACTATAACAGCTCAGCTCTCATGCGAAAGACTATTGACGACATTAAAAGACTTTCTGGCCTGTCAATCAATTCTCAAGAACTGGAACGACTTACCAGACTGTGGCGCATTCTTTCAGACGCAAGACTCGCCAAGGCAATCATCGTCAACGCTCGAGAACGATACAACTATCATTGCGCAGATCTTATAGAAATCTGGACCAACCTAGATCGTATGGAATGGTATACCAAACTCTCCCATGGATGCACCATCCACCAATTCGGAATCAACCTCTTATGCCGAATCCTCACCGCTGATGTAGAACGCTTCTACAAACAAGCCATCTTAGACGTCAGGAATGAAATACACCCTCCGTTCATTCTTAATGACGACCCTAACGATCTCGTCGCCATCCACCACAGCTTTGACCCTCATAGGATCGCACCAGACACACAGCATATCTTGGAGCTCACAAATAGAACCGAAATTGGAGCAATCGCCTTAGCTGATCTAGCAGATTGAGTCAAGGAGATTGCCGAATCTTCTAGACGGACTACCGCATGGACAGAAGATCTGTTTACCAAAGGAGCTAAACCGCAGCAACTCTCTCACAATGCTTACGAAGAGGTTGCCCACGTCATGATGGAATTAGATCTCCATCAGAATCTTATACCTTCTATGCCTGTCGCCCAGACCGCTGAAAGATTTAAGAACCTCGGACACTCGCTCATTCCCCAACACAACCTTTATCGATTATGGAAGGGAACGCAGAACAAACCCAACAGATCCCCACCATCTCCAACGCCACAACGGCGTCCACCCCCACCACCTTCAGCATCGGCACCTTCGACGGTCGAGAACACCTCGCCCGCATTCACCAGGAAATCTCGGATTTCCTCCACTACCAGTCCCACGTCTGGCTTTTCGCCACCACATCCCTACCGCCAACAGTCCCTCGTCCCGACGACGAATCAAAGGAGCGCATCATCAAGCTCCTCAAAGAAGAGAACCGACGCCTCAAGGTTCTCCACAAACTCCTCAACTCGCTTGAGGCCAATAACGAAGAACTCGTCCAAACGTATACGGACACACCCACCGACTGGAACGCAGGAGGATGGAATCAAGACGAATGACTTCACCGTCTTCGTTGACAACTCAGCCGGCTATCATCCTTACGACGATGAAGACGCCCGCCACAACCTCGACACCTAGAGGATACCCGCATATTGTTGTTGCGGTCAACAACGTAGAGGAGAGCTAGTGTTACAAACACGGTACGGACTCCTACATTATGATTACATGACACGTCGGACATGCTTACTTTTTCGTATATGCCTACCCCTTCGTCGCATCCCCATTATGTTCATCAAACGGACTACCTCGTTTCCTTATCGATCCCCATTCCGTTTACCCTATGCCTGTAAGGCTCGTACGTCAGTAGAAGCCGGACGTTGTATATATCTATGCTCAAGACTCTGGGGAGTTTGTCTAACTCCCAATTTTATCTCTTTCCGTATATAGCATTAGTATAGTTACGCGTGACTACTTAAGTCACCTTATACCTATTAGATAAGCAGTCAATTCTTGTAACGCGCACATTAGCACTACCGGAATACACCCAGTACAGTGCACCGCGCGTTTGAATAACTCGGAGATTATATCTCCACTATTATAAACTTATCAACTTTACACTTTTTTGCACTACCACGTTGTGTGTAGTAGCGCGGCAACTTACAATCGAAAATCAACCAAAAACCTAGAAAAACAAACAAACTCAAAATTAAATAGAACGACGCGATGTCCTTCGCGCCGAACAAAGCCAAGAACAAGAAAACCACTAGGGCTTCTCTTTCAAACACGCCCGCTGGCTCCGGGGGAAGTTCCCCCGTGTTAGTCCAACGTTCGGTTAGCACGTCGAACGCGTCAAAACCCGCGTCCGGCCCGGCACTGGATACCGGCAACGTAACCGTGAGGAGCGCAAGTTACGCTCATGCAGCCTCACACGTAAAAGCTGCAGCGGCTCCTGCAACTCCCGCTAGGAGTAATAGGTCCCCAGCGAGACCTTCTCGCTCCCCGAGGAC
The DNA here is from genome assembly GCA_015039365.1 of Amanita rubescens. NCBI lineage: Eukaryota > Fungi > Basidiomycota > Agaricomycetes > Agaricales > Amanitaceae > Amanita > Amanita rubescens. Next base: position 108,364 of record WION01000030.1, read on the forward strand.
GGAACCTTCCCTCCTCGGAATGAAACCCAAGCCACCTAAAACGAGTCCAGAGGACTCGAGACCAAGCGAATACAGAAGGGGGATATCGCTTAACTCCCCTCCCGAAGGTCGAGTTCCGTTCGGGCCAATAACACAATTGCCATTTAGGCTTAGCCAGCAAGCCTCTAGGAATGCCGAAGAGGAACGGGAAGTCCAACAATTGACTTCCCCAGACAAGGAACAGGCTGAAATTCAGCCCGAAGTCCCACAGGATATCCTGGAACGGGTTACCCCCCTTTCCGAAGATATGCCACTTCTCTTAGCCCCATCAGTCATGGAGACGGCTATCCCAAATCCCGCTCACGCCAGTCAGTTAGCGGACAACATCACTCGCGGAAAGCTCCACGAAATCAAGGATTCTATTAACAACTCCATGGCGAGACAACAGCAACAATTCAGTATTGGAATGTCCCAAATACTGAGAGAGCTCCGCGAGTTCAACGTCTCAGTACAACAAGAACTTCGCACCTCAAACGATAAGAATACGCAGATCCAAACCCTGCTCTTAGATGAACTTCGACGAACGAGAAGTCAACGATCTTACTCCGAGAGGGAACCCTCCCCTCAAGGTTCTGTGAGATCACAGTCCCCAGCTTTGAGCTACGTGTCCGTGGAACCGCAAGACACGACCGAACATATATCGATCCTGTCCTCTCGATATAGAGGCAGAGGCATGGCCCCTGCTGAACCCGACGACAGGGAAGAACTTATTGCTCGCCTACATGAGTCGGGCGAACTAGACGCACTGATTACCCTCAAGAAGCTAGAGTTCAGACGCTCAACGGGAGATACGGGAAGTTTCGCAAATCGTCAGGGGCGGAATGAGTCCGTTCCGAGCTATGATGCTCGATTAACGACCAGCGCCAGGAACGCCGTCCTGGCAGAGATTAAGGCGGGAACTGATCCTGCTACGCTTTTCGAACGTTTATCTCCAAACCGAAGGCAGACAAGATTTGAGGAACCGCCACGAAGGGAGCCCTTCCTCACGGGCGCGAACACGACGCCTTTGGGCGTTGCCTCAGGGAACGCCGCGACGAATGACGTTCCAGATCAAAGAAGGCCACGCGGTACACCAAGCCCTTCATCCCCAAGTTCTGCTGGTGGAGGAAACCCCGAGGACAGAGTCCCACGGAATTCTCGATACTTAGGACATATACCGGGTTATAGACCCAGCATGTCAGTCAGCAATGTCGGGCGCAACCCTATCACTATTGGTCCTTTGACCATTGTTGATCGCTCGTCCGAAAGAACGGACGACATGGTCAGGTCAGAAATCCTCAATGCCCTTCAGGCAGCGGAACATCGCTCCGACGCCATCAATGTTGGGAAACTGATGAAAATATCACTTCCTGAATACTCGGGAAGTGAATCTATGGACGCATACATGAAGTTTCTACGAGAACTTCTATTATACCTATTGAACTACAACCTGATGAAGCCGGATTCGGACGCTCACCGAGTCGGTATATTGGGCGCAACATTAAAAGATAGAGCGCTAAGATGGTATCAACACACCATCAATCTCAACGCGGACGGCAGGTGGAACTTCCAGTCTGCCATGATCGAACTCAAACGACACTTCGTGAAAGACGTATCAGCTCGGGACGCGGCCGTACGATTCGACCGTCTCAAACAGAAGAACAGGACGGTAGCCGACCTTAAGAAGGAACTCGAACGGTTGAGTCAGCTCATGATTCAACAGCCCTCCGAGTACGACATGAAACGTCGTTTCCTAGACGCACTAAAGCCGGAAGTCTCTGGCGCGGTCCTATGCTTCAGGTTGAACCCGGAGAGCTCAGACTTTGACCTCCTGTTCGATAAAGCGAATGCGATCGAACAAGGCCAGTTATATGAAGAGAGTCATCGTAACGAGCGAATGAGCAAAAACGCTATAACTGGCTCTCAAAATCAAACCTACAAATCGTCTTCAGGCAAATCGTCAAAACTGTCGGGGAGGAAGTTCGTAAAGAAGCCTAAGAAAGAGGCAAGGGACGACAAGCCGACGGACCCGTCATCGAAGTCAGTGGAATGCTACCACTGTAAGAGAAAAGGACACATCAGTAAAGATTGTCCCAAAAAGACGGGCAAGAACAGATCCGCCAACGCGGAGCCTGCTGATGAGGATGAGGAAGCGGAAGCGCAAGGCAATGCTGCAGACGCTGACACCGGAGACTCTGAAGATTCAGAGTCAGGCCAAGATGATGATCACGAGGATCAATCGGATGAACAAGCAGAAAATGGCCCAGACTCGGACAATCTGTCCCTGAACGACTGGTGCCCCCAGGCTTGCGCTATAAGGCCTTACGTGGAGTCGTTGGATGACGAAGACGACGTCGTCGTTTACCACGAGCCAGGATCTCGTGGGAGGCCAGAACTTGTCGACTGGTCTCTAATGTCAGGCAGCAGCGTTGAATACGAGGACACCTCCTCTGTCGACGAACACGCTCAGGACGACATGCCAGAGCCAATGGTGTGGGATTGCCGAACAACACGCATAGTAGAAGACGACGAACGTATGGAGTCCTGCAAAGCTAATGAGACGAATGGCGAACTTGTCGCGTATCGACAACGAGCTACCAAAGAATTCGGGTCACTCAGACTTGAGGATGGGCCGAAAAGAGACTTCAAGCGTTTGGGCGTTATAGAAGGTTACATGCGGATTAACGGCAACAGGGCCCACGTATTAATGGATGGGGGAAGTACCCTCGACATGATATCGGCCAATTTCGCGTCTGTACTCGCGCTGGAAATGTTCCAGCTCAAGAAGCCAATAAAACTGCAAATGGCTACCTCTGGATCAAGGTCTTCCATTAATCATGGAGCACGCGCAGAACTCCAAGTAGGGGAGTTCAAACAAATGCGATACTTCGACGTGGTCAACCTTGACCGTTACAACGTTATTCTCGGGACACCATTCCTGAAGGAACACAAGATTATATTGAATTATGCTGGACACGGATCCTTCAAGTTGAAGGACAGATGGTTCCCAGTCCGGGAAGGCGATTTTAGCAGTCCTGTCTCCAAAAATGGGGAGGAAACGGGTGACGCCGTCGATAAAACCAAGTCTAGCACAAAAGGAAACGGGTTTAGCTCGCAACCACGCAAGTCTATGAGCAGCAGCAACGGGAGGAATCCTAGCCCCTCGGTGCCGTATAAACGCTCTCATTGACTACAAGGACCCGAGAATATGAAACCCTATTCCGCAGCAGCAGACGTTGGGCGGAAGGGTACCACCTCCATAACGACGGAGGAAAGAAATAAATTACGCCTGAAATGGATCGACAAAGTAAAAGACTTACAAGCGCCAGAGGAGTTAACCATGCCTCCTCTACGTATAATCAACCACGAGATTCCACTAATAAATCCGAATCTCAAGATCGTTCACAGAGCGGCAAAATGCCCGGAGCCACTTAGAGATGAACTCAAGGAGAAAGTAGACCGATACCTAAAGGCGGGATACTGGGTCAGGACGGAACTACCCTCCTCGGCCCCTATGCTGATAGCCTTCAAGAAAAGCGGAAAAATAAGGACCGTCATTGACGCCAGACAACGCAACGATAACACACTATCTGATTCCACGCCCATGCCTGATCAAGAGACGATTAGGAACGATGTGGCCCGAGCGAAATTCCGCTCGAAGATTGACTTATCCGACGCCTACGAACAGATCCGTATCTCCCCTGAACACGAGTCCCGGACTGTATTCTCCACAATCTACGGGAACATGAAAAGCATGGTAATGCAACAGGGAGACAAAAACGGGCCCGCTACTTTCCAGAAGTTAATGAACTTCTCCTTTGCCGACATGTCAGCCGTCTTCGTCCATTGCTATCAAGACGACATATTCGTGTTCTCAGACACTCGCGAGGAACACGAAGATCACTTACAGATGGTCTTTGACCGTCTCAGAAAGCTCAGGTTGTACCTAAGCAGAAACCCGGAAAAGATCGACCTATTTTCGACAAATATGGACTGTCTGGGGTTCATAGTTGACGACGAGGGAATACATATTGATCCCTCGAAAGTTGACAAGATCACACAATGGCGAACGCCCAGAAACTACCAGGACGTCCTGAGATTCAACGGGGTCATTCAATACCTCGCTCAATACATTCCAAAGGCTACGGAATATACTGCTCCATTAACTGGAATGTGCAGTAATAACAGAGAATTTGTGTGGACAGACTTCCACGATCTCTGCTTCAAGAAACTCAAGAATTTGGTCGAGAAGAACATTGTCTGTCGACCCATAAACGGGAAACTTGACGTCCCTATTTGGGTAATCACGGACGCTTCTGCGACAGGAGTCGGCTGCTGGTACGGACAAGGGCCGACCTGGGATACGATATGGCCCGCGGGATTCTTCTCGCGGAAATTCACGCCTGCCCAAATGAATTACTGCACTTGGGAACAAGAGCTACTAGGCGTCCTGGAAGCATTACTGCGCTGGGAAGACAAACTCCTAGGTCTCGCTTTTACCGTCGTCACCGACCACCAGGCATTAACGTTCTTCAACGAGGCCCCGACACGATCCCACCGTAGAACACGATGGTGGGAATACCTCTCCAGATTCAACTTTAAAATGCAGTACCTGAAGGGAGAGAAGAACATTGTTGCGGACGCGCTGTCTAGATACTTTGCGAGCGATGAGCCGGACGAAACTCACGATGTTTCGGCATACGTCAACGCGGATTTCAGACTGGATCCGGAGCGTAATGACCTCACCATTGCTCGAACAGCAGAGTTGATCGCGTTTAAAGTGAATGCATATCCTACTTCTGGGAGGAAGGAGCTGGTCCGCGACCATGTTGAACAACGAGCTGTAGAAGCTCAAAATATATCTCGAAGCAAAGAAACGGAGACAGAGAATCCTCCAGATATCAACCCTATCGACGGAAGCTTCCAGTCGATATTCAAGGCTTTTCCCGAGTCGTACACAAAGGACAAGTTCCTAGCTCATATCTGGGAACATACCGACAGGTTCAACAAGTTTTTAAAGCAGAAGGATCTGCTTTGGACCAATAACAGGACGGGATCAAGAGTCGTCTGTGTCCCTGACGGCCTGCTCAAAGGGAAATCTCTGAAAGGGCTCGTCATTGACACCTGTCACCAGACTATCGGCCACTTAGGAACTGAGCGAACGCTCAAATACATCAGACGTTGGTTCTGGTGGGCCACAATGGCTGAAGATGTCGATGACTTCTGCAAATCATGCGGAAAATGTCAGACGACGAAACACTCCCGACAGAAGAGCCCAGGATGGCTCCATAACATGACATTCCCTTCACGGCCTTGGGAAAGCATCGGCATGGACTTCGTTGGCCCCTTCGTTGAAGTAGACAACTTCAACTACATCCTCCTTGTCGTTTGTCGAATGACAGGGATGGTACACTTAATCCCGACACGAACCGACGTATCAGCCAAACGAGTGGCTGAATTATACGTTAAGGAGATCGTCAGGCTTCATGGCATCCCGGAGTCCATCGTGTCTGACCGCGACACGAAGTTCACGTCCCAATTCTGGAAGGAATTAAGCAAAATCCTAGGCCAGCGTTTGCTGATGTCCTCGTCATACCACCCTCAAACCGACGGTTCGTCGGAAAGAGCCATTCAAACCATGTCGCAAGTTCTGCGATCAGTGGTGAATGACTACCAGACGAACTGGGTGGAACAATTGCCACTGGTGGAATTCGCCATGAACTCTGCTCACAACAAAACCACTGGCCACGCCCCCTTCGAAGCAAACTATGGATGGCTACCTCGTATGATACGTGGCGCCAGCTTCGATAGCCCACGAGAGGGCGTGAAGCAATTCGTCGAGCGGATCACAGGCGTACTGGACAAGACCTTCGACAACATCACCGTACAAAGAACTCGTCAGGCTAAACAGGCTAACAAGCACCGACGAGACGGACAAAATTTCCAAAAGGACGACTTAGTGCTCCTTTCGACGGAAAACATTAACCTCCCTCGTGGACGCGCTAGGAAACTGTGTCCGAAGTTTATCGGACCATTCAAGATCATCAAAGCTTACCCGGAGAGTTCAACTTACAAGCTGGAGCTCTCTCCCGACTTACTATCTCGTAAAATGCATGATGTATTCCACGAGAAGCTACTAAAACAATTCGTTGGGAATGATCCTGACAAGTTCCCGAAAAGGGAATCGCAAACGAACTACGACGTCGGTGTGGACCCGGAACGTGAATGGGTTGTAGAGGCCATCGAGGATCACAAGTGGACGCCCCGCCTTAAATTCAAGGTGCGATGGGCTCTGGGTGATTTCACCTGGGAACCACTACATGTGGTCAATGATCTCGAAGCCTTGGATCACTACCTGGAACTCGAAGGAGTTACCAAGCCCTCCGAACTTCGGAGAGTTTGACCTTTGGTGGCAGTGTACCCTCCCGATTGGCCCGTCTTACGCCAGTTACCAAATTGGGAGATCCATGTAAGACAGCTGTGGGAACCTCCCACGCGTCCTCTCTTTTATCACTCCATCCTCATGTCCACATCGCGCGACTTCACCTTTAGCCGACAACCCTCGCAAAACGAGAATACGCGCTCAAAGCGCGGTCTGTCCTCACCCCCGCAAGTCACGGGTAGGGAAAAAGATCGCCGGAGACGCACTCGCTCTCCTTCACCCGACGAATCCCGAGGACTCTCCTCGCGTCGCCGGCCCGTCGACGCTGCCGATTTCCTTTCCAAAGTACTGCCGGAGTGGGAAGTACATGAATCCACTCATATCCTACTCCACCTCACCAAATGCGAAGAGTGTGCGGACTTCGCCGCACACGTAGCCAAACAGACTCAGGGCGGAGCCCTTGAGATTTTTATCGACAAACAGAAACGACACTGGCGTCGAGTTCTAGAAGAAGAAAACAGAAGAGATCGGGAAGACGCCTACCAAGCGGGTATCCGATCTGCTGATCGAGAAGTCGGTGCTCTTAAGGACGAGCTTGACCGGTACCGCCGCCGTGCCGAAAACTTGGAACGAGACATAGACGAGTTACTTGATAAGAACCGTCGGCTCGAAAGCCGCCTGAATAGCCAAGGGCCTCATTTCCGTAGGGGAGAAACCCGAGGTAGACCCACGGGCAGTGAATTCAGGAGACCTCAATCTCCAGCACGGGGATATGAACGAAGCCAACCGCCATCAGTCCCTGTACAGCCGGACCGATCCTTGCTATCTAGAATCGAAGGAAGCCCTGCTCCTTCGACGGCCAAACCCACCTCCGCTCCTGCTCCCTCGTCGGCCAAACCCACCTCCTCTGCGAAAGAGAAGGAAAAAGAACAGGCTACGGGCCTAGACGCGCCACCTCCTCCTACTGAGCCAACCCCGCGATCCCCATCACCTCAGAGCGACGTATCTTCAAACATTCGAGTAAAAGGGACCGGCAAAGCTCCCAAGATGTACCTGACGGACGACTCTGATGAGGTTTCGATACCGGATGAAGAAGGGCTAGATCGACACGATACGCCCGAGGGGGAAGATTCTCCCCCTTCCAAGGCAGAAGATGCTTTTCAACCGATGACAAACAGTCAATACATTGGAGATCAAACCCCCTTCCGTCTCGACAAGGATTCCAAAGCATTCCAGAGCAAACACGGTCACGTCTGCGTTAGCGACCCGACACACTGGAATCGTAGTAGCTCAGCGCTGTTCGAAAAGGCGAATCGTCTCAGAGGATATCGACTATGGGTCAGCGGATTCCCGATGCAGATGGCGAAGGAAGCTTCCTTTGTCCCATTCGACCAACGATCGGACGCTCAACGTTGGACCGTTCGAGATGCTACAAGAGTTGGGTACCTTCCCCTGCTTAGCGCTCGGGCTGAGCCCGACGTTGAAAAGCTGGCGGAGGAGAACCGCTTACCCTCCTTCTTGCGACGAAACCCAGACGGCCGCCTGAACGCGAAGGACGTCACGGCTTGGCTACTCCTTAAGATGACAGAACCTGAAGAACCACAGGTTACTGAGTGGTTCTGGTGGACTGCCTGCCGCCTGTTTGCACGTCTCGGAGATTACAAGGAGGCATTAGATCAGCTAAGCCTGCGCGACGAGCCGAAGGGCTATGTCCCTATCCGTCTCACGTTCTTCCGAGAGCTCACTAGGGATGAACTCGCGCTCCACTTCCACCGCTGCGGAGTCCGAGTATCCGATTGCACCAGTCACCTGTGGGACTTCTCGAGGAATTACCTTCGAGGAAGATCATCCCCAGCACTGCCCCCCTGGTCAACCTTGCCCCCCTCACGGCCTAGAGAATCCCGGCCGTCGAGCTCTCAGAGAAAGAAACGCGGCTACAAGGCCTTCACCGATCGCGGTCAGGAACCACCTCACCACCACTCTTCAAATACCGTCACTGGATCGACCAGTGAACCTGCAAGACATCATCAAGGCCATCGCGTCCAAGGACCTTCTCAGAACGATGCAAGCATGCACGTCGATTAAGCACAACGTCAGTTTAATTGATCGGATCTCCCAGGTTCAATCCTGCAGGGGAGAGTGTAAGGCTCGTACGTCAGTAGAAGCCGGACGTTGTATATATCTATGCTCAAGACTCTGGGGAGTTTGTCTAACTCCCAATTTTATCTCTTTCCGTATATAGCATTAGTATAGTTACGCGTGACTACTTAAGTCACCTTATACCTATTAGATAAGCAGTCAATTCTTGTAACGCGCACATTAGCACTACCGGAATACACCCAGTACAGTGCACCGCGCGTTTGAATAACTCGGAGATTATATCTCCACTATTATAAACTTATCAACTTTACAATGCCCAACCCCTTGTTCATATGCGTACCATCCTCTATGCCCCCTGTTTTACCTATACTTGCTATCACCTTTGTTCTACTTACGATAAGGCTGTGTTTCTGTACTTGTATATAAACCGATTGTAACAACCTTGGGTTGTTATGCTTAAGATACAACTGGAAAGTCGTATCTGGAAGCTCTCGTATGAGAACTAGATGTAATTCACCCGAAGCTACACTGAACCGGATATATTGGTTGTGTAGTAGGTAAAGTTACGATGATTATCTAATATGTTGACACGCGTTTTGTATCACGCGCGTCTCGTTAAGTCACAGTCACTATATACGTGGAATGAAGTATGTACGTGCATTGCTCAATTATATACACCCGTTACACCCTCCCTGACTAGATCGAACCAAGGGTTGATCTTAATAGAAGAGAGTGAATTCCTTCTTCGCAACGAAGCAGACCTCTCGAGGTTTAACCGGGACCCATTGGCGAGAATGGAAGCGGGTCGGTAGGTATCGCGTCCTGTCCGCTCTGATCCATTTCAGCATCCATCTCGACATCATCGTCAGGAGGGGTCCCTGTGGGAGGTGGTTCGTCGTAAGCTGGGACTTCGAAAGTCCTGGCTATTGTGTCAGACTCTCCGATTCGTTCAAAGAGAGTCTTTGCGACAGCAGCTTTCTTCGTAGCCTTGCCTTTCCTTTTGTTGTTCCTTCTCCGCTGAGCAGGCGTAGGCCGGTTTTCACGGCTGCGAGGAGTTGGGACCATAGTCCAATTCGGCTCCTCAGCCGTTGGGTATCACTTGACGTATGCCCTGGCTAAATCCCACAGGACAGTGCTGGCTAGCCTGTTCATCAGGCCGCATTTTCGGAAGTGTATAGCCAAATCCTTGGCATTGAACTCTCCGGCATGTACAAACCGTTTTGGCGCATAGCTTGGAGGGTTGCCTTTGCTGTCGCTGACCTCCTCCGCTAGCCTCTCGTATAGTCCAAGCTTCGTGAACATCTGACATGCCGTGCCCCAGAACCAGGCAGTAGTGCCTTCCCTCTGCTCGGGTTGCGTCATGGCCAGGAAGAGCCATGCCATGATGTCGTAAACATTGAACCGTCCGTCGGCATCGCGACGTATGTACTCCGGAAGTTCGCCACGAGACGCTAGGTGAATCACATCAGGTTCAACCGACACATCTGATAGAGGAAGGACTTCAGCCCGAGTCGCTTCTCGTATTGTCCATCGCTGTGCCAGGGAGCGTTGGTCAAACGGAATCATCGAGGCTTCCTTAGCCATTTGAAATGGCTTCCCGTATCCCCAGAACCATGGCTGGTTGGCTCCCGGAGACCACAGGGCAATTGCGTCTCCAGTCCACCGCGAGTCCTTGCCAATACAAGCATGACCCATCATGGAAAGGAACGCGTCCTTGACCGAACAGTCTAATGAGAATGAGGCTGGATCGCCCACATGCGACTCGAGGTCGCCCGGGGGTCTCTGGCCTGGTCCTGGCTTTCTCGTGCCAGTATTGAACCTGCGTCCTCTAGCGAGGAACGCCGACGATGTTTGGTCATTCGAAGCCGATGCTAAGGCTTCCCCTTCTACTCGGTGTGATTCTCGAGCATGTGAAAGGGCAGATTGCTGAATGGCGTCACAGACGTCTCTTTCTTCGTCCGAGTTGAGGGGCGTGTTCTCTGCCAACTCGTCCATGATATTGTCCGTATCATTGGAGTCGGACTGGTACATAGGCTTAGTCCTCTTCTTGATCGGAGGGGACCGCACAGGCTCAGCCTTACGCTTCTCTTTCCTCCTACGGCTCGGAGGCGGGGAAGGGGATTGAGACAGACAAGGAGGCGGGGGGCTATATTGGGGCGAGCGGGAGCGAGATCTTATCGATCTTCTACCCGTAGGGATTCCTCCCCGACTAGCGCAAGCGTTACCGGCTAGGAGCTCCTCAACTTTACGCTTCAGTTCGTCGTTTATCCGTTCCAACGCCAGAACTCGATGATCTTTGTCTTCGAGCTCTTCTTCTAACTCCCTTATCTTTTTATGGTTTTTCTCCAGACCAGCCTGATAGGCCTCGTCTTCTCGTTCATAGTGCTCGTCGCGGAGCACTTCCCTCCAATGTTCTCTCATTTTATCGATGAAGATGGTTAGGGCACCACCTTTGACATATTCTCCGACATGTTTGGCGTAACTCGCGCAGTCTAGGCACTGCCGCGGATGTATGGGAAGATGCGTCGTCGGATCAATCACCCAATCTGGAATCAATTGGGCGAAAAACGACGACGCGTCTGGGACTGACGAGGGGTTTCGTTTATCTTGGCTGGCAGAGCCTTGCTGCCCTAGCCCAGCACTTTACACTCCCCCCCCTGTCCGAATAGACTCCGAGTCCAGTCCGAGGACTCCGAGGACTCCGAGTAGACTCCGAGTAGACTCCAAGTTCAGTCCTGTTACGAACTCGTTAATCTCAACCTAAGTTGCAGCGGCAACTCTAGTTACGATTACAAGTCTTAAGTCAAACGTTAAGATTATAAGTTCAATGCTAAGTCAAGACGTTGACTTAGGATCTGAGGACGATTGTGGTAGATGAGTTAAGAGTACGGTTATATTGCCAGACGACAATAAACAGCTAAGTCGAACTTAGGGTTCGACTCTAGAATACAGGCGGTACTTATACTAGCAAGTACAAGGAGACGTACTAATTAGTGAATAATGGTAAGTACGAAAGTAAGTATAAGGACGGCGTCATATGTGGAATAAGGAATGGTATAAGTAAGTAAACGAGTTAGTCCGTATGAATCGAGCATAAGGGGAGCGACGAGTAAGGTATGCATAAAGAAATAAACATGTCCGACGTATCATGTAAGCATAATGCGGGAGTCCGTACCGTGTTGTAACACTAGCTCTCCCCTACGTTGTTGACCGCAACAACAAAACGTTCAGGTGTTCATGTTGTGCATGGCGTCGTCGTCGTGCTGATAGCCGTAGTCGCCGTAAAGGTCGCAGGCGTCGTCGTCGGCTCCGTCGCACTGTCGTCCGTTGACGCATGCCTGACACTGTGACGCGTGGTGTGCCTTCTTCTTTCCCTTCTTCTTCGGCTGATGAGGGCGGCGGCTAGTGGAAGCGGAGGTATTGGCGGCATCTGTGGTAGTTCGAGAACGTCCTTTCTTCTTAGTGGAAGGACCGGGCGTCGGATCGCGTCGGCGCGTGGGAGCGCGTGGAGGTAGAGTAGACATAGGAGGAATTGCAGTAGTAAGATGGTGATCCTCAGAGGCATGCTTTCCTCGGCAGTGAATGCAGCGGTTGTAACGATGGGGGCGTTGATTGGCGGCATTGGTCATACTGCGGGTCGTAGGTCGTCGAGCAGGCGGAGTGTCGTGTCGTCGAGTAGTGGGGACAGGAATATTCCAGACTCCGTGGCGAATAACGGTGGTGGTTGGGGGTGATGCGGATCGAGGAGGAGGAGGAGCCTTCTTATCTCGTTTCGGTTCTTCCTCAATGAGATCGCCTGTTGTACGGATTCGGCGATGAAGATCGAGATCGCTGATCGCATTATTGATCTGCGCAATGTGGTCGCTAGTGAGTTGATGCAAGGGAACTCCATCTGCGAATTCGGCTGTGGTCCATTCCGTGTCTCCTTGGATACTAGACAAGAGGTCTCGGATCTTTCCGGTGAGGCACCAGATTTCTCTCGATTTACGATCTGTCTCCATAATGCATCTAGTTGCTCGGTGTCGGTCGGGTGTAGCTTCGGTAGCGCGAAACCAATGGTTGACAGCGATGCGGTTATTCTGATCGTGAGGCTGTATTTTTAGTCCAAACCTTTGATCATCGATGCTTTCTATACCGAGGATAATATAGCGCTCGATGTCAGCCGTGAGAAGTCGTCGTAATAGATCTATTGCCAGTTGATCTAGGTTTCCTCCTTTCGGATGAATATCTTCCCAGTATAATGACGTGACGTTTACAAACGTTTCGATTAAATCGGCACAGTGGTAGTTGTACTGATCTCGGGCTTGACCGGCAAGGGTAGTGGCGGTTCGGAAATCCATGAGAAGTCGCCAGACTCGAGCTATCCTTTCTTGGTCAAAGATGTCGACCTGTAATCTAGCGGCGTTACAGATTAGAGTGACGCGGTCTCTAACCTTGGTGTAAGTAGTAATTCCGTGATAACTGAGATAGAGATCGGGGGTGGTTCGTATGATGGGGCCAGCCATATCGCGGTTAGTCCCATCTGTACTGTGACTCTGGTTGTTGCCTCGAATAGATTCGTTATGAGATTGAGTCGAAGCGTGACCGGCAAGTACCGTCTCTCTATGTAGGGTAACGCTAATGTCTTCAGCGTTTCTAGGTGGGATCGGTCGGCTATTGCGATCTTCCGTAATTCGTCCAGGTACAGCCAGAGTTTCTGATGTTCCGTGGTGGGTTTCCTGGGTTTCGGTGGGAGTGACCGGGATCGTCTGAGACGAGGTTTGATCGGCAGATCCGTAGGGAACATCAATGAAGTCGTTCGGGTCAACGTCTTCTTCGTCGGTGTCGGTGGTATGAAGAACGAGTCGAGGTCGGTGGGGTTCAGTGGAAGTGGTGAGTCGGGTATCGGTGGTGTCTCCGGCATAGAATTCAGACCAGGGGAAATGCTGAACGGCGTCGGTGGTGTCGTTTCCATTCTGCATAGTGATTGGGTGACATTTCAGAGTTTCCTTCGTCTTTTATATTCTAGAAGGAGGTCTTCCATATGCGTCAGGTTATTTTCTGGTTCCCATGTGTTTTCACTGGTGTCATAGCCTTTCCACTTTACTAGGAATTGTAATTTCCCTCTAAACTTGCGATGTGCAAGCAGTGCTTCCACTTCGTATTCTTGTTCTCCTTCGATCAGATCGGGAGGGGGCCTTGTTTCCGTTATTCCGTGAAAGGAAGTTTCTTTGAACGGCGTTAGTAAGGCGGCGTGGAATACGTTATGAATTTTCCATTGTCTTGGTAGCGTGAGACGATATGTCACTGGTCCTAAGACTTCTTTGATGGAAAAGGGACCTTCTCGTTTAGGTGCGAGCTTTCTGCTCTGGTAAGGAATCTTCAGGTTCCTAGACTCTAACCATACTTTGTCATTAACTTTGAACGGTTTAGTCTTTCTCGTTGTTCTTTCCATCATCTTAGCTCGTGCTAGATCATGTGCGGCGAGTGCTTCTTCTCGTGCGCGGAACAAGGAGTTGATGCGGTTATCGGCGGTTGGTGTATTTGTCTTGTTTGAGACAAGGGGAAGTGCAACCGGGGATGTTCCATACATCAGTTGAAAGGGCGATTGTTTCAATGCTTCATGAGTGCGTGAATTATGCGCGAATTGTGCTATTGGTATCATCTTGTTCCAAGTATCTGGTTCATAGGCACAGAATATTCGGAGATAAGCTTCTAATTCGGCGTTATATCGCTCCGTTTGTCCATCAGTCTGTGGATGGAAGGCGGTACTCATTTTGTGTTTGATCTTTAATGAGTCCATTATGCCGTTAAAGACATGTGATGCGAACTGTGGTCCTCGATCGGAGATCATGACGTCGGGTAAACCGAAGTTTTTGAATACATTCCGAATGTAGAGGTCGGCGGTTTCGTCGGCGGTGATGGTTTTGTTACAAGGCATGAGAATTACTCCCTTTGTAAGTCCTTGATCGACCACGATAAAGATAGAATCGAAACCGTTGCTTGTGGGTAAATCGGTTATGAAATCCATAGTTATTTGTTGAAAGGGTCGGTGTGCGTGAGACTTGATTGGCATCAGAGGTGCGGCAGTAGGGTGTGTATTCGATTTCATTTGTTGACATGCCGTGCATCCGTCAATGAACTGTTTAACCATTTTAGACATTAATGGCCACCAGTAATATTCCTTTAATAAGGCGAGTGTTTTGAAGAAACCGGGGTGTCCGCTTGTTGGTGATTCGTGAAAATCTCTAATAATATCTCGGCGAAGATCGGTGTCAGGGGGAATAAAGGATTTCCCTTTGTACAGGATTAATTCATCGTCAAGGGTCCAATCAGAAAGGGCAGTGCGTAAAGGTGGTGTTCCTTTTTCTTTTAGACATTTCTTGATTGATTGAGCAAATTCGTCTTTGACAGTTATTTCTATTGCTCTGTTACGGAGATCTTCGGCGATTGTGCGAACAAAGAGTTCTTTTGGGAGCATCGTTATTAACTCTTCTGGTTCGTCTTTTGTCATATGATCGGGTCGGCGGGATAGTGCATCCGCTATTATTAATTTTGCTCCGGGAACGTGGGTTAGTTTAATATTAAATCGAGACAAGTCGTTCCACCATCGTGCTTGGCGGTTCGTAAGACGTTGTGGTTCTCGATAATAGAGTAAGTTCTTGTGGTCGCAATGAATAATGACAGGGTGTTCTGCTCCTTCAAGCAGATATCTCCATTCGTTATAGAGAGCGTAGTAGATGGCGAATAACTCTCGATCGTAGATTTGCCATCGTGTTTCAGTTGGTGTTAAAGCGTGGGATAGGTATCCACATGGGTGTAAGTCGCCATTATCATCTTTTTGCATAAGAACTGCTCCGATTGCGCGGTCTGATGCGTCCGTTTGTAGAATAAAGGGTTTGTTAACATCGGGCATCATTAAGACAGGTGCGGATGTGAAGCGTTCTTTTAATAGATCAAATGCGACTTGGCATTCTGCGGTCCATGTCCATAATTTGTTTTTCTTTGTTAAGTCGTGCAGGGGTCGTGCGAGGTGGGCGAATCCGAAAATAAACCTTCGATAGTAATTTCCGAATCCTAAAAAGGATCTAACTTGTTTAACGGTAGTAGGGGTTGGCCAGTCCCTGATTCCAGCAAGTTTGATCGGGTCCATTTTTATTGTATTTTTGGATATGACGGTGCCTAGAAAATCAACTTCTTTGGCAGCGAATTTACATTTTTCAAGCTTGAGGTAAAGATCGTGTTTCTGTAATCGTTCAAGTACTTGTTTTGTTCGAGTCTCGAGTTCTTCTTTAGTGCGCGCGTGTATTAGCATGTCATCCATGTAGATGACAAGCCATCCTTTTTCTGTAAAATCCCTGAAATAATCGTCCATCATAGCTTGAAACGTTGCTGGTGAATTTCGTAATCCAAAGAACATGACGTTAGGTTCAAATAAACCTCGATTGGTGATAAAGGCGGCTTTCCATCTGTCAGATTCCTTGATTTGAACGTTATTATATCCCCATCGGATATCTAATTTTGTAAAGTATTCCGAATCTTTGAGTTTGATCATAAGATCGGAGATAAGAGGTAGTGGATATGCGTTTGGTTTAGTATATTCGTTCAAATATCGATAATCTTGGCAGGGTCGTAATTTTTGTGCTTCTTTCTTTTCTACAAAGAAGAAAGGTGATGCCTGCGGTGATTTCGACGGTCTGATGTAGCCTTTTTCGACGTGTTCTTTAATCCATTCATCCAGTGTATTCTGCTGTTTCGGAGATAAGGGATAGATTTTTCCTCTTTTTGGTATGAAATCATCGCGAAGTTCTATCTGGTGATCCCAAGATCGGCTTTCTGGGAATCGTTCACTTGCTTTTTTCTCGAATACATCTTTCCATGCCGAGTATTCAGGAGGGAGCGTGTAAACCTCCTCTGTTTGATGGTATTTGTGTTCCATTTGTTGAGCTGGTGTATATCGTGCGATAGTTACTTGGTCGTATTCGTCTTCTGACCAGCTTCCTATATCCTCAAATGTATGCGTGTTCCATCCGTGATCTGTCGTCTGTGATCCTTTGTGTGACATCAAATATCCGATGACGAGATCTTCTTCCTGTTCAGGCATAGCTATTCTGTCAATCTGTTGACAGATGCTCCGAAGTGATGCCTTGATTTTGTCCTGTTCAGAGTCTCGGAACTCTAGAGTCTTTTCTTTCCAATTTACGTCAGGGTTATGCTTCTCTAGCCAAGGAAGCCCCAGTATCATCGTTTGTTTTCCTATTGCTGATACGTGAAACCATTCGGTCATGCGTTTCCCGTTCATTTCGAAGGTGATTAGACATTGTTCATCAATTTCTCCTTCTTTGTTTATGGTGCCATCGACGTTATAAACTCTAATTGGTCGTGGAGTTTTTCGTTTTCTCCATTTGTGTGCTATTCTTTTGTCGATAAATATCCCTTCGGCTCCGCAGTCGACAAGGGCAACGAGGTTTTCAGTGTTGTTTTCAGTTTCAACTTTGATAGGGACAGATAATCTTCGTTTCGAAATAGATTGTACTGTTACATGAGATATATTGAGGGTTGAATCTGGTATATCTGAGACTTCATCCACTGTCATGAGTCCCACTGTTAAAAATCCTCGTTTTCGTCGGCAAGAGATAGTAATAGATCATTCTTTTCGTCGATTGACATCCCTTTCATCAGCGCTCGGATGTTCTTGGTGTAATTTGGTTTAGACTCTCGGACTTCTTCTTCTTCCCAATTTCCGTCACCATCATTTGATGTGGCTCGAATGTGACGTTTGGGCGTGAATCCTCTTTTCCTTCCTCCTTTAAATCGGCCTTTCCCTTTGTTTCTTTTCTTCTTCGGGCATTGCCCTGACATGTGTCCTTTGATTCCGCAGATAAAACATAAACCGTCTTTGATGTAGCGTTCTCTTTCCTCTTTGGACATAGATCTGATCGTAAGTTCTAATTCTGGGTCTTCTTCGTATTCCAGAAATTTATGATCGATCTGCATAGCCCATGATTCGTCGTTATGAGAGGATGACGAATGACCATTTCCAGATCGAGGGGAATAAGCATATGAACGGGTTCGGATGTTGTCGAGTTTGATCGCAATGTCGTACCAATCTTGCAATGTTTTTGGGTTCATGAGCATTGCTTTTTCGAACTCGGGTGCTGTAAGTCCTTTTCCGAACATATGGAATGCTGCTTCTCCTTCGATTCCGGCCTTCGTGATTTGTTCCTTGAACTGATTAACGTAGTTAGGCAGGGTCATCTGTTTCTTTCCTTTCATAGACGATCTGTTCTGTAGATTGAGAATTTTCGTGTATGCATTTCCACTTGGATCAACTTCTCCCCAATCTGTCAAGAATGACAGTTTAAATGCTTCCCAGTCATCGAATAAAGCAGGTCTCGTGATGCCTCCTTCGGTGGTGGCACGAGATTTTCGTAGTTCTGCTAATTTATTCTTTTTCCATTGTCTAGCTCCGTCTGAGATCTTATTCAGGGCAGCAAGGATCTTTAAACGGTCTGTATTCATCCGTTCAGGATTCATGTCAAAGAAGATTTCGATATCTTCTATGAATGTATTGGCATCCTTTCGCTTTCCTTTGAATTCAGGGAGATCTCCGATGAGACTAGGGGTTCGTGGATTGGGTATAGGGTCTGTACTTCCTCCAGACATTCTTGGTGATGGTGGGGGTGATGGATCTCTGCGCGGTGGAGTTGGATCGGGTTTAGGTTCGTCTACTTCGATTCTGTCAGAGTCAAACGGGTCTTCTTCGTCCTTTTCTTCTCTAGGGTTCGAAGGACCTGATTCGGGATTGGTCGGTTGTTGGGCAGGTGTTGGTGTCGTTCCAACTGAAAGATCACTGAGGAAATCAAGGGATAGATCGGGTTTTTGATCTGTTTCTCCTTCTTCCTCGGATTCACTATCGTTTAGGCCAAATTTTGCTTTCTTTTTGCCTTTTGTCTGTATGGAAAGGAGAGTTTTCGGTCTTAAGTTCTCTGGTAGAGCGTCAACAGTCCCCTTTATCCAAATGGGGGTGTTGAAGTATTCGTTAGGGACAAATTCTTGTGTTTCGGATGCTATCCAACGTTCTGTGAGGTGATCGAATCTGATGTGCTGTTCCTGAAGATATAGATCTGCGAAATAATAATATGATTCGTTCGGAGGTCTAGTTTCTTTTTGTGGTATCCAGAATTCTTGCTCTTTAACTGGATTTCCTCCTGTATCTTCCCAGATTCGCTTTGCACCGTTTAGTCTGACGTAGTATCCGTCAAGAATGTAGTTCCCTTTACGATCTCGTGTAGCTCTATTCGGTGGAGCTCTCCAATCCGTTTTGACAACGTGGCCAGTAACCTACGGGCTGGCTTTCCGGAAGTTCGTCGAAGTGTATGTTATCAAATGCCAATGAATCGATGTTCAGGCTTATTGATAAGTTCGACTTAATTGTTACGAACTCGTTAATCTCAACCTAAGTTGCAGCGGCAACTCTAGTTACGATTACAAGTCTTAAGTCAAACGTTAAGATTATAAGTTCAATGCTAAGTCAAGACGTTGACTTAGGATCTGAGGACGATTGTGGTAGATGAGTTAAGAGTACGGTTATATTGCCAGACGACAATAAACAGCTAAGTCGAACTTAGGGTTCGACTCTAGAATACAGGCGGTACTTATACTAGCAAGTACAAGGAGACGTACTAATTAGTGAATAATGGTAAGTACGAAAGTAAGTATAAGGACGGCGTCATATGTGGAATAAGGAATGGTATAAGTAAGTAAACGAGTTAGTCCGTATGAATCGAGCATAAGGGGAGCGACGAGTAAGGTATGCATAAAGAAATAAACATGTCCGACGTATCATGTAAGCATAATGCGGGAGTCCGTACCGTGTTGTAACAAGTCCGAGCCCAGTCCGAGGTGTGCTCGGAGTCCGAGTGGAGTCCGAGTAGACTCCGAGTTCAGTCTGAGTTGAGGGAAAAAGAAAGTCTGAGTTCACTCTCAGTTGCAATAAAATACCAAAAAAATGCTTAAAAAATGCAGAAAAATCGTGTGATCTAGGCCATATAGGAATTGTAAAGCCAAACAAAGCCAAACTTGAGATATTTGCAAAATATGTTTTCAGATGTGAGTGTAATCTTAAGAAGTGTACAAAAATTATGTGATCTGCATATGATACACTCATACACCTGTCATTCCATACTGGTGGTTATGAATGTCACCTCTGCTTGCATGCCCACAGCAGACTCCTGGCAGTTGCAGTTCAGCACCCACTTGCAGTCAACTTACACAATCCCACCTGTTACCAACAACCAATGACATTGCAGAGAGTTGTTAGAACTCATGAATAAATGTGAGAGGGTTGGAGATGTGACTCATGTGAGGGGTCTGTGAATATATTATCTCAAGGGAGAAGGGGGTGGATATGAGTTCTTGATGATTCTTTGGTGATGGTACATGGTAGTGAGTAGTTGTTAACAGCATATTGTGTTATGATCATCATGATGTTCTAGCATTTGCAGCCTACCAAAGCTTCCACACTAGTAGTAGAAGCATCCTGAGAGCCTCACCTTGCACAAGTTTGGTCATGTTATACCTCCAGCAACCACATCTGTTGGTGGGGAAGGTTGGACATCAGCAGTATAAGACCCTCATAGTACTCCACCACAATCATCATCCATAGGGGACCAGAGCTTTGTTTATGACAGCCTGGGTAAGGTAATAAGGAACGTGGAAATGAACAGGATTCAATGATTCTGATGCCATCTTTATTGTATATTAACTTGGAACTTGAAGATCATAGATTCATAGCAAACATCATCTTACAAACTTTTGCACACCAAGTTCACAAGTCCTTCCTTCACTTAATTTATACTTATTAAGGATGCTATATTGGATGAAGAAACTATCAGTGGCAATGCAAATAACACCCTTGGACAATTTCTCACTGAGAAGTTGGAAGAGTCAGCATTGCTGGTGACTCTATTTCAGATGTGCTCAGTATGTGGAACTTCACACAAGCCTTGAACTTGATGGTTGATGAACTGTTTGATCTAAAAGGTTGTAAGGCTGGAGAGAATCTTGAAAGATGTGGTGAATCGTGCAGTAAAGAAAGCTGCACACCCAGATTTGTATGTAAGATCAAAGAATTGTGGAAGGCAGGTCACATCAGCATTAAAACTTCATAATGATCCTCATTGTACTATACTAGCAACATTTTGTATGCCAGTGCCCCAATCAAACTTAGGTATTTTGCAAATATCTCAAGTATGAGTTAATTTAGCTTCACCATTCTTATATGACCTGGATCACATGATTTTTCCGCATTTTTTAAGATTTTTTGTGGACTTTTCAAATTTCTCACATGAAGCATCTGAAAAAGTATTTTGCAAATATCTCAAGTTTGGGCTTGTTTGGCTTTACCATTTTTGTATGACTGGAATCACATGATTTTTCTGCATTTTTTAAATATTTTTTGGGATTTTATTGTAGGTGTAAACAATTCCAAATAGTCCCAAATAGTCCCAAATAGACTGGCCATATGTATATAAGGCCCTGTCAATGTCGCCACTGCCCCCCCCGCTCTTGCTTGGGGGCGCTTGGACTGCTCGGACTCCACTCGGATTGCTCGGACTCCACTCAGACTCCAACATCCTCAGTCCAAGGACTCCGAGTCCAAGTCCGAGCTGAGCTCGGACTCTGCTCGGATTGAGCTCGGACTGAGCTTGGACTCGGACTTGAGCATTTGAGTGGCATCCCTGCCACTTCCTCAGTCCGAGGACTGAGCTCGGACTCCGAGCTCACTCCGAGCTGAGTCCTAGGACTGCTCGGATTCTGCTCAGAGTCCGAGAATCTTAGGGGGGGGAGAGTAAAGCGCTCCAAGATTGGCATATAGCTGATTGGCAGTTATTCCAGCATGAACATCATTTGCACGAAACAGCTCTGAGTTGTCAATCTGTAGTTTGGAATATATTGCTTGGGACAATTGTCTGATCCATGAAGAACTCATTATGCACTTCTCCCCTTTATGCAATGAATACTGTTGCCTTGCATGCAAATTAAGAAGCTCTGTATTTTCCATGACACTGAACAGAAGAACAAGAACAGTTGCCAGTGAAATATTAGGAGAGAATTCTTTGAGAATCATCTTGCTGAATGTTGCAAACTGTATGTCAGGAAATGCACTTTGATCTGGTATGGCAACAGATACTGGCAAGAGGTCAAAAAATAAGAAGACAGATGCAAGGAATGGCATCTTCAGAAGAACAAGAAAGACAGTCCAGAGAAACAGGGTGAAGCTAGTTGTTCATGATCATAAAATCACAACATAATTTCATTGGATACTTACAAGATCATATAATTGTAACTGCTTACTTAGTGTTATGATCACGTCAATCTCCACCTACAATGTGTCCACGCTATGAGCGCTTGACAAAGTAGACTAAGTCCAACGGACAAGTCAAACAATAGGTGAACGAATAAGCTAAGTAATAAGATGACTAGAAGAAGTCTTATTCTTGAGAGCGATAATGAACGGAGTGTGTACGACGTTCTTTAGGTGAGATGAGATGTGATATTGACAAAGACAAACTAAGTCGAACTTAAGGTTCAACGTTACAGTACATTGGTTTATATACATGTACAGAAACACAGCCGTATCGTAAGTAGAACAAGGGCGATAACAAGTATAGGTAAAACAGGGGGCATAGGGGATGGTACGCGTATGAACAAGGGGTTGGGCATAGGGTAAACGGAATGGGGATCGATAAGGAAACGAGGTAGTCCGTTTGATGAACATAATGGGGATGTGACAAGGGGGTAGGCATATACGAAAAAGTAAGCATGTCCGACGTGTCATGTAATCATAATGTAGGAGTCCGTACCGTGTTTGTAACACTTAGAACAATGTCCTTTCTTTTTCCCTTTGGGGTGTTCTTTGGATTTACCCTTCCCACCATGATCCTTACTATCTTCTTGCTTCTCTTTTGTTTAGATTCCTCACATTCAATTCCTTTGCCACTATTAGCTAACCAACTCTTCAAATCTGCAAAGGTATAGTTTGATTTCTTGACTCCCCACAAATCAATAGCAGGTTGTTTGTCCTCCTGATTCTCCAACCAAGGAGGTCTTTACCTTCCCCCACGTGTTCCTTGTAGACTCCTGAGGACTCCTGGCTCACTCCCGGGAATTCCCGGGAATTCCTGGGACTCCAGAGGGACTCCCACCTCCCTGGAAGACCCCTCATCCCAGCCAAAATGTACCGGGAGTGAGCTGGGACTCCTGGTAGACTCCTGGTAGACTCCCGGGACTCCTCTGGACTCCCTGTATGAGGAGTCCACAAGGAGTGTAAGGACTCCTTGTTTCATTCCTGTTTATGTGGTCATGTGACATGACCAGTTGGTCTGTGCGCAGGCCCACAGGTATATAAGGAGGGGGCATCTGGCACATATCCCCCAGCACCCCCTCGGGAAAAGGGGGGGTAGTGGAGATAAGATTAGATAGATAGATAGATGATAGGCAGCTTAAGTAATATGATGGCCTAGATAAGATAAGATAAAATATAACAAAATTAAAATTTCCTTTTATAGAAGTGTGACATTATGTAATATGTGACTGTGACAAAAAAGATGTGCCTAGCTTTTGTGATTCAGAATATGCAACAATCATAATGCCAAATAAAGTCAAACATGAGATATTTGCAAAATACATTTTCAAACATAGCTTTGAAAAAAATCAAAAAAATCAAAAAAAATCTCAAAAATCCCAAAAAATCATGTGATCACATCTGTGCAAGAATTGCAGTGCCAAATGCTGCCAAACTCAAGATACTTGCAAAGTACTGTTTTGAACACCAGTCTTTTGAACCTGATCTGATTTTCTGATTGCCTGACTTGTGCTGGAACACTGGTTGTCTGATGGTGATGGTCTGACAGTGTCTGAAACACTGGTTGTCTGTTGTCTGATATTAACTGATGACATCTGATTGTCAGACAATCAAACAACCAGTTCCAAGGCTGAATGAAATGATGCTCCATCTTATAACGGAGCTGAGCCCTGTGATGTTTTGTAACACAACTTTAAGATGGCAGCAATTTCCATGTACAAACACCATGCACATAACAAAGATGATCAGGAAGGAATCAGACACCATCAGATGTCAGATTTTTGGCATGTTTTCTGATGCTACTCCAAACCATTGCACATTGAAGTCACTGCAACTGACTTCCAGCACTTCCAGTCACTCATAGCCACCAGCAACCCCAACTTCCTAAAACTGACCAAACTTGATCATCACCAGACACCCCTCCTAAATTGACTTTGCAGGTGGTCACACATGGAGTGGCAAAACCAAAAGACAAACAGACTTTTTGCATTCACATTTTAGCTTATTTAGTTTGGCATCATAATTCTTGCATGTCCTTGATCACATGGGACATTTTCAAGATTATTTTCAGACTTTACAATTTCCTCACACTCACATCTGAAAAGGTCTTTTGCAAACATTTCAAGTACTCGGCATTATTTGGTCTTACAATAAGTCCTATATGACCTGGATCATATGAATTTTCAGGATTTTATTGCAAGTATAAACATTGCCAAACAACATGCATGCCCACCTGAAATTTGGAAAGCAGCATGAAATTGCACATGAGTGTAAAGTACTGGTGATGTCAGTCTTACTTACATAGGATGCAATAGGAATGGCTGGGAATGAGTAGGAATCCTGATGGATTAAGTTTCAATGAAGATATGACTCAGTTACATGTGTGCCTTCAATACACAGGCATGTGAACATTGAATGCCTTACTAGGTGGTTATGAGCAAATACTGAAAAGGATGATTAGCAGCAATTTTAACTGGTTCCTGCATATTACATCAACAAACAATCAGAGCAGGAAAAAAGTGGGCCACAGGTGGATGGTGATGATGATAGTGGTGGTGATGGTGTTGGTATTGATTGGCACAGATGATGTTTTTAAATGGTTTGTACTAAGTTATTTAGATTCACTGTTATGTAGCATTGTAGTGCAACAGATTTCTGTTGCCATTGTTACAGTAATGACAAGTGAGCAGGGAGTGAGCAGGACTCCACAGGGACTCCTGTCCAGTCCTTGCAATTTTACTTACTACTTTTTTGCTTTGAACCAGGAGTGAGCAGGACTCCACAGGGACTCCTGGTCCACTCCTTGTGGGATGACTCCTGGCATTTTTCGCTTTTTTGCAGTCAATGAGGAGTGAACAGGGAGTGAACAAGGAGTCCACAAGGAGTCCTTGTCCACTCCTGGCATTTTATGTCAATTTATCAGGAGTCTACAGGGAGTCCTGAGGAGTCCTGAGGAGTCCGGGAGTCCACAAGGAGTCCGGGAGTCCACAAGGAGTCCACAAGGACACGTGGGGGAGGGTAAAGTGTTGCTCTTCTCGTATATTGGAGGCGGTCATAGTGGCGACAGGACGTGACTGTCCTCGTGTCGATTGGCCTCGGCGATTCCCAAGGTTTCGTCGTGACGGTGGGGGTCCGGTGGTAGTGGTGGTGAAGCGGTTGCCCGGAGGGCGAGTATTTGTTCCTTGTCATCTTCTTTCGATAAGCGGGGAAGGTTCGCCTTGTTCGAGTTGGGCAGAATCGATAGTAGTAGCGGGCGAAGCGGTAGAAATTCGTCTTTCAGGGATTTGTTCAAACGGCGTGGGCAGCGACGATTGTGTTATAGCGTCTGGATAAGTGGGGGGAGGGGTTTCCTCATGTACCAGTCCTCAGCGGATTTCTCGTCGTTGATGGTGTTCGGTAGTGTGATGCGGGGCTCCGCACATGTAACAGCCTTGAGTTCCAGGGATGTCTTCTCCTTCAAAGGCTAGGTTATTTGGTTCGAACGATACTAATCGTTCAGCTGAGGGATCAGGTCCGTGCAGGTGAAAGATAGTACGACGTGTCGGATTTTCAGGAATAGGGACATCGCGTCCTTCAATTGTATGTCCTGTTTGAAGTGCGATGACGGCGGCGTCTTGGTGTTTGTTACTGGTATTAGGTCTGTTAGGGTTACGATCGTGCCTCCATACGAGATTGTTAATCGTCGTTTGTAGTTGTCGTAGTATAGTTACATCCCAACCATCAGGAGTCATCATTGGGTTGAGACGGTCACTAAGGGTTCAAATACGTTCGAACGTAGCATTGACGGGAGTGCGGGGAAATACAGGGCGTCCGTGCATCCAGGCCATGCCAGTGTCTAAAGCAGGTTGTCGTGTTGGTTGGATGAAATGGTGACGATGTCCGGCAGTGGTAAGACGGACTGCTTCCTCGAGGTATACGTCTCCTCGTAAGTCACAGAACCAATGAATATTGTTCCAGATCATCAAGGTGATCCAGTGGTTGTGTTGCGGTTCTCGGAACCGGCGAGTGAGATTGATAATGACGTTAACGAGGGCCATCAGATCAGGGCGAACATATCTATTCAAGATGAACAGATAGTTGTTGGCAAAAGTCCAAGACGTGAACAACGTCCAGATTCGGTAAAAGGCTCGTCGAATAATCGGATCGATGAAGGAAGGGATGGCGTAGTGCGTCAAGATGACGTCAATAACAGGGATATCAGGTGCAGGCACATTAAAATTGTCGTCGTTGACAGAAGCGTGCTGAAATAAGAACCTAGGAATAGGTCCTTCGGCAGGGAGTCTAGGCGCTGGGCTCATAGATTGAGTATAGGTTTCCCTCATTAAATCTAATGGGGTGTAAAGGGGCCTTGGCGATGGGGTGTTTTCTGGGAAGACAATAGGAATCGAGATAGGATTGACGAGTCTTTCATTGATCTCGTCATCGGTGATGGCGTTAGCGGTGACGACATCGAGTTTGGCGGCGACAGCGTTAGCAGCAGCAGAAATGGCGGCGGTGGTTGCAGCATTGGTGGCGGCGATGGTCCTTGCTCTTTCAAGGTAGTTGTTAACGAGTTCTTTGTCGATAGGAGGAATTCCCATAGTAAAAGCGGTGGTATTGAACATGAGCAATCCTTCTCGCATGATCCGGATGTCTTCAGGGGTGGTGTCAGGACGTGGTCCGCGTGCGTAGGTGATGACCATTTGGTCTCTGGTGGCAAATACTTGAGCTACCATTTCCTGCATCTCAAGTGGCACAGGAGTATTAGGGGGAATAGCGTTCCCCATATCTGTGACGTTTCGCATTAGTTCTTCTATCGTAGAATTGTTCGATGATGGAAGGGTATAGGACGAATCAGAAGATAAAGAGTCTTCATTTCGGGGTATGAATTCCTCGTCAGAAGGAATTATAGGGAACCATTCTGTACCGATAGATGTATAATGTAACATACAGATGGGAGGAGGAATTGGCAATGGCGTGGGCGATTCCTCTCTAGAAGGGGTTGGAGGGACGGTTTCCTCGACGACTGTTGAAGCGGCTGGAGTAGCAGCGGCGGACAGGTTGTTGATGGGGGAGGACATGGTTTCAAGAACGGCGTTTTCGTGATTTACGAGTAGTGGGGATAATTGCTGTGATTCCATGTTGTTCCTTATATTCGTTTAAGGTCTCCTCGGAGTGTTCTAGGTTTTCCTCGGTTTCCCATGAATTGTCAGATGTCGGGTAGCCTTTCCATTTGACTAAAAATTGCCATTGGTTTCCTTTTCTTCGGTGCGAGACAATTGTCTCGATTTCGTATTCTTCTTTGTTATCTATAAGGTCTGGGGTTGGTCTAGTAAAGTTTGGACCATGTGTTTCGTTCTCGTGGTAAGGAGTAAGGAGTGAAACATGAAAAACGGGGTGAATCTTCCATCTTGGGGGAAGTTCAAGTTTAGCGGTGACAGGTCCTAAGATCTTCTCGATCTTGAACGGTCCTTCTCGTCTAGGCGAGAATTTTCTTATTTGTCCTGTTTTCAGGTTTCATGAGTCTAGCCATACCAAGTCTCCTTCTTTAAATGTGGGAGATTTCCCTTTGACACGTTGAGTCATTAGCTGTCTGGCTAATTCGTGTGCGGCGAGAGCTTCGTCTCGTATTTGCGTTAAGACCTTGAAGCGGTCTTCAGCGGTGGGTACGTTGATTCGCGGGAATGCTGTGGGGATAGCCACAGGCTCTATTCCAAACATGATTTCAAACGGCGTCATCTTGGTAGATTGATGTATCCGTTGGTTGTGCGCGAATTCTGCTAATGGTAGATGATCTTTCCACTGTTTTGGATGATCAACGCAGTATAACCGGAGGTAGGTTTCTAGCTCCTGATTGAGTCATTCCGATTCTCCGTCAGTTTGCGGATGAAAGGCGGTTGACTTTCTATGATCAATTCCGAAGATTTTGCAGATTTCTTCGAAAACTTTGGAGGTAAATTGTGGTCCTCTATCAGAGATGAGGGTTGTCGGTAACCCGTAACGTTTGTAAACGTCGTTGATGTAAGAATTGGCAGTATCCATAGCGGTAAAAGATTTTTTGCATGGTATGAATATTATGCCCTTTGTTAAGCCTTGATCGACCACGGTCAAAACAGAATCAAAACCGTCGATAATTGGCAGATCAGTGATGAAGTCCATCGAAACTTGTTCGAATGGGCGTGTGGCGTGGGATTTAATAGGCATCAAACCCGGTGTGATCGGGTGTGTATTAACCTTCATTTGTTGACATAAGGCACAGCCTTCGACCCATTTAGATACAGTTGTTGTCATTCCAGGCCAATAATAGTCGCGGCGGATAAGCTCTAGTGTCTTTAATTGTCCAGGGTGACCCATAACTACGGGGTCGTGATGTGATTTGATTATTTCGTTTTGTAATTCTTCGTTTTGAGGAACATAAATGCGTCCTTGATAACGAATGATGTTGTCGTCGTTCTTCCAGTCATTAAACTTTGATCGGAGGGGCAGTTTTCCGTGTTTAAGACCGTCGATTACAACTCTAGCGAATTTGTCTTGTGGCAATAATTTAGTGATTTTATCTGCCCAAGATACATTGATCGCGGCAATAACCATGTCATCAGTGATCATGGTTTGCGGGATTTCTTTTGCTTTTGCCTCTTCTTCGTTAATATGGTCAGGGCGTCTCGATAAAGCGTCTGCCTGAATAAGTTTTGATCCAGGGACACCTGTTAAGCCGGCAAAGAACTGTTAATTAGCAGTGGACACAGGCCCTGTGTCCCTTGGTAATTAGCAAGGATGTTGGGCTTGCGGCTCACTTTCAATAAATCCCAATAATTATATAGGGAAATTTTGATGAAGTCCCTTTTCCCACAACTAAAGTTACCATTTTTGGAAGGTGGGGGATGTTTGTACATGTTATGAGATGGGAATTGGATCAAAATAAAGGAACAAGGGGATAATTGCCATATTTGGTAAGATGGGTAGATTCCAAATAAGGAAAGCAAGTTAGGATGCCATTTTTGGAAGGTTGTGAGGGTGTTTGTACATATTTGTACATGTTATGGCACAAATTCCTTATTTGGAAATAGTTGCCAGATGTCAAATAAGGTGAAATAGGAAGCAATGTGATCGTGGGAAAATATTTCCTAAAATGGAAAGTGATTACGTAATCTCAGGGTCAATAAAATGTGTAGCCTTGGTCAGTGGCTTTCTAAATGTGGTTGTATGACAGTGTTTGGTGCTGATTTCATTGAGATATTCACTAATTGATTTTCAGGGTCAAATTTCTAAAAAAGGAAATAGATAATGTAATGTGTGCTTTAGGATCCAGTGGCGCATTTCCAAAAATGGAAATAGCGCACTTCGGACTTGCCATTTTGGGACATATCTGCTCACTGTTGGTGATGATGAGCAGAAAGAAATTGCAATATCTCCCTTAATACTGAATGTTTTTGTGGCGCGTTTTTTGGAACATATTCCTTATATGTATATGCACCTATCCACTATGTTAGAATGTAAAAAATGCAACTGGTTTCTGTCAGAATGCAACATGTCTTGCTCACTGTTGACAACAGTGAGGAGCAACAAATGACAATATCTCCATCAATACTGATTATTTCTGTGGCGCTTTTTTTGGTATGTCCCCATTAGGGATATAGGAAGGTATTTGGCATGTCAGAATACAAATAATATGTACCAATCATGCCACAAATGAAATTGGTGTGCTCACTGTCTGCCATGATGAGCAGCCATATCTCCACCAAAACAAGATCTTCCTGTGGCACTTTTTTGGATTCTGATTCCTTATCATAACAGAGTGTCATTCAGGGTATCTGAAAGCAGATTACCCTGCTGATTAATGTGTAGTTTTCAGTTTCATGATAAAAGACTGAACATGATACAGAAAGAGTGGCTGACAAGTTGACATGTCAGGATAAATGGGAGATTCCACTTGATCTTGCCTAGGGATCCTCTGTTGTGACCCTCCCAATGTTTATCTTTGTTATGTGTGATCCCAAATCAAAAAAAGCGCCACAGAAAGATCTTGTTTTGGTGGAGATATGGCTGCTCATCATGGCAGACAGTGAGCACACCAATTTCATTTGTGGCATGATTGGTACATACTATTTGTATTCTGACATGCCAAATACCTTCCTATATCCCTAATGGGGACATACCAAAAAAAGCGCCACAGAAATAATCAGTATTGATGGAGATATTGTCATTTGTTGCTCCTCACTGTTGTCAACAGTGAGCAAGACATGTTGCATTCTGACAGAAACCAGTTGCATTTTTTACATTCTAACATAGTGGATAGGTGCATATACATATAAGGAATATGTTCCAAAAAACGCGCCACAAAAACATTCAGTATTAAGGGAGATATTGCAATTTCTTTCTGCTCATCATCACCAACAGTGAGCAGATATGTCCCAAAATGGCAAGTCCGAAGTGCGCTATTTCCATTTTTGGAAATGCGCCACTGGATCCTAAAGCACACATTACATTATCTATTTCCTTTTTTAGAAATTTGACCCTGAAAATCAATTAGTGAATATCTCAATGAAATCAGCACCAAACACTGTCATACAACCACATTTAGAAAGCCACTGACCAAGGCTACACATTTTATTGACCCTGAGATTACGTAATCACTTTCCATTTTAGGAAATATTTTCCCACGATCACATTGCTTCCTATTTCACCTTATTTGACATCTGGCAACTATTTCCAAATAAGGAATTTGTGCCATAACATGTACAAATATGTACAAACACCCTCACAACCTTCCAAAAATGGCATCCTAACTTGCTTTCCTTATTTGGAATCTACCCATCTTACCAAATATGGCAATTATCCCCTTGTTCCTTTATTTTGATCCAATTCCCATCTCATAACATGTACAAACATCCCCCACCTTCCAAAAATGGTAACTTTAGTTGTGGGAAAAGGGACTTCATCAAAATTTCCCTATATAATTATTGGGATTTATTGAAAGTGAGCCGCAAGCCCAACATCCTTGCTAATTACCAAGGGACACAGGGCCTGTGTCCACTGCTAATTAACAGTTCTTTGCCGGCTTAACAGGTGCTGACCGGACCAGTCATAACCGGTTACAACTGGTTCGGTCATGGTTACTAGATTTGGGGGTCGTTAAGTGACCGGTTACGGTCACGGTTTTTCCAAATTTGGGAAAAAAACTGGACCGGACCTGACCTGTAAACACTAGTTATGGCGTTTGTGGTCGAGGTGGCGTTTGCGGTTGATCATAAGTAGCCATAGCTTGTTTCGGGGACCACTTCAACTGAACTGCTTTCAATTCAAGAGTTGGAGAAGTCGGAGCTGATGGCAGCAGGATTGGGATCTACAAGCCATAAGCAACTGCCAACATACAGATGATCTAACTTGAGCACGCACTTTCTTGTTCAACATTGCTACTGGATCATTCTTTGTAGACCCATGTCGCTTAGTAGAAATTGTGCTACCTTCTCTCAGCTTTCCACATTTGGGAGTGGTGGAGCTAATGGAGGGCGAGGGAGGTGGCCCATGGGTCAGCAACCGGTCGAAATCCAGCCTGAGGAAAATAGAAACCCACCCGGTGTCCATAACTTCCATTCATAACCATCCGTAAGCACATATCCATGGTGTTTGCACAGGTGGTCTTGAAGTGATAGGCAGCTCAGAGGGCATGGACGCTGAGCGCTGAGCGGCGAGCACGCCTGGGATGTCACATGTCACACATTATCTGGGTGCAACCCACACGGGTACGGGTACGGGTAGGAGCCCAGGTCCGGGTCTGGGTCAGCCTCTCCTGTACCCGCCTCCAAACCCATACCCAGGCAATGGGTATGGGTATGTCATGGGGTACGGGTGCGGGTACGTCCCTGGATACCCAGGGGTTTACCCAAGCCAATCCCTACTATCATCTGCTATTCAATGCTTTCTGATGAACCATGTCCATTTGGGTGGGCTACTTTGTTCCAGGTCATATCTCATCCATTCCCCAATGGATTTCCATCACCTAGAGTGTAATTTGAATGCCATTTGATGCCAGTAGTATTACACTGTGTGATAAGTTATTATAACCATCAAAAACCAGTCATGACTGGTCATGCATCAGTTACACATTTACTTAAGTCTGTCATATTTTCTCTGATGATTATTGTTAAGACATAACTTATGCAACTGTAACATATATAATGAGTAATGAAGAAAATGTATTACAGCCTTACAGGCCTGTCAAACATGTCAGGTAATCATAATTTGAGAATCCCTTTACCATAACAGTCACCAATACACATGTGTCAGAAACTTGAAGCTTAACAATATCACAGATCCAGGATCAAATATGGTGGCTCAACTTAAACCCACCAGACTCAGGATCCATACATTAGAAAAATTAGAAAAGACAGGCACTGAAATTACACCCGAAACCTCAGATATGCCATTAAAAGGGCAGAACATCCAGTCACTTATTGCAAAGATCAAACAAACTTCAAAGCCAAAGGTAAACCATGACATACCAAACCCAACCAGATATTGTAGAGTTGTTGCCTACATTGTCATAACAAGACTGATTCAATGTGTAGCATAGTACTCACCTTGGATGTTTGTATTGCTGTTCTCAGACCAGCAATTTCTTGTTCTATCTTGGTGTCAACTTCCTTTATCTTTAGCTCTTGTCGACTACTCTCCTCGCGCATACGTCCCTTTTCTAAGTTCAAATCTAATCTGACACCAGCTTGCGTTCGAGTTATCTCCTCTCGAAGACGCTGCTTCAGCTTCTCAATATCAGCTATCAGACGGTCGTTTTCAGCTCTCAGCATGGCCAAATCATTCTTTTCCATCAATTGCAATTCAGATTTGATTTGAGCAAAATCCACTTGTTGCGTGTACTGAAGCTGCGGATTGTGAATCAGTCAGAGATTTCTAAACAAATAATATCCAAAGGGGACTTACCTTCTCTTGCTCAGCTTTTGTTACCATGTTGCTAGTCATATTTCGTATACTCTCATCAATCACTTCGGCCATCGCAGACATGATGCCCTCAGCTTGAGCACGATTCAAGCCTTCACGTTCAAGACGTTGAACAAAGTGATGCGTATCGAAGTGAAAATCAAGCAGGGGTCGAGAAGAAGAGAATGAGCGAATGATAAGAGGACGTAGCGTAAAGGATCGTTTTGGAGAGGTAATTCGCAGCATAGCGCTATTGAAAGCCTGCAGTAACCACGCGATCAGTGTTAATACACACTACACGGTCAAACAAAGGTATTTTCCGCCCAAAACGACATGCAGAGCGATGATGTGATTTGGTCTGTCATTGGGAACCGGTTTTGCTCTTACAAAGTCAAGTAAGCTTCCTTCTTCTTTCAAACTATAGATTCATGATACGTTGTCCCAGAACTACAACACAGAATTTTTGCCGCAATGAATACAACGTCACCGGTTTTTGCAATCGTCAATCGTGTCCACTAGCAAACTCGCGATACGCCACAGTAAGGGAGAAAGAAGGTGATGACACCCTTTCTTGCATGCTACTCTCGCATTGAATGGAATTCAGGCACATTATACCTCTATGTAAAAACCATTGAACGAGCTCATTCGCCGGCCCACATGTGGGAGCGGATAAAACTGTCTAATAATTACTCGAAGGCACTCTCACAGATCGATACTGAATTGTTACACTGGCCAAACTTTACAATCCACAAGTGCAAGCAACGAGTCACCAAGATAACACAGTACCTCATAAAGATGAGGAGGCTAAAGCTACGCCAAGAGTAAGCTAAAGCTAGGTGTTGAGCCGTTACAAACTTATTTCTCAATATCAACTTTAGGCCTAAACTTACCGGAGTAAAGAAGAAGCTAGATCGTCGTGAAGCTGTGCGGGAGCGCAAGGCACTTGCCGCGGCCCATCTAGAAAAGTCCATTGAAAAGGAACTTCTTGAGCGGCTGAAATCAAAAGCTTACGGCGACGTGCCACTCAACGTGAACGAGCACGTCTGGCAGGCAATCCTCGATCGTGAAAAAGGTTTAAAATCTACTTCTGGCTCAACAGAGCTTGACATGCGAGACGAAGAGACCGATGAAGAGGAACTCGAAGAGGAGCTTGAGGAAGACTGGCTCGAACAGGAATATGTGAGCGACATTAGCGACGAAGACATGAGTGACCTGGAGGAAGCGAGTGTAAGTTTCTGTTGATGCAATGTGACTAAGGCTCACAAGAAGATCAGAACTACCGTGGCGATACTGAACACCGTGTGGGCGGACCACAAGTGGAAATCGAATATGAACAAGAAATGGAAAATGCATCATTGACTAAACCAACATCTGCCAATTGGTGATGCGAGAGAGCTAGTAAACAAGTCTATACACTATATTATCATCATCGTTTCACGGTTTTCATAAAGTTGTGCCTCGTCACTTTTTTTTTCCTTCCATCTCCTGACGACGGCGTACAACATCCTGTCGTGTCAAACGTGTACCTAGGATGGCATCCCAGTGGACAAAAAAAGGCTGTGCAAAATTGGATTTAATTCCAAAGGCCTGATACCTGTCAGTTGTATTCTTATATATGGAAGCGTAATCATACTTGATGATGAATGTCATGATAATCTGCATTATTGCCTGTCATAAGCTGAAGGGGATCGAAAGGCAGATTATAGCCACAATGGTCATCCACGGTCTTGAGCGTTGACAAGATGAAAAGGGCCATCGCCTGCCGAGTCGTCAAACCAGCAACATGCTCTGCAAGACCAGCACCCAAAGAATCTAGCAGGAAACCTTCGACAGGGTGATTGTATAAAGCGCCAAAGGCATATGGCACGTATAAACGATGGTGCCATGAATGTAAATGTCGATATAGGAATTTATTGGTATGCATGAAGCGGTGAAGGAAGTACTGCCAGGTATCGATGATAAATCTATTAAAAAAATGTTAAAGTTTGAAAGTGGGCATTTCGTATCTGAATCTCACATGGCGAAAGCGAATTGAGCAGCAGGTATAAGCCACCAGTACGTGAGATGTGTCACCTGGGGTAGCATGCTTCGTCCCCACCCCCCTAAATATCGAGTTAGAAGAGGTTGGAAGAACGTTCCAATATCTCGCATCCTCTCCGCATGATTGAGAATCCGCTTTTCCGAGACCCAGCCGAGGCCAAACAATGTTTGAATGGCTTGCTGGAGAGTGACAGCACCAACGACGTGCAACCGCGATACAAGATTTCTCTGTTTCGCCTCATCTGACTCGTGGATTCTATATTTTTCTAGCCATTTCCAGCCAGATACGTCGAGGCAGTGAAAGACCATGGAAAGGAACCAGTAAGCAACGATTGGCGAAGCGACTGCGATGAACCGGTCGGGTACTCCATCGACCAGGTGCTCTTTTGAAGAGTAATAGAATGGGATGTTGGCTGGGCCAAAAAGCCATTCATCCTCGGGGCCACTGGCGCATGATGTCTGGTTCATGTGCATGTTGGTGGCGGCGTGCCACAAAGAGCAGCTCAAGCGATGCGTGGGAAAAGGTACGGATGATGGCATGTGCTGGCATCGGGTCATAAAATAACTACCGGTTTTGGTACAACGGTCAATATTTATCCTGTTCCCCATATACACTTCTTCGGGATATTATATATGTTCGTATTTTTACACCTATGTTAAAAGTCCACATCCGGTTGATTATGGTTCATTTAGATTATTGAGAAGCGTCGTGAGGCATCGTTTGGTGACCATGTCTCCCTATAAGTAAACATTGAAGTTCAACACGCTCATCTCAGAAGGACAGCAGGAGATGTACCTTGAGTAGGTTGTTGAACGTCTGATCACGTAGTGGTTCAGGTAAACAAGCTCTGAGTGCCTCCCGTGCCCTATATATAATATGACGTTAGTTCCGGCAGTAGGCCACAAGTAGAGAACAAACCTCAGGTTGTCACTCAGCCGCAGATAACAGCGCACGACATGCTTCAACAAACGAACAGCCTGTGTCTCCACAAGTTGATTCACCATATTGCTCAGAACAGTTCCAACTGCATAAAACCTTTCGTATGTGTGACAGATGTAAGTCAAACCAGTTTCATCGAGCAATATTTTTTGTACGATGAAAATCGCTACGGTTTTTGAAAGTTCAGAACCAGTTTCCATGATACGAAGGCAAAGAGGAATAATTTCAGTTGACAGGAGGAAATGAATGACCGTGTTGTTATCGTTTTGCTGGATATCTATCAGCGGAACTGTATCAATAGTTAGTGAAGACCGACCTTGACTAGTGCACCAATGACGCCGAGGGACGTAAGCCTAAGATACTCGAATGGCCGTGTTTTCGATGTCGTGTTCAAGAAGGGATACAAAAACAACGGGATGTGAGCTAGTAATTCACAATGAGAGACAGTAAATGGAGCACAACGCTTATATATCACCGTTAAGAAATAATTGCCGTGTCTCTGTATGCGATGCCACGCATTGCAAAAGGGCCAGCGCGTTACAAACACGGTTTGAGATGTGCGCAGTCAAGTTAGGCGGAGAGAGAAGCGGATACACTGAGACAATCTCTTGCAGTAGTGCAGGCATTATGCCTGGAACAAGGACATTGGTGAAAATGCGTAGAACATGACGCAGATACGCACCAAAGGAGTGCCATAGCACGAGAGCCAGGTCCTCATATTGCTCTCGTTTTTTGCTAAGCTCCAACAACGCACTCTCTCTTGTATTGGGGTCCAACAATTCAATCACGAGGCTGTGTATCCTGCCTTCTTCATGGACACCCAGCGGAGCAGCAGCACTAGCATTAGGCAAGTATTGGCCAACTGGTTGATGGGGAACGGGATGGGCTAAAGGCGCCGCAGAAATTGGGGGTGTCTCGGAATACGCAGAGATGCCTCTCGCATAGGGATTATACTGAGCATGTTGCTGCAGATACGACAAAGGCTTGGGAGATATGAGGCCAGCCATGAAAGGAGAGCCTATGACATGTGACTGTGACTACATTACAAGATCGATCGATCATATTCGCCATCCTGCTACACGATAGAGGTATCCAAGAATCATATACTACACCAGCATTCAGAACAATTAATTTTCAAGCAAAGAATGTTTTACCTTGTCTTCTTCACTGTCAGTATACATCATCCAGATTTTGCCTCGCTCCGTAAACTCCACTGCAAAAGAATTTGGAATCGCTCGCAATTCTTCATAACCCTCATCCCACTCCTTGACGCCTTGTACTTCATTACGAATATTGACTTCTTCTGTCAGATCCTTTAATTTCTGTTGTGCATTCTGTCTGATCTTTGCATTATCTCTTCGATCTCTCACTCGCTTACCTTCGCATCCCGATGAAGGCGCAACATCCCATCGTTGAGCTTGAAGAAACGCCTTTTCCAAACGACCGAATCAGTAGTTTGAATTGTTACCCATCCGTGGTTCAGAGTCGCGTGTTGTCGGAGCTGGGCCTGCACCTGGTTTATTCGTTCCCTTCTCTCTTCCAACGACTGTAGCTTTATTTCTTCTGATTCACGTCGAGCCTTTTCTTGCAACCACAGTTGCTCTTTGCGCCACTGTTCCATTTTATGATACTCCTCCAGTCGCTTCTCCTTCTCGACTCGCCTTTTTAACTCATGAAGACGTTGTAGTCGCTCTTCCGCGGCCTTCTCTATATACTCTCGACGGCGACGTTCTGTAGTTGCGCGATTCAAATCTTCTTCAAGAAGAGCCTTCCGCCGTGCCTCATCCTCTAATTCTCGCTCCATGGCATCCTGTTTTCTCCGTTCTTTATCAGCCTGCCGCCTTCGTTCGTCCTCCATTGCTTCCTCCTCCTCTCGTTGACGATCTAATTGTACTTGCAACCTGACTCTCGCTCGTTCTGCAGGGTCTGTCGTCATAATTCCAGCCCACTTTCCTCGCAGAGGAATGTGTAGCGATTGCAAGGTACGAGGATGATCTGAGATATCTTGAGCCTCGTCAGAAGCATGAGAATGTACGGCCTCAGCGATGCTAGGTGCATTATCGCCGTCTTCCCATCCCAGGGAATTATCCATACGCTGAGAAGGTATTCCAAGTTCCAAATCTTGTGAATCCTCAGCGGTCTGTGATGCGTCCAAACGGTCTTTAGGAGGAGTATCTGGCGCAACATCCTTTGATGAAGAGGCATGGACTACCCTACTTCTTTGTAACATTTTTGAAATAAACTTTGGTTGTGTAAACGGAATGTGCAGCTTTTTTTCGGTATAGGTCGAGTTTTCGGAAGAAACTCGTCTCACCGCATCCATTGAGGACGGTTTCAAATGGTAGGCCGTAGACTCAGAAGAAGAACGATGTACGATTTTTGCTCGGCGTTGCGCCAGCAATGCCTGATGGATGGATTCATGTGTTAGCTCCGATGGCTTATTCAATATCATCAACACTCCGCATTCCTAGCATCCCAAAGGTCAGTCAATTCACCGGGTTCACGTCCAAAAACTCACCTGCAGCAGCCCCGCAAGATACTGAGCGTTAGCAAGAGCTCGCGCTTGAGAATTGTTGAGCACAACGCTTGAAATTATTATGGTGAACATTCCTGACCTCTCTGCCTACCAGAGGTGACATCCGGAAGATAAGTAATCATAACTGTTTCTGAACCCGAACCCAGGTCCTCGCGGTATACTGCATGTTGAACTCCATCTACGCGGAATGAAGATTTCAACTCTCCTAGCCCGTGTGCTCCTTGAGCACTGAAGGCCAAATGTTGCAACTATCGACCTTGTCAACTTATTACTGATCAACTGGGTAATAACATCACCTGCGGTTATTTCATTTGCGTAGTGAAGCAGTAGCCTGTAAAATCATCAAATAATCTATTATCTGGGACCACATTGCTCCTACCAATCATTATTTCCACGAAGAATGGATTGATAAGCATTCTGTAGCGCTATCATTTGAGTCTGATCCATCACTGCAGATGCTAACTTGGACGAGGGATTATCGGGGGTATGCGCCGATGCGGAGAACATATTTAAGCTAAGACTCCGGACAATTACTCTGTAAACTGAACAATGAGATTGATGGTTGTCAACACGTTTTTAAATAAGCTTCTTCTTCGTCTAAAACTCTACAAAAGTAGCTATTGTGATCCCCAGGCTTCTTCGACGGCACGTCAACCATCTTTGTTCTCGTCAAATTTATAGGGAAAGTCCAGCAATACCGTTTAACAATGGAGGGCAATCTTAGCCAAAAAAACGCGCATAGGTCGACAGACTGAAATGACACTCATGGGATCGCTTCTTGGAATCAGCTGAATTCCGTGACTTATAGGAAATATCATTATGTGTATAACTATGGAAGAGGCGAGTGACTTTGAAAACCGGCGAGAGATTCGATAATGAATCCCATAACTTTGTCAAACCGAGCAATATTGAATCCCAAAAGTTGGAGAGTAACAAACAAATAGAAGCGGTCCGATGTATGCACAGGAGCTAAGAATTCGAAGGAACGGAGGGGCCAGGCTTAATGGTGACGATATCATCCTTGAAATGTTGCATCTATTGAATCTAAGTAGTGTGATTGCATTA
Organism: Amanita rubescens; assembly: GCA_015039365.1. Taxonomy (NCBI): domain Eukaryota; kingdom Fungi; phylum Basidiomycota; class Agaricomycetes; order Agaricales; family Amanitaceae; genus Amanita; species Amanita rubescens. Next base: position 147,707 of record WION01000030.1, read on the forward strand.
ATTATCGTGGTCTGTGTTGGTCCATTGAGCATCTAATATTCAGAACCTATATATCTAGTTATCAAGTATGTCTTCCAGCTAACTATAAACGTGTTAGAATTCAAGGCTTTCGGGTGGACTATGACTCACCAAGCAGGAACGGTTAGAGGTATCTTGACAGTGGTCTATATGTTTGGTTAGTGAGAATGCTATTTCTAGAGGATGGTACGAACGGCGAGCCCCTGGAAGCAAGACTGAATGAATGTGCTCAAACGAACGAACTTAATAAAATGACGTACAGAAAGACTGGTTTCTTTATACTTTACGCTCATGTCTGAAGCCGTCAAACGCATTGCTTCGATTGCCTCATCCAGTGTGACGCTGTGGACGCCATGGCTAGCCATGGAGAGTTGGGCCGCTGTAACAGCTTTCACCGCTGAAAAACCGTTCCTGAGTGACGAATCATGCTACTAAGATCCATTCGACATACCTCCAAGACTATTACGCTCAATGCATGGTACTTGGACCAGACCATCAATCGGGTCGCATGTTAGGCCTAAGTTATGTTCTGTAAAAACATCAGAGAGAGAGAGAGATTACCAGTTAAGTGTTGAGTTGTTGAAAAGGTTCTCACCGATACCAATCTCAGCAGCCTGTAGAACAAGTATGATCCAGTTAACATAAACGCACAAATAAGCATACCTGTAAGATTATCTCTGGTGAAGCTATATTACTAGGTTACTAGGGCGGCATGGTAGAAACAGTAAAACATACCTCCCATACACGCTGCGAACCCAGCGCTGGCCATGGAGCATGCAACTGTGTTCTCTGCTGAATGACTGGGGCCATCTCTGAGCGAAATAACTTGTACCTCCTACTTCAGCTTGACAACCCCCTTCAGCAGCTGAGATGGTGCTGCCCCTTTTGAATAGCATCCCGATAGCCTAGGCATCGGGTCTAAGAAATGTGAGATCCAGTTATTTTTGTACGGATACATACAGCAGCTGTCAAAAGAAATGTTTGCACGCTTTTTTCGGGCTCGTCGGTAACGAACTAAATAAAGGAAGAGAATTAAATCCTGCCCCGCTCGGCGCACATCACACACCTCGATGATGTATTTCAGGACAGCGGGGATAATACCTGCAGCACCATTCGTCGGCGAAGTCACAATGCGACCTCCAGCAGCGTTGACCTCATTCACTGCAGTGGCATAGCAAGACAGAAAATCCATTGCAGGAATTTCCATTCGCCTCTGAAGCTAACTAAGTGATTGCATTCGTTTCAAAAGCATCGAACGTACGGGAGGCATTGGGAGGATGGGATGTTCTAGCGAGCCAACTACTCGTGTCGCAACAGATTTGAATCTAGGAGTATTGTCGCTGGCACTGGGCGTCTCTTCCGTCAAATCAGAAATCTTCTCAGCTTTACTGAATTCCAGTGGGCCGTCAACTATCTTTGGGGAAGCGCCAGGGCCGAGTGACATGAACATCGGCGCGGCAACACCAGGGTAGAAACTTTGCACAATTTAAGCCCAAGTTCTCAGGAAACGCAAACACTGAATACCCTCTCATGAGCCGGCGATACAGAGCTGGTGCTCGCCGCCGCAGACCTAAACGACCAGGTAGAGTGGGCTCTGTTGCAGAAACCCCTGCACGAATGCAATCGTCCATCACGCGCCAAATACGCATTAACTGCGGTAGCGTGAGTCAAAAACCAGACATTCTTTCTGCTGCATACCTTGTCGTGTATCTCGCTATCTGTGTAGCCAAAAAAAATCTGAGAATTGGTTGTGAGCGGCTGCTTGCCTTCACTGGAGGGTAGAAAGTCACCTCATTGTCGTGGACAATTTGCGCTATTGTCAGCTATGGCAAAGGTCTGGGTGAATCTGGGGCATTATTCTTGAAGAGACCTACGTTATGCTTCCGTGTTAGGGAAAGAAGTGCCTTTCCCGAGTCAAAAGGATACGGGGGTTGATCGACCTCGGAGTTGGACGGTGCATGTGCATCGTGCACCTCGTCTTCAGCGTCCAACTCCGATTCCGCAGTGGAAGGGCTCTGATGAAGCCTTGCACCATGCACAACGCTCTTGTCGACGCCCTTGTAAAACAAGTTCTCATCGACTAACTAATAAATCAGTGTATGCAGGGAAAGGAGGTACAACCAACCTTTGGTCTTCTCATTGACGACGAAGCCTCCTCCTACGCTAAAGTACTCATTCGTTGCCAATAGGTCACCGTCTATACCGAAACAACTGAATCTCATTCCGTTTGGGTGAGTTTTGAGGACCTGATCCCAGCGCCACAGCATGTCCCTGTCCATGTCAAATTGGACGTTGTGTTTACCACCCAAGAGCAACTGCTTGTTGTCTATTATCGCGGCATAGCGAGATGGTATCGTGCCCGTGTCTATGGTTTCGGGGTCAGAGCCTACATTCGGCGTTAGGCTCTGTAAACCCGAGAAGAAACCATGACAGACCCTCCAATCCGAGAAGAATTGCCTGGGGAGTATGGTGTCTGCTTTGACGTCAGACACATAGCACACGGTGTACAATTTCAGCATACCCTTTCCCTGGAGTGGCGGAAAATGATAATTATACAAAGGGCAGGAAAGAGAGGAATACCTGTAGCTGCTAATGAACCGTAACTGGTAGGCGGTGGGCATGACTGTTCATTACAAAAACGATAGATATACGCACAGAGTGACCTTTATGCTTTGAACCTAAGCCAAGTCAGGTTTAGAATAAAAAAAAAGAGGTGGAAGCAAGGGAGCGACAAGCCTTTTCCACGAGGCTCAACTCGCCAAGATCAGCGAGGAAGATGTTTGCGGCACGCATGGGGCCAACTGTATGAGAGGAAGAGGGACCGACACCAATGCTAAAGAGGTCAAAGGTAGAGATGACGGCATGTTCCGGCTGGTGGTGGATGTATGCGCGGAAAGCAGGGCGGGGCAGGCAACGCCTAGTGAGGACTCGAAGGAGCATAGTCGGAAATCACGTGAGGGCGCATACATCGTCGCTATCGTCCTCGACGCCATGGCCTCACCGGAGCTCACACCCACCCGCCGCCTTCCCTTCCCAATGGCCTCCCAGCCGTCCCCAGCCCACCCTCAGCGCTCATCTCCAGCTTTACCACAGCTCCCTCCTTCCTCTTCCTCTTCACATCCATTGTCTGCTGACGCGCTGCTCAAAACTCATTCAGCAGCCCATGATCCAAAGCTTGCCGCCCTCGAACAGGCAATCAGCGAGCGCAATAATCTCTCCGCTCAGAATTCTCAGCTCTGGAAACTCATAGAAAAACAGAGAGCGGGTTACAACCACATCCTCAAGGAACTCGACCGAATACGAGGTGAACGAGACACATACAAGGCAAAGCTCGGCATCAGCAACTCCTCTTCCAAACGCGACCGATCCCATAAGCTTAGTGTCACGCACCAATCGGATGATCATCGTCCGTCTATTCCCCTTGTATCATGCATAGCCATTAATATAGATCCCTAGACTCTCCTGACACCAGCGTCGTTCCCTCACGCAAGACCTCCTCTGCTTCGCTTTCTGGACAGCCACGTCTAGACTTTGGGCTACAGAACCCAGTTGCTAAGAGCAAGCCAGTTAACGACTCAAGCACGAGTCTCTCACTAGTAGGAACGAGCAACTCGACGTACGACCTTCGCCGTCCAACAACAGATGGCATAAATACTCCCTCATCGGCTTCAAGTAATGCTTCGCTAGATGCTGCGTTGTCTGCATATAATCAAGCAAACGGCTCCGGTCCAAGGTCTGCTCACCATACACCTCAAGGGAGCTCTGCATCAACGATTACGCTACTCTCGCAAAATTACTCTTCTCTTGAAGCTAAAAGTCCAAAGTCTAAATCAACCCCTAATCTACCAGATGCGCCTACCCTCAAATCGTTATCCCCGCCCACCCTCGATAGACAGATTTCTCGTGAGTCTCGCATAAGCCTCCCAGACGAAGCTCGACATTATATTGCAAACATGATCCCATCTCCCGTCCAATCTTCTCGTGGTGAATCATTTGCAGCGTCCCCCAGACAGAAAGATAACTCTACATCCGGTGCAAGTAACAGCCCCATCCTCGGCAATGAATCTCGTCAAAGAGAATTTCTAGACATGTATGGCGAAGATGAAGAGACAGGAGGCGATGTCGACGAGGATCTGGCAAGCATTAATAGCGAACAAGCAGAATTATCCTTTTCCGCGGACACTCGCCTCACTGATTCGCCACATCCATCGCAACAAACGAGCATCTCGGATGCATCATCCTTGATGTCACAGGGAGCATATCAATCCGACAGAGGGAGAGGCATAACGCATGCAGCAGTAGACGATTTCCCGCTCCCACCATCTAACATTCACCCATATCCCCAACGGTCGGCAATCAGCCAAGGTGCCGCTGGTGATCAGAGTCACGCCTTCCAGCCGCACAAGCAGCAAGACCTTACCCATTCTTCTGTCACGCAGTCGCAGTCTAGTTCATCCCGTCAAAAACCATCATCACCTTCTCATCCACAAGCTGACCAAGCTCAAATCATGTCCCCATTGACGAAGGCATCGCATTTCCGTGCTCTCCCCCTCTTGCCCGGCGATCTTCCAACTACTACGATTAACGTGTCCCATTCGTTCGTTCGCCCCAACGATAGGGGGAAGGAGGTTTTATCTTTTGTCGTTCACGTAAATCCGGGCAACGGTAAGCAAGTTTGGAAAATTGAGAAGATGTACTCGGACGTGTTGAACTTGGACCAACGTGTCAGGCAAAGCGTTGGCAAGGGTGTTGGCAAAAAAATTGCTAATCTGCCTGAGGGAAAGCTGTGGAAGGATCATGCTCCTGCAAAAGTTGACCAGAGGAAGGTAAGTCAATTGCATCTTCAACCAGCAAATTCTAACCAAATGTAAAGGCTGTTTTGGAACATTATCTACAAACACTGATAAATCTTCCCGTCAAAAACAATAACGAAGTTATTGCGTTCTTCACGACGGACATTGTTCGTGAAACGAAACAGCCTGTAATGCAAGCTGGGCACAAAGAAGGCTATCTCACTAAACGCGGAAAGAATTTTGGTGGATGGAAAACGAGGTATTTCGTTTTGCAAGGGCCAGTTTTAGAATACTACGACTGCGTAAGTCTCTCTCAACCTTATACCAGGATGGCTCATATTCTTTCTTCAGCGCGGTGGAACTCATCTAGGCTCAATTGTAATAACTGGCGCACAGATTGGAAGGCAGCAACGTACTGAGCGTACTGGTGCCGATGATGACAACGAGTACAGGCATGCATTTCTAATAGTGGAAGCTAAAAAGGGGGCGGGCGGTCATCATCCACGTCATGTCTTATGCGCCGAGAGCGATGAAGAAAGGGATAGTTGGGTTGATATGCTTGTCCGATACTTCACGGGGACATATTCCGAAGACTCGCTGTCAAATAATGTCATGTTCAGTACTGCAAGTGGCCAAGCGCCACCCCGTGCAAGCTCCGGTTCTGCGGACAACTCCACCGGTATTGTGAACCGAACCAGAGGCCCGTTACGCAATGTCTCGCGCGATGAAATCGCCATTTCCAAAGGACTTGCTATCCCTATTTTCCAACTCGCACCTGATGCCAATAATCCCAAGTTTTTCCAGGCATCGCCAATGACCCAGGAGGCTGGAAGGCCATCTAGCCCTTACTCACTAAGCGAGCAAGAATCGCAATCTCATTCTCGGAATGAAACTCAGAGTATCGGTACTTTCAGTACTTCGGAGCCTTCAGCTGGCTTGCCCTCAAGTCTTCCAGAACAGTCGATTCTATCCGTGGCTTCTGCGACGCCTTCTGCTCTGGATGGCATTGGAAACTATGCGACACCTCGGGCAAACTCTGAGTTGGGCCACTATGCTGATCTGCGACCATCTGGTGGCATAGCTGACCTGATGAACCCACGTCGACTTGAGAAGATCCCTGCATCTGCACATGATCGAAAGATCTTTCATCCTGCCCCACCAACACCTCACGCAGACCGCGTACCATCGCCAGATAAGCTAGATTCTTCCAGTCGCGTGAAAATATCCGGACCTATGAACGGGGCACCAATACCTTCCGGCTTCAAGTTTGGCGGGCATGGAGAAACCGCCATAACCTCTAATGACAGAAGAGAGAAGGCAAAATCTCGTTCATTCTGGGGTTTCGGCAAAGCGAACGGTGAGTCTTGCACTTCTTGACCTTGAGTAACTCTTTGACGCAGTACAGGAGACAAGCAAACCGTTACTGCTCCTCCTGCCGTATTCGGTGTGCCGCTTGACGAATCACTGGAAGTAGCTCAAATTTGCAACCTACCTGCCATCGTTTTCCGTGCCATACAATATTTGGAGGCCAAAAAGGCGGATCAAGAAGAAGGTATCTACCGTCTAAGCGGTAGCTCGGCTGTAATCAAGAGTTTAAAGGACCGGTTCAACTTGGGTTTGTATCTTGTCTGCGATGTCTGTTGCTATTCCTTAACACGCACCCACAGAGGGGGACGTGAACCTTCTTGCCTCGGACGAGTATTGGGATCCACATGCAATAGCAGGGTTATTGAAAAGCTTTCTTCGGGAACTTCCAGCGAGCATTCTGACACGCGAACTCCACCTGAGATTCCTAGCCGTTATCGGTAATGTGTACCTCATTGGCTGTATATTACCTGCTCATATCAGTGTTCAGACTTTGTTGACCCTCAAGAGCGCATCAGAGAGCTTTCTCAGCTAATTGCCGCTCTTCCCCTTCCTAATTATACCCTACTTCGGGCGCTCACAGCTCATCTCATATTGATTGTTCAAAATTCTGCTGTCAATAAAATGACTATGCGGAATGTCGGCATTGTATTCAGTCCCACGTTAGGGATACCCGCGGGCGTGTTTAGCTTGATGCTCGGAGAGTTTAATCGAGTATTCAATGTTGATGCCATCGACGAGGAAACAGGAACCGAAGGATCAGACGAGAGTAGCTCTGATCACGATCTATATCGCCGCAATAGCCAACGTTATTCTGAGGCTGCGGCAGACCAACTTCTTGGACTGTCTGGTCGAAGCTTAAAAGGTTTGTTTCAGCCACGTTGATCAGTTCCGAAGATAACACTTCGTAGCCGCCGCCAATGACGATGCATCTGACGGAGAAGACATGGTACAAGATGGGGAAAGCGAGATAGCTGACGGCGATATAACGGCGGAATCATTTCCATCAAACATCAGTACGCCTTCATATGACCAGGTCAACCACATGTCCCCTCCGGAGACACCAACTGCACCCAAAATTTCCAAGGCTTCTCACGCTGCTGCTGCCAGGGGCCTCAATATCACAATCACACCCTCAGACCGTGGTAATAGGCATTCCCATATGATGGGTTTACCAGCATCCCCTCGACCCCCACATTCACCGATACAAGGCCCCAATGATTCAGCAAAGGCATCGTCATCCTGAATGGTAGCTATCCCTGAAAACTGACCACCAATTTTTGCCCCATATACCATTGATACCAGTATAAATTCTATTTTTACAATGCTCTCTCCATCGTATTTGGTACTCTGTCCATGTGTATATACCCACGCATGTAACGTTACATAAGTAAGCAGTCGCATCAGAGACCGAAAAATGACGAAGCGACGTCTTGGATTCACTTACATAACAACCAGCCACGATGAGCTTCAAACAGGCCGCAGTTCTAGCACCTGTATCTTTTTTTCTAGGTTGGTAACCATTGTATGATTGAACTGTTGTTTACTGCTTATTATAGGTGTACTTTTTATCTGTTTTAATGTTGACCACCGATTGCTATGGGCGGAACTAACGGACGACTCTGTGAATGACGGTTTTCAATTCTACACCACTTTCTACTCTGCGCCTCCTGCTATCAAAGTGAGCTATACATGACTGGACACATACACCCACATTCTAAGACGCACGCAGGCCTTGCTTCATGGCATGGTCGGGGTTGGGATAATTGGAATTATTTCAAAATTACATCAATGGGATGAGAGTGCCAAGTTTTTTGATGGGTCGTCTCTTGGTATGGTGCCATGGCTTCTGAGATTTGGCCGCTGACCTCTACCCAGTCGCCTACATGTTTTCTGTATCCGTGTATCTCACAGTCACTATCCCAGCACTTCGAACGATCGCAGCGCCCCTCCCAGAAGATACCCGTGAGGGAAGGATTGAGGCTGTACGCGTGTTGTCTGCTGGAAATATCATTATGATATTTTCACTTATCGGTGTCCTTGCATTGCAGGTGTGAACAGTTCGCAGTGCTTGCTATTGGATATTGCTGAATTTGTGTTTTATAGGGTGGACAAGAGTATGCGAGACGTACGGAAGCTCGCCTGCGGGCCCAAGCCAACGAAAAAGAAATTGCAGAAAAGAAAACGCAATAGACCAGAGTACAGCAATTCTGATATAACACGATTTATGATGCGCCCGCTGAAGGCTATCCTGTGTGTGTGCATGGTGTTATCGAAGGTCTCCCACGTACCCAGCGAATAATTGATATGTGAACGCACTTACTTAAAGCTCGGTCCCAGAAAACCGGACACGGCAACCGAGTAATAACACGCTTCATGGCGATTGAACAGCCATGACTTTTGAATTCAAAGTGCGCTCTATTTTTGTCGAGCTGGTAAAATTTCCATCACAAAGCTATTTGCCCTTCATTCTTCTTCTCCCGCGAGGCGAAGCGTGCTACTTACACCACCTTTGGTTAGGCAGTTGTCGTTTGCAACTGTCACAGCTGCAAGAATTAATTAACATTGGGCTAAGAACACTCGATCAGATTCCCTGATACCACAGCACAACCGGGGCCGAATAAGGAATGCATGTTTTTCCCAAAACCACTGTTTATCATTATCATTGACCATATCGTTCAATGTTTGATAAGTGCTGTAGAACATTTAACGTGATAAATGCACATATACTCGCACAGCAGGAGTGCTGACATTCTGATGGATGGCAGCGCCAGACGCACGGATACTATTATCAGCGGTCGCAATTTTGTTGGACTCCCTATACTTAGGATTTACATAAGTCATTATCTATACGTCACAGCAAGCCTGAATCCCCGTAAAGGGCTCTCCCGATAGCTATTATTGATGCCCAATGATTAGCAATTGGATCGACCTAAAAGGATTCAGTGCGATCCCAACGTCACAGCAGCGTTGATGTCAACATTAGTCCGGTTCGGCTGTCAAGCCTTAGTAGGAGACAAAACATATAGGCTGTGGGCGTGCGAACGGGACAATGAGGACAATGGGATATGATGTACTTATAGTTCGCGAGTTGCGTAATGGTCCTTTTCGTTCAGCTTCTCTGTCTCACGCGTATCTAGGAAAGCTCATGGCCATGCGATAACCACCAAATGTGAGAAACGTGGCGGCCATTCTCGGAAGGGGATTTAGCATAGATGCCCTCAGCCCGGGTGTAGGACAATGGATAATTCGCGATCGATTCTCCATGCAGAAGCAGGGGTGCGTCACAAACGCGGCTAATTAGCGGAGGTACCAAAGATGTCGCTCTCGAAGATCGCCGTGGAAGGTAAGAGAAATCTGGCGATTAAATTTCGAGTAATTATAAGCAAGCGAAGTAGTAAGCAAGCAACAGAACGGGAAGGTGGAGCAGGAGCCTGGCATCTCTCACACACGTGTGCATAGAAAGCCGACAACGTAATCTCCTCGCAAATTTGGGCGAGGGCAAGTATAACAGTGTTAAGAATATAACAAGAAATAACTTTCCCACTGGGACTATGAGCAGCAAAAAACCGGCAATACGCAGGGTCAATGGCTGGTGGCAAACCGGTAACGGTGAAATGGCTCGAGGCGGTGACGCGACCAAGTTGGGCGATCGGAACCTTGCGAGAGATGGCTTGCTCTTATTTGTCTCTGTTTTTCGTCAGGGAGTCGATCTAGATCAGCATACCATATGGAGAAATTGCCAGATTGTCTACTTAAGAAGTTCCTCTCCTCGCCCGCTCTCCCTCGTCCTTCTCCCCAGCCCATACTTTAATCACCGTCTGTCGCCCCAGTCGATAACATGGACACTGACTGGTGCCTCAATTGCAACCGCCGTACTGTACGCTATTTCCCACACCGTCGTTATCACCGATTGCTTACCCATAACAGGACGGTATTAATGTTTATTGTTCAGACGAGTGTAAAAAGTGGGCTGGTCCCTCTTCCCCTGTTCCCCCTCCTCAACCTTCTCGATCCTCTCCCGTACTGCCTTTCGGTGACAATGAGGAGAAAATTCCCCGTCCTAGAGTTTCTTGGGTTGGACATGGCCGAGCAGGCATACGTGCATGGGCGTCCATGATCCCACAGCGTCCTTCCACGCGCAAATCAACAGAATATGACGGTGCTTCACTTTCCGCCGTTTCTTCCGCCTCTTCATTCCGTCCACCCAAGTTACTTTGCCGGCAACGCCCTGCTTCCCCTACTTTATGTATGTCGACTCTAACGCCCACTACTCCACCCCCTTCAAAACCTGCTGTATCCCAAAGGCAGAAAATTATTCTGATATCGAGGCTCATGGAATGCACGGGAAGTGCAGGGACAATATCGCTATCCTCAACTATAACGGAGTCGCCGATTGCAACGCCCTCTACACGTGCAGGTCCCATCGAAAAGTACAAAGATTTTCAAGCGTCGGATCATGCCTTTTCATACGATTCTATGGGAGAAAAGCGCTCAGTGCATCACGCTCTCTTAAAATCCCATTACATGGACAGCCTACACATCCACATTATTCCTTCTTTATAGCACCATACATTTGGGACGTTTTTTTTCAATATAAAATGATATATACACTCACTCAGTCCTATTTACATAGCTCTACTCATACACCATAGATGCGGTTTACCCCTTTGTACTTTTATAAGTTTTGTTGTATTATCGTATTAGCTATCTACCGGTACCGATACACTTGAGGTTCTAGCGAAAAATATGCAACTATAACCTTCGTCCGTTTTTTTTTCGTCATCGTTCCTAGTTTTGGCGTAAGGAATCTGCCACCTGCCATTAAGACTTTGTTGTGACGGAACTCAAATTACTCCTGGTTTCGTGAACCACGTCTGTCACTATGACTCCTTACCGGCCTTACCAGCCATGTATGTATTCACAAGTTCCAATGAGGATGGCCAGTGGCGAAGTCAGGAAACTGATGACAACCGTCGCCAGAGTCAGAGGTCTCCAAGCTAAGCCAAGTGAGCCCTATGGCTATGATTTCAAATTTAAAGTTCAAGCAGCTAAACCCCTTTTGCTTGCCCTTGATACATTAAAGTGATGGTGCCAACCCGACTCAATGCAAATCTATCATTCAATCGGTTGCCTGTCAATGCTTCGGTTTTTGCCGCGAGACCATGGCGCAGGATATGTCAAATAGGACCCCGTCTCCCGCAATGGGATGATAAGGTCCAAAGCGCATCATTTCACATCGGCTCTATTATAGATTAGTTTGCCAGACGGTCTGCTGATTAGCAAGAGAATTTTAGCGTGAATTTACCTTGACACTTGATTTGTGGCGTGGCGACCTACCTGAATGTGCGACAACCTGTGAAAGCTCTTTGAGCAATTCACCACATATTCAATGAGATGATAGGACGCCGGCTTGTTCGCCAGCGCTCGTGTGCCTTACAATTGGGACTAAGCCCTATGGATTTGAAAGGCCGTTACACCCTAGACACTGAGCCGGATCACACAGATTAAATTTAAGACGCCGCTGCCAGAACATGGGTAGAAAGATGAATTCTTGCAAAAAGCACTAGCGACACAATTACAAAACTCCACGCTCACTGTGGAGGCTGGAAGCTTTTTAAAAAAATTCGTCTTAGTTCGCAGGAATGAATGTGCACTAGAAGACTTACCCAGGTGGAGGGCCAGGGAAACCAGATGGAGGGAATGGCGCTCCTCCTGGAGGGAATCCAGGGGGCCTGAAGCCCGGAGGTGGTCCAGGCATGCCGGGCGGAGCAAAGGGCATTGGAGGCCGAGCCATAGGCGGCGGTCCCACTGAAAAAGGTTAGTATGAAAGGGATAACTGTTTCGCTATACGTACTTGGAGGCATCATACCCATACCGCGCCCCGCGGGCATACCTCTTCCCGGTCCAACAGGAAGCTTGTGGAATGGACATGATTAGGCACACAGTTAAAAACGATAACGGTAGATGCACACCGCATTTTTCTTGTCCTCGTCTACAACGGGCGGAGGTCCTTCAACACTGATACTAACGATCGTTTCTCCTCGCAGGATCACCAAGCCGAGCGTTCTCTTGAGTTCCTGCTCTGGTGCAGTCTCTTCGCCGGCTTTTTTCTTTGGTCTCACCCTCCTAAACTCTTCGCATTCTGCAAGAACCAGGTTCATGTGTCTGTCAAATGCAAGCATTTGACCTGTGAGAGTACGACCATCGTTGATTGTGATCTTCAACCTCCAATTGATAAGACTCAGCATTCGCCCGCCCTTTGACTTTGGAGGCGGCTAATAGTCCAACACGAGGACAATGAGTGGTCGTAACAACTGCTGATACATGGAGCTTACCATCGTAGCAAATGTGGAACTGAGAAGATCAAAAAGTGGACTCGACGATTGATTCTTGCTAAATAGGGACAAATAAAGAGACTAGTTGCGCCTCAGTACTCAGTCTCTTGACTAACACTGGCACATATGAGTAGCATTGACACCGGCATTACACGTTTGCTTGGTATGAATAGATAACTTCAATCGATTGTCCGTTCTTCATTCTATTTCCAGGCATCAAGTCACCGGTAATTTGTGCCCCAATGGCAGGTGTAAGCGGAGGCAGGTTCATCACCTTGTGAGAAACCGAGTATGTATACACAAAGCCCCTGAAAGGTGCGCTGGCTGCGCAAGTCTACCTTGGTGGCGGCTTTGGTTTCCTCGCTGCTGGTATTTATTTCTATGCTGGTATGCGATCTTGTGATCATACCATCTACCAGGCTATGACACCCCTGATAAATTCAGGGATGAAATATCCATAGCACGTTCGCAACTCAATTGTGGCGCATCGGAAAGGCTTCCAATAGGTATAGGCTTTCTGGCTTGGCAACTTGAAAAGGCACCGCCCAAAGCGCACGAGATGGTTACAATCGCGCTTGACAACAAAGTTCAGGCGATCTGGTTAGCATTTGGACAGGATCTAGGCCAACATATTCTGTTTATTCGTGAATACGAATCCAAGTTAAAACGAGATTGGAAAGTATTGATATTTATTCAAACCTCATCTCCAGAAGAAGCGAAGACTGCAACGACCAAGTGGGAAGCAGACGTTATAGTCGCGCAAGGTTGGTGCTCTACTTACTAGTTGCACATAAACGGGAATTTGAATTTGAATGTTATAAGGTAACGAGGCAGGGGGACATGGATACACTAAATCTTTGCCTCTATTGACGCTACTTCCAACAATTCTTGCAGCAGTGCACTCTGACCGACCTTTGGTACTTGCAGCAGGTGGCCTAGCTACAGGTGCTCAGGTAGCAGCTGTGCTTGCTCTTGGGGCATCAGGTGCTGTTTTAGGAACGCGATTCTTGTTAACACCAGAAAGTTTCTATACGGATGCGCAGAAAAGGGCGCTGGCAGACGCAAACTCTAGTTCAACGGTTCGAACGATGGCTTTCGATTATGCCCGCAATACTCTTGGGTGGCCGGATGGCGTTGATGGAAGGGGGTTGAGAAACCGTTTGTCAGAAGTAAAACACCATGGGTTATTCTAACATCGAACCCAGGCACTGTGGACGAGTTTGAAGGGGGCGAATCCTTGGACGTCATTCGCCGAAAGTTTGAAGAAGGTATTCGAGAAGACGACCCAGGACGGATGCTTGTTTGGGCGGGAACTGGCGTTGGCCTCATGAAAGAGATCAAATCAGCTAAGGTGAGATCTATGTACTTTAGGGGAGACCAGCCCTGCAAGCTTGAGTCGTAGACTATCGTGCAAGAGCTACATGAGGAATGTTCCAACCGTCTGCGTGCTATTGCTACTTCATGCATTTAGATTGTCACATTGGAGGAAGCGGATACAACGTAATGAACAAATGGACTATATCGAGGCCGTTCATGACATTGAATCACATAACAGGAGCGGAAACAGTTATTTGTACAGATCAACTACGGGGTTTTCCTTATAAATAGTTATCTTAGTGGACGATCTCCACGGTCAAGTCCCCTTGGTTGATGGAATCCCCTGTATCACGATAAGCAATCTAGATAGTCTACGATGAAAGGGTTTGTTTACCTTCATGAACGACAACTCTCTTGATATGGCCTGACACTGGTGCGGTTACTGCCGATTCCATCTGGCAAATTTAGTCAGTATCTGTGTTATCAGTTGGATTAGAGTGACTAGCCTTCATTGCGCTTAGCACTGAGCAAATTGTTTGTCATAGTCATTTGCGATGTCATTCAATGATGACTTACCACAGAGTGGATCTCCTTTCAGGATCTCTTGGCCTTCTTTAACTCTCACTTCCACTACAACGCCCGACATAGGTGCACCAACGGAACCAGGATCAGCAGTTGCTTTTTCTCGTGAAACAGTCTCCACAGCCGAGTTCTTGTCTTCAACAGATACCGCTCGGACCTGTCATGTGCGTAAGCTTAATTGTGCATAGTCCAACAAAGTCATGATGTACTTCTCCATTAACTTCGAACCAAACATCCCGCTGTGTGCGACCTTCAACAACAGGACCTACAGCCATCAACCGAATTATGAGCATTTTCCCTTTTTCAATCGAAATTTGCATTTCTTCGCCAGTTCCTGGTCGACCCATAAAGTATCGGGTAGGAACGACACTGTGGGCATGATCAGCGTGGTTAATTCGTTTCTTTGCGCTACTTACCTCAAATCTCCATAACGTTCGATGAAGCTCTGGTATTCTTCGAAGACCTACAGGCATATTTAGCACCTCTGATTTCGTATGTTCTGTAACTTTTGTTTGAAGTTACCTTAGGATACATAACGTATGACATCACATCGCTGTCAGTGATGTGCTTCCCAAACCTGCTCCTTAAATCTGCCTTGATCTTCTTCAACTCGAGAGGTGCCATCGTTGATCCAGGTCGACCGTCGATTCTGGGCTTATTTCTTATGACCTTTGTACGCAAAGGTTCAGGGAATCCTCCGTAAGGCTGCCCAAGGTATCCTTGGAAGAATTCCATAACGGAAGAAGGGAAATCCAGTTGGTCAGCACGTTTCAAAACATCTTGCTTGCTTAACGAATTCGATGTCATCCATTGGGCGAAGTCACCCACTACCTTCGATGAAGGGGTAACCTGAAATATAATATTCAATTATCTCCTACAGTCAAACTTTTGACTGCTCACTTTGATAATATTCCCGCACTATATGAATCAGTAAAGTAGACATAGAAAATAACGACACCTACCAGTTCATTGGCCTCTATATACTTTTGTTTGATCTCTGCAAGAAATATCTCAGCCAGTGATAACTGGGGGAAAGGCACTATCCACGGACCAGTCCATTGGGTGCCTAGACCTAATTGTGATGCTTGGAACTTTTAAAGGTGAGTCTTTTTGCATCAGTGCTAGTATTTGATGGCGCACCATGAGGTTCGTGTATTGGCCACCTGGCATTTCATGGTCGAAGACGCTCGAGTCGGAAGCACGTACGTTCGCCTCGAAGCAATCCATAAAGTATACGAACTTGGCTCCAATATGTGTTCAAAGCCTGGATATCTTGATATCGTATTCCTGTCCCAAGGGATGTTTGTTCCAATGCCATACACACAGCTCCCATTGCAGGTTGGGAGGTCAAACCAGACATGCCTAAGAATATCAACAACATAAATCCGAGATCGGTTTGAGGACTAACTGTCAATGGCAACGTCGACGACGTCGGCACCTGCTGCCGCCGCGGCGATCATGCTTGCAGTAGCTATACCTGCCGTATCATGGGAATGTACATGAATTGGGAGGTCAGGGTGGGCCTTGCGGATGGCGCCGATAAGACTATAATAGATGAGGCGACGAACAAGGTAAGCTGGGTCGCTTACAGCTTCGCGGCTTCTGGCTTTAAGAGACCAGCCATATCCTTAACTCCCAGAACATGTATTCCTTCATCAACAAGTGCGTCCACAAAGTCGAGGTAATATTGTAACGTATACTTTGTCTCTTTTGGGCTGGCAACGTCTCCGCTGTAGCACACTACAGCCTCGACAACACCGCCCGCCTTTTTGGCTGCGTCTATGCCAATGCGCATCTTGGATTTATAAGTCAAACAATAACTTTCTGATGGGACATTGACACACATTTTCTATGACGTGTATCAGTAAAAATTCAACCGAGTTCAATGGACGACATCAAACGAACCAATGTAGTTTAGCGAATCAAACACGCGGAAGATATCGAGTCCATTTTCAACCGCTTTCTTGGAGAACTCATAGATAGCATTGTCTCTATTGCACAAGGTACGTCCGTTGAGCGCAAAGCGAGTTGCGGGATACGATACTCACGGATAACTTGTATATCCTACGCCGTTTGCGCCACGCACCAAAGCCTGCAAAGGAATATTTGGGACCAGTTTTCGCAAAGCCCGCTTTGATACCATAAATGACCGTTAAACCGACAGAGGGTTCAGCACATACCAGACGTTCCCATGGATCCTCGTAAAGGAAGCGCATTGCAACGTCAAAGGTTGCCCCTCCCCAACACTCAATACTATAGGCATTGGCTAATGCATAACTCGTCTCCTTCGCGATATTGATCATGTCAATTGTACGAAGACGGGTGGCCAGTAGCGATTGATGAGCATCGCGCCAAGTGGTGTCCATGATCAGCACGCCAGGGTATTCGCGGACGGCTTTGGCAAAAGCCTCCGGCCCATGTTCCACGATGATATTGCGCCAACCAACTGCGCAAGGGAAAGTAGTATCCAGCGGCGAGCCTTCCGCGGTTTGCAATTTAGGTTTGACAATTTCGGTCTTGAGGCCTGGCTCTCCCTGGGGCTACACTGCATATTGCGTCTCGCATAAGTAAAGAAAACTAACCTGTTGTCCTTTAATTGAACTGCCGTTCACAGCCAAATCTCCTAGGTATGCTAGTAATTTCTGCGCACGATTCTGACTTTGAACCAGCTTAAACAAATCTGGTGTATCGTCGATGAACTGAACAACGCGTTGTGAGCAGTACAGCACGACAATATTGGTCACTCACGGTTGTCCATGTCTTTCCTCCGATGAAAACATCATGGGTAAGGAGGCGGAACAGGAAAGGAATATTTGTCTATAGTCCAGTTAAAATAAGATATATTTTGCATCTGAGAAAAGTATGCGCTACCTTTACACCGCGGATACGGAATTCAACGAGTGCACGAAGCATCTTACGACGTGCGACCTCATATGTAGTTCCGCTAACAGTGCATTTGACAAGCAAACTGTCATAATGAGGCTAAGAAGCAAAAGATCAGACGGACTGTCCCAGAAGGATGTGCAAACATACCGTAATCTGTGCTCCTGCGAATCCTGAGCTTGCATCGAGCCGAACGCCGTTGCCTCCGGCACTTCTGTAGACTTCAATTTTTCCAGTATCGGGCTGGAAACCTTGGGAGGCGTCCTCGGTCGTGATACGGCATTGAATTGCAAAACCGCGTTTTGTGATGGCTTCCTGAGTAAGGCCTAGCTGAGGCAGCGTTGCACCGGCAGAGATTTGAATCTGAGCTGCAACAATATCGATTCCAGTTATTTCCTCTGGAATTTCGATTATGAGGTTTGGCCTGAATGAAAGAGTTCTCTGCTTACCTGTGATCGTATGCTCTACTTGAATTCGGGGATTGATTTCTATGAAATAATGTCTGCCCATCTGATCGACCAAGAATTCTGCTGTCCCTGCGTTTCTATAACCGACACTCTTCGCCAATTTAATGGCATCCAGCAAGATTGCCTGTCTAACTTCCTCGGGTAAATGAGTCGCAGGGGCAACTTCTACCACCTTCTGGTGTCTCCGCTGTACGGAACAATCCCGTTCAAACAGGTGAATAACATTTCCATCGGCGTCGGCAAGTAATTGGACTTCAATATGGCGGGGCCGTTCCAGGAATCGTTCTATAAACACCGTACCATCACCAAAGGCGGATTTAGCCTCACTCACGGCTCTGGCAAACGATGGCTGGAAGTCGGATTGTTCCCTGACTACACGCATACCACGACCTCCTCCACCCATAGCGGCCTTGATTATAACTGACATTGTCCTGCCTCGGTAAGGTCCGACGCACATTATGCCTGGCACTGACCTGGAAAACCGTACTCTTTTATAAAGGATAAGCCTTCTTCATATGCGGCAACAGGGCCTGGCGTCCCGGGTACGACAGGGACACCGATTCTCATTGCTGGGACGAATAAGTTATTACCAAACCGGATGGATTGTAGCGAGTCGACTTACCCACTTGACGGGCTTTCGTTTTGTCACCAAGCTCGTCAATGACTTCGGGAGAAGGCCCAACAAAAGCTATGCCTGCTTGTTCCACTTTCTTTGCAAACTGTGCATTCTCAGAGAGGAATCCATAACTTTGGAAACATTTGTCGATGGCTGTCACGGAAGCTGGATAATAATAACCTACCCTGGATGGATCATATCAACGCCATGCTCCAGGGCAATCCTGATGATGTCATCCTGAGCTAGATAAGCCCCCACAGGTGTCAACCCCTTCCCAACTTGATACGCCTCATCAGCCTACGCATATATCCATTCAGAAATCAAGATTGGGTAGATGGGCTTCCACCAGACCTTTTGACGGTGGGCAGATAACCTATCTTCGTAGGAATAAATGGCTACCGTGTGCATGGCAAGTTCATGCGCAGTGCGGAATACTCGGATGGCAATTTCCTAGATAAGATCACTTTGCATGCATCTATTCCGGGATGATCAAGACGTACTCCTCGATTTGCGACCAGTATCTTTGTCAAAGGGCCACTGTGGCCAGCTGCCTTCCGACGCATCGTCTGGATGGAGTGCACGGGGGTGCCAGGTGCACTGGGTATGCCAGCAAAGGTGGAAGCAAGCCTCGGGGGATGTAACATCGATGCCAGGGTGGCCATAGATGAGAGTATAAAAGAAAAGTCGGATAGGAATTGGAGTCGCTCTTTTAAGGGCAATGGAGGGAATCAGAACGAATTATAACACCGTCCAGCTTTCGGCGTAGGTAGTAGTATTAAGTCCGATGGTAGACCGATGTGACAATACACATAAATAGAACCTAAATACCACTACATGTCTCTACTCAAAAGCTCGCCGTATGCGAACGACCATGCGGGCAGACAATGGTAGTATGGTGTCCGTCTGTTCACGAGTTTCTGCCCATTTCTGATTGTTCTTCGCTACGGCATAAAGAACACCTGCAAAGAAACCCACAAGAATCGCAGATATGGATCCAAAGGTAGCTGTATCACCAAAGAACAACATCCCAGATGCTGCGACAGGTAATTTATTCAATGCACCGACCATACTGTAAACCGTGAGCCAGGTTTGACAGACGAACGTAAATACTCACCTGTAAGTGGTACTACTTGTGGTCCGCACACACCATGCAGTTGTGTACGATATACCAACTGCAGCTGCACCTGAAAAACAAATGACAAACAGTAAGAAGTTCCTTGTCTCTTGGGGACTGTGAAAGATCGTTTCAGCTAAGGCATGCAGAGAGATATGTCGACCAACAAGTTACGAGATAGATTTTCGGACCCCCAGTCTTCGACAATAAATGAAAAAATTGCCAAGATAGGTATGCTGAGTAGGTTATTATAGAACATTGAATCCCAGTCAGAAAATCCTGTTGCCTTTATTTTCTTGCGCATTGTTAGAACCTATTGAGTGTGCAAGTTTAGATTCAATTCGATAAGAGTTTATTGACTCACGTAGGCTGCGCTCGTTAGACAGTTGCAAAACATCCATATATAGCCAATCCCTAATCCTTGGAGGCTTCCCCTTATTGCTGGTAGATTGATGTCGGTGGCGCTGTCTATAACAGAGATAGAATCAGGAAATGCGTTTGTGAGGTCAGACCATGCTGCTATTATTGATGAGAGAACCTTTTCATCAGTTAGTTATAAAATTAAAAATACTGCAAGAATGTTGAAAATACCATGAATATAAAAGAAATGAATGTTAGTGCCGTCACTCGCCCTCCAAACCATAATACTTCTCCATATGCCTGGCCAAAGAATATAAATTGAACGCCACAAAACTCAAATGGTACAGCGTACAATTAGGATAATGGTTAAATTCTTGAATATTGTGTATACTGGTATACTAAGAAATTGCTTGTCGAGGCATCAATATGCACATCCTGATAAGGAGTGACAACTAGCTCACCAGGCTTTTTGAACCGGTATAGATAACGCTTACTAGCAATGCACTGATAGGCGACCAAGCTTTTGCATCTTCTACATCAAATGTTCTGAAGGATATCAAGCCAAGCCTCTTCACAAAGGCCACACAACCGACACAGACAGTTGATTGTATGCATAGTAACAGGAATGTCATGGAGAAATTTGCTCCAGAAACAACGAACTACTTTATGAGCATGAAAGATGCCGCGAATTTTCGATTGACCATACTTTGTTGATCAGTGTCATCAGTATAGAGGCAAGACAATAGCATAGGATGGGAGGCACTACAAGGTGATCAGTCGCACGCCAATGGATTGTGCACCAGTGCTCTCACCCGAAGAAGATTTCACGTCCGTTGAGATTCCAGTTTTTTTCAGCTCCGCTGCATCATCTTCTTTTGTGGCTGGTGGTCTCTCCCCGCGAGTGATCATTCGGTCAACGTCCCTGCACCAGACTATACCTCACGGAAGGAGTATGAATCAGTAGGGGTAATGGTAAGTGTCAAGTGAGATGTGGCGCTGCTGGCACGGCTAATTCCTATTTTGGTAAACTTCAACAATGACTGTGTCGTCCCAGCTCGCCTCAATTGGTATGGCTGTAGGGCCTCCATTGGTATGCCAAATACCTTTTATGTGTTGTTGTCCGCGCTTAGTTGACCTGAGGTCTATGCAGACCAAGCAGCGTCTATGATTCGTAAAAAGTGTGCTACAATTATAGCGGTCCAAATATTAATACCATACCATTTCAGGGACGCGACGGGCTTCTCTCGAGATGTTTGCGCGATTTTGTAAATTCTTCATGTCTCCTGTTCTCGTTGCGGAATGTTAACGCATCTCAGGCTCATTGCCAATATCACGCGATGCTTCTTCTGGCTTGGGTGAGAATTCTACTTTACGGGCAAAAACTACTTGTTTAATTCACCAGGGAGCGCTTCGAATTGGCTTTGCTCTTGCAGTCAATTCTAATGATTCTGGCTCAGGTCCGCAACATCGTTTCAGGCTTTTATTTCTTCTGATTTTATTCCTCAAATCAAGCTGGTCCTTTTGTATATATGCATTTTGTACCGCCCCAGTTCAAGTCCAGAGGGCCATTTTGATTCATCCCGTCTCCTTTCCTTCTGGCAATGGCGTAACTATGCACAGTATCTCGAGTTCCTTGCGGGATTCATGTAAGTCGCCCATTATTATGGTGGCATGTTTCTCACAGATCCCAGTGTCTGCAACGCAATTTTATTTTTGGCCTTGGGCTGGTCGAGGGTCTTCGTTGATATCCTCGGCTTCGTTGCTCTAGGACTGGAAAGTACGCTACCCATTCCGCAGTTATTGTGGTACGTTTCCAGTTGCATAGCTCTTCTTGCTCCTAGAAGTGATCATCCAGCAATTATAAACAAAAATCTTTGTATGGATTTCGGTCATCGACTTTACTGGGTTGGCTGGGAGGTGATTCTTTCAAGTAGGCAGGCCATACTTTCTATTGTATTACAGACTAAATTGGCTGTATCTAGGACCCTTTATTTCTTCCTGCAGCGCTCGCCATTGCAGTTCAAGGTTTGCGCAATATTCCAGTTGTCGGTTGACTGTGGTACGTCATATGCGCTGCACTACGCATCTCTTCTGATGCATTATTGGAGTTATTGTAGTTCAACGCATCGTATATGGAAACGCGCCACCTGCAGCGACCTTACCAGTTGACGACGGATTGGAGGAGGCATTAGCATTGGAGATATTATAATTACATACTTACATAGTAATGTTGGTCGGATAACAAGGACAAACACTTTTTCATACGCCATAGCCGTTCCTCCATCTCAAAACTGCGCAGTTCTGTCTCTACCATGGCTGTGGACATCTCAAAGCCCATTGCCTTCTGCGAGCACCTGCAGCTCTCAAGTTTGGGCGTTCAGCCAGCTTCCATCACTTTCCAGGTATGTACGCGTCACCTAATGTATGTCGTGTACCCTGACATTCCGACACAGGTTAGCCAACATACACCTTGTCCAACAATAGCTTTAACAATCTGTCTCTTAGACTTTGACCCTAGAATCCGACCACTACATATGTGTCCGAGAGAAAGTAAATGAGCAGAACCAGGTCGTCATCATCGACCTTGCCGATGCAAACAATGTTCTTCGCCGCCCGATTACTGCAGACTCTGCCATTATGCATCCACAGCAGAAAATATTAGCTCTTAAAGGTGCGACGCGGTCAAAAATTAGAATATATCATTGTTGAACTTTCCTTGGTTACAGCCGGACGAACCTTGCAAGTTTTCAATATTGAATCAAAACAAAAAGTCAAGTCACATACCAATGCCGAAGACGTAGTGTTCTGGAAATGGATATCTGATACCACCATCGGTATGGTCACGGAGACGGCCGTGTACCATTGGTCGATATCTGACCAGACTTCTCCGCCTCTGAAGATTTTTGAACGTCATCCTACACTTGCGGGCGCCCAGATCATTAATTACAGAGTAACACCAGATGAAAAGTGGCTTATACTGATCGGTATCTCCGGTAACACGACTAACCCGTCTGCATTTAAAATTAAGGGCTCGATGCAGCTCTATAGTAGGGATCGCGGTGTAAGCCAAGCCATCGAGGGACATGCTGCTGCGTTTGCGGAGGTGAAGTTGGACGGTCACCAAAAATCCACAAAATTGTTCACTTTCTCTGTGCGCACGGCGACAGGGGCAAAGGTATGTAGGTTCTTAGGTCATACTCAACTTGAATCTAACTCTACGTAGCTGCACGTCGTTGAGATAGATCATCAAGCTCCCGACCCACCATTCGTCAAGAAGGCAGTCGACGTTTACTTCCCTCCAGAGGCTACGAACGACTTCCCTGTGGCTATGCAGGTATCAAAAAAGCACGGGATCGTTTATCTTGTCACCAAGTTTGGCTTCATCCATTTGTATGACCTTGAATCCGGCGCATGCATTTACATGAACCGTATCTCCGGTGAAACAATTTTCGTTACGGCGGAGCATGATACAACTCATGGTATCATTGGTATCAATAAGAAGGGCCAGGTCCTTAGTGTTAATGTCGATGAACAAACCATCATACCTTATATTCTCACTACTTTGAACAACACCGAACTCGCCTTCAAACTTGCAAGTCGAGCCAACCTACCCGGAGCTGACGATCTATATGTTAAACAGTATCAGCAATTGTTTGCAAGTGGAAACTACGCGGAGGCGGCCAAAGTAGCGGCTAACTCTCCAAGAGTCTGTTCTATGTTTCTCATATGAGACTATCCACTGACACGTGAGATCTGCAGGGCATTCTCCGAACAGTAGCGGTTATTGAGTCGTTCAAGCAAGCACCTACACCTCCGGGTACTCTCTCCCCGATTCTACAGTATTTCGGCATTCTTCTTGAAAAGGGTGAACTCAACCACCTCGAATCCCTTGAATTGGCGCGCCCTGTCCTTCAACAAGGTCGAAAGCAGTTGTTGGAGAAATGGCTCAAGGAAAACAAGGTTTGCTGTATGCACATCAAGCTTGGGCACATACTTAAGGATAATTTAGCTTACCTGCAGTGAAGAATTGGGTGACATTGTACGGGCGTTTGATATGACTCTTGCACTGAGCGTCTACCTCCGTGCCAATGTTCCGAACAAGGTCATCGCATGTTTCGCAGAGACAGGCCAGATCGATAAGATTGTCCTGTATTCCAAGAAAGTTGGATACCAGCCTGATTATGTTGCTCTTTTGCAACATATCATGAGAACAAATCCCGAAAAGGGATCCGAGTTTGCTACGCAGCTGGCGAACGACGAATCTGGTCCACTGGTGGACATTGAACGTGTGGGTACCTGCGTTGATACAACACATATTTGGTTGACCATGTTCCTAGGTTGCGGACATCTTCATGTCACAAAATATGATCCAACCTGCTACGTCGTTCCTACTGGATGCCTTGAAAGATAACCGACCTGAGCAAGGACATCTTCAAACGCGTCTGCTGGAGATGAATCTCGTCCATGCTCCTCAGGTCGCCGACGCCATTCTGGGGAATGAAATGTTCTCGCATTACGACCGGCCAAGAATTGCGAACTTGTGTGAGAAGGCGGGCTTGCTGCAACGAGTGCGTTATTCAGGACGCCCTCTTCATTTTTATTAACCATCAATGCTTGTAGGCTCTTGAGCATTACGAGGACCTCGCTGATATCAAGCGCGTGGTTGTGCACAGCGCGGGTCTTCAACCAGATGTAGGCATTTTATGCTCACCCTTGCCTGCTATTGCTTATCCAACATCACTAGTGGCTTGTCAGCTACTTCAGCCGCCTCACGACTGAACAATCGATGGCCTGCTTGCAAGAGATGCTCAGAGTTAACATCCGACAAAATCTTCAAGCTGTGATCCAGATCGCTACCAAATACTCGGATATCCTTGGCCCGGTCAAGTTGATTGAGATGTTCGAAGGCTTCAAGAGTTTCGAGGGATTGTACTACTATCTCCGGGCGATCGTCACACTCAGTGAAGATCCCGAAGTCCACTTCAAGTATATTCAAGCGGCGACGCGGACTGGTCAGATACGTGAGGTTGAGCGGATATGTCGCGAGAGCAATTATTACAACCCAGAAAAGGTCAAGAATTTCTTAAAAGAGGCCAAGCTATCAGATCAATTGCCACTGATCATTGTCTGCGATCGCTTCGACTTTGTTCACGACCTCGTCCTTTACCTCTATCAGAATGGGCTTGTCAAGTTCATTGAGGTATACGTACAACGCGTGAACTCCGTTCGGACCCCTCAAGTCATTGGCGGTCTGTTGGATGTCGACTGTGATGAGACGACCATAAAGGGGTTACTGGCGAGCGTCACCGGAAACTTCCCCATAGATGAACTTGTGCATGAGGTTGAACAACGCAATAGGCTCAAGTTAATTTTACCCTGGCTAGAGACGAAGGTTCAAGCTGGCAGTCAAGATACAGCGGTCTTCAACGCTCTTGCCAAAATATATATTGACAGTAACAGCAACCCGGAGCAGTTCTTAAAGGAAAATAACGTACGTTCGTTTGCAATGTATTGCCTATGCCATACTAAGTCCTTTCTCAGCTCTACGAACCACTGGTGGTTGGCAAATTCTGCGAGGCTCGGGATCCTTATCTCGCATATATTGCTTACGCAAAGGGTTTCTGCGACGAAGAGCTTATTGCGATCACGAACGAGAACTCTATGTTCAAGCAACAAGCCAGATACCTTGTCAAACGCCGTCAACTGGAACTATGGGCACAGGTCCTGACGCAAGACAATATCTACCGTCGTCAGCTTATTGACCAGGTAACGTGTGTTCCTCCTGGTATTGTCCACCATTCTGATCAGGATGCTACAGCTCGTTGCTACTGCCATTCCTGAGTGTACCGACCCCGACGACGTGTCAACCACTGTGAAGGCTTTCCTGCAAGCAGACCTTCCCATTGAGCTTATCGAGCTTCTCGAGAAGATTATAATTGAGCCGTCGTCGTTCAGTGACAACAAAAATCTGCAGAACTTGCTCTTATTAACCGCCATTCGATCCGACAAGGGCAAGGTCGTGAACTACATTAACAAGTTGCAGAATTATGATGCAAACGAGATTGCAAAGATTGCTACCGATCATGGACTATACGAGGAAGCCCTGACGATTTATAAGAAATACGATCAACACGCTTTAGCAATCAATGTCCTGGTGGAACATATTGTATCCATCGATCGTGGCTTGGATTACGCCAATAAAGTCAACAGACCTGAAGTCTGGAGTAGGCTTGCCAAAGCACAGTTAGATGGTTTGCGTATCAAAGACTCCATAGACTCATACATCAAGGCAGAGGATCCGTCGAACTTTGCCGAAGTGATAGAGATTTCAAATCATGCCGGAAAGCACGACGATTTGGTTCGATACCTCCAGATGGCTCGCAAGACATTGCGTGAACCAAAAATTGATACCGAACTTGCATACGCCTATGCGAAGACCGATCGTCTTCATGATATGGAAGACTTCCTTAGCATGACGAACGTCGCTGACATCCTTGAAGTCGGCGAGAAGTGCTTCGAAGATGAACTCTACCAAGCTGCGAAACTGCTATTCACCTGCATTTCTAACTGGGCACGGTTGGCAACGACATTGATTTATTTGGGTGAAAACCAGGCAGCTGTTGAAAGCGCAAGGAAGGCGGGCAACACACAGTAAGAGTTGTTTGTACTATTCATGATATTCGTGGCTGATATGTGCAGGGTATGGAAGCAAGTTCACGCAGCTTGTATCGAAAAGTCAGAATTCCGTCTGGTTTGTAATCCTAGTTTCGTTAATCGATAACACTTATATATATGATCCATCAGGCACAAATCTGTGGTTTGAACATCATTGTACATGCTGTAAGTCATGTGTTACGTGATTCTTGGAATTGCAGTAATGCGTCATTCAGGAAGAATTACTAGCGCTGGTACAGATGTATGAGAGAAGAGGTCATTTCGAAGAGATCATCAACCTACTGGAGGCTGGGTTGAGTCTGGAGCGTGCCCACATGGGGATATTCACGGAGTTGTCAATTCTGCTAAGCAAGTATAAGCCAGCCAAGCGTCAGTGCCACTCTTCTGTTCGACCTACCGATGCTGACAGCACACTTCAGTCATGGAACATTTGAAACTCTTTGTCTCTCGAATCAATATTCCCAAGGTCCGTTATATACGACTCTCCTCGAGGTTCTTAAATAACCATCTCATAAGGTTATCAAAGCTGTCGAAAGGGCCCATCTCTGGCCCGAATTGGTGTTTTTATACGTCAAGTACGATGAATACGTATGTTTTCATAAGCATGGTCACGGACACAACTCTTGATGCAAATTTCAGGATAATGCTGCGCTGGCTATGATTGAACGCTCTGCGGACGCATGGGAACATAACCAATTCAAGGACGTTATTGTCCGCGTGGCGAATGTTGAAATGTGAGCTGAGCTTCTTTCTTTCCTCCGACCTTGTCTAAAGATATGCGTGTAGTTATTATAAAGCATTAACGTTCTACCTACAAGAGCAACCAACTCTCCTGACAGACCTGCTAAGCGTTCTGATACCTCGCATTGACCATAGCCGCGTCGTCCGCGTTTTCCGACAAATCGACCACATACCACTCATTCGTTCTTACCTCATCGCTGTTCAGCATGTAAGTAATATCGCGACACATGAGCGCAGTAAGCTCATCGTGTTGATTAGTTGAATATCGAGGCAGTCAACGATGCCTACAACGACTTGCTGATCGAGGAGGAAGATCACAAGACACTCAGAGATTCCATTGACAGCTTTGATAACTTCGACAGTATTTCTCTGGCCAGGAGACTAGAGAAGCATGAGTTACTGGAATTCCGGAGATTGGCATCTCACTTGTACAAGGTTTGTGAATTATAATGTCGAGATTCGCTTTCTAGACATTTTATACCCCACAGAAAAATGGTCGTTGGGATGAATCTATTTCACTCTCGAAACAGGATAAACTGTACAAGGATGCGATGGTTACAGCTGCAACGTCAAACTCCACTGAAGTAGCAGAGGACCTTCTATCGTACTTTGTTGACATTGGCAACAAAGAGTGCTTCGCCGCGCTGTTGTACATCTGCTTCGACCTTTTACGATCTGATTTCGTCGAAGAGTTGTCGTGGCTCCACGGGCTGAATGACTTCTATATGCCATATCGCATTCAAGTGCAGCGTTCACTGGTAGAGAAGGTTGATCCTCACCGTAGTCCCTATCCGAGCCACCATTTAACAATATCTTCTAGCTTACACAATTGGAGAAGGAGGTGAGAGAGCGCTCGGTAAAGGACGCGCAAAAGGAGAAGATAGAATCAGAAGCACCGATTATCAATCCTGCAAATGTGTTGATGCTAACGAATGGGTGAGTTGTTCGACGGAATCCATATTGCAGCTTCTCATGTATGATCGAATATCAGACCTGTTGGGCAACCACCAATGATGAACGGTCTACATCCTGTAAGTTGCCCGAGGTACTGACCAAGCGATCTAACTTGACATCCAACAGGCTATGACTGGTTTCGGATTCTGATTTTCTCGCGTAGACGTATACTCCTGTATAATCTCTTGTTTTCATTAATTGGATCTCTTTTTACGTTATATGTTGCCTGGTCGCTCTAAACGTCGGACTGACTTGAATATTAAAGCTAGCTTTATTAGAGATTGGATCGTAAGGCAATGAAAATGTGCATAGATATGAGTACATAAAACCGGAAGCAAAGCGCAAACAAACCAAGTACTGAGGGGTATACATAGCGTAAGATGAGTGTCCGTAAAGAAACTGAATCGTTATCATCAAATTCATTACGATCACATAATGATGCAAGACCCGTTTCCCGGACCCTTTGGTCGTGTGCCCAATGACACACGCGCTGCTTCGTTAAAGACTTCGTTTACCCCGCGGTTATGTTTTGCGCTGCATTCTGCCGGCTGTGTTCAGATTCAAGCATCAAGCGACACAATGTAACTACTTTACCTAAGTATCGTGAAGCACGTATTCGACGGGCGACCGCCACACCTTCTTCGTACTGGACGGGACGGGTACCGTATCGTTGAAGACGTTCCTTAACGTGTGGGTCGTCTCTCAAATCACATTTGAGAGCTATACAATGCGTGAATACGAAATGTACTGGGCAAAAGTTGATAACACTGACCAATGAGGATAAGCTGCCAACAAAAAATGGAATTGTTTCAGGAGAAACAAAGCACCAGAAATGTCACAGACCTTAACGCCAGGACAATGCTCTAAAATTTCTTCTAGCCACTAAAACACGCGTTCCAATTCCATCAACGTCTCGGACCCAAACTAGCCGACACACCTTCGATTCCACGTTTTCTAGGGATGTTGGATTATCGACCTGGCAATGAACATGAGCAGTCTGCGCCTCCAGATTTATGTAGGGACTACGCACGGAAAAACAAATCATGACGACATGTGTCTCCGCATAGGACAGAGAACGAAGCCGGTCGAATTCTTCCTGACCTGCGTGGTTCTTACACTGTCAGATGTTACAACGCTCACGCGCCAAACAAATACGATACTAGAGCAACGCACCAGCTGTGTCCCACAGACTAAGCTCTACTAGTTGATCTTCGACGTATAAATCATGCACATAATTCTCAAACACCGTGGGTTCACTGCATGAGCAGTTGTGAGTAAGGCAACGTGGTGGCTTCAAGTCCGGCGTACTAGACTTGAGTAAAGAAACCTCTTGTGAATACATTAAGGAGCGAGGTCTTTCCTGCAAACGATGAACGTGCGACTTGAAAGGGGTACCACTCCAACATACCACATGCACCGTCGCCACAAACCACAACCTAGCATGCCTCAATAACTTTCTGGAAACGTCATAGCTAAACCATACCTTGCGCTGTATCTGGAAGGTCGCATTGATCTAATCAACTGCTCACGAGAGTGTTCCACCACGTACTGGTTTGTTTCGTCCAAAAGAAGTTCCGGCAACAGAGGAACCGCAAAGGGGCATTCCAGCTATGTTAATGATAGTTTGAGCGTATCCAGGGAATGTAGTTATTCCTTAGAAAAGTAAAACGAACAGGGGAGTGGTCCACACAGAGAGAAACACGGAAGTGTTCAAAGCGTTACTACATGTCACGTGGTAATTAACGGTAGTATTACATTCATTGTCCAGTAGGATAGCAGCGTAAGTATTCATAGTTCAAGAAAACGTAAAAGCGTCCAAGAAATTCACAATGCAACGTGGTGCACGAATTCTTGCCACATGGTGTGCATATTAGGAGAACCTGAGCCTGAGCTGGTTCCCAGTGAAGAAGGTGTTGCCGTTGGCTGAGTCCCGTTTACCGTCGATGTCGCATAATCATAGACATGAAAGTACTGGGGTATCGTCGACGTCCCGTTTGGGGCACTCACTGCTCGTTGAAAGTGAGGGGATTGTGATTGTAGAACATTTGGGGAAGATGGCACGGGCACGCCATGCGATGGACTATGATGTACATATTGCGAATCGGATTGATACGAAGTGGACATGCCGGTCATCCCGTACACCGAAGGAGGAACATCCATTTGCGCTAGTGAGCTTGGGGATGATGCTTGCTTAGGCGAGGTTTGCAGATGTGCATCGTTCGGTTGTCGGGAAAACGAGTTAAGATATTCCCAGACGTTTGGATCAAAGTGGTTTTCTCCATGAGAAGGTAAAGGCAATGGTACCACGGGGTTTCTAGAAGTTGGTGATCTATCCATTAAGCTTGGCTCCCGCTTTCCAACTAGTCGTGTTTTCCCACCCAGAACTGAGAGCTCGTCATTATCATCGGCAGGACTTGAGGCACTTTGTGGACCATATCGGGTCGGAGAACCCCGTTGTCGTTCATATTCTTCTATTGCGGCATGGGCTTTTTGCTGTAAATGGAGCATGATATCCTGCATTCACCGATCAATACATAGCCATGAGCGAGTCAAGTTTAGACCCACCAGAACCCTGTCCGCACGGAAGCCTCGGGCCGCTTTGTCAAACAGCTCGCACGCAGAATCCAGCTGGGCAAGCGCAGACGAAGCGATGCCTATCGATGGGCAGCGTGTAACAATTGATCCAAGAACAATCTGTTCATCAAAATCTGAGCCCTGGTCGCAAGTCAGTTGAAGATAACGTGCGTACCGCACACGAGAACATATGAGTCCATAAGAACCACATTCGTTCACTTGGCTCTTTCAGTTGGGTGTGAAGATTCCGCATAAGTGCCACTAATGCACCCGCACTTCGATAGGCCGCGAGGACTGAAGCACCGTACGGGCTTCCCAGTGGGTCTTTGGGATGATCACTGATGGCGCGGGCGAAGAAGCTCCTGTGCAGATAAAGCAAAGCTAGATGTGGAAATTTAGGGGGTCACGGTATTGATTGGTACCGAATTACTTACCAGCCTCTCGGATAGCCAAGACGATATGCCTCTGTAACGTCAACATGGTTGAATCGCTCAGACTGCCAGGGGATGAACCATAACAGTTGACTTGCAGTAACGCTGGGACAGGGAAGGCTCGCATTTTGCGATCCAGTTGAACAACGGTGGCATAGGACGGCATCTTCGCATTAAAAGCTTGGTCGTGAAGTAGGTTCATACATTCTGAGGTAAATCTATGCTTCCAAGCATGGACTGGAATTGTATTAGAATGATTAGAATGCGAACATTACAACCGACTCACATAATTGGTCGTCAGTAGAATTGGCTTGAAACGGTAACTTAGAATCCACATGGGGAAGGGCAAAAGAAGGAGGTCGTCCAAACGTTAAACATTGCCACGAGTCATATGTGAATAATTCCCAAAAGAGCTCGCGGCGACGTTGCGTTTCTGCAGGTTCGACTTTCCATCTACCGCTGTCGCGATCTTAGCGTCATCACAAAGTCAGCCACGATGGTTTTGATAAATCTGTCACAACTCACGCAGCCCGATCTATCAAAAATAAGATAAAGCGTGTGTGCAGGGCTATGCAAAGGACTTACACTTTGAGCGATTTTGACGGCAATCCCCATGATGGTCCATCTGGCACCATTGTTGGTGCTATTTCTATCAGCCAGGAACAAATAGAAGGTCATGAGGAACTTGATCCACGAAGTTAATATGAAACGTGGAGGTCAGGGTGAATGGCTTACCAGTGCTTGGACTGCGGTGATGGTTGGATCATCAATAAATGAATGGTGAAACAATGCAGCTCTTGCCAGCTGATGATAAACTTCAGCATCTACATTGTAGGCAGGCATATTCGTATTCATGAGCGATCCGATGGCTAAAACCATAAACATAACCGAGAGCCGGTGGCAGAATATCGGCTCATCAGGAGGTGAGCTGACGCTGGGATCGTAGAATTGAGAGTAAACTTCTGTATCAAATGACTCCGCGGATATGGGATGATACCTGCCGGGGTAAAGTACGTCAGTAACAAACCCGCAATTTGATGTGAATAATTGTGCTTCTCACATCCAAGCAGCATGCTTGAAATAAATAGATCGCAATTCATGTGCCTTCTCTGTCGTCGGCAGATAGCGGAAAAGGCTGTGTATACTTGACCTCTGATCAACAGTATCGGGGCTGGAAGAGATAGGAAACGCGGCAGCTCTGGCAAGGATGTGTGAAGGCAGAATGCCATGAAGATCTACTTCATCCTCCCGGTTATCCCCGTTCTGCACCTCACGCATTTCGTTCTGAAACCATTTAGAACAAACGTACAAAAGTTCGGGGTGTTCTACTTACTTGTAGGAAATACTATCTCTCGTTGTCAGAGTGGCAGAGGGGATAAAGGGCGCATAGACGTACCCAGGAATTGGCAATAGAGCCATAGTAATTTGTCCGGCCAGATACGCCGATGGAAAGCGATCCAAAGGCATCGATGACCTCAACATTGGTTTCCTCAACCTTTTGAGCTGTAACTCTGTTGGCTGGAGGATCCCTCTGTAGGGGAGCCTTGATCTTTAACAACTCATCCGATAGGAGTGGGTGCTGTTGCGAGGACAACTGAGAGTGCGAGGCCCTTAGCGCATCTTCCAAGTCCCGGACTCGCTGCGCAAGCTCTGCAATCTTTTCGTGCAGCTCCTGTGTAGAAGCTAAAACAAAGCTAACAATTGAAGTTAGGTGCCCCGGTAGATTCAATGCGAGCCGCTGTATTACCGATTGCCTTGGCCGGTGGTCAAAGATCCCTAGAGAGGAGTAGTATGCTTAGCAGCACGCCCCCTAAACGAACAAAAGTTGGCCTTACATCAGGACAAATTGCGCTGCATCCGCGCTTGACACAAGAACTGCATGGCACAGCTCTATCACAACGTAACTTTAACCTGGAAAATAAACAGGGGGTGAATCTTGGCTCGATGCTCGTCTGACCATTGATTACCTGCGGCATTCAGCGCAACTCAAACGAGCGGCACCCTTTCTACGCTTTTTTATGGGGGCAGATGGGTCAAATTCATGTCGTGGCTCGTAGGGCGCGCCGGACATTTCTGGAAGAGGTGATGGTGAAGAGAGCAAACCAGAGGTGACATAAAGGACGTGCGCTGATATAACGATCCGCCACCCAACTTCATTGTACGGAGATTGCCGAACGTCCATCCGATCACCTTGGTACGATCGGTGGCTGTGCTTAGTTAATATTGTATTTTTATTCGCACAAGGACTTCCCCCTGCGCAGTGCGCATATCCATCATGACGTGGGCCTCCCGCTCTGCTTATATCAATGGACCCTGCGGTAGCGAGGGTCTCCTCGTTTGACAGCTGCCGTCTTATCATGTGCAAAGTTCTTGGCTGGCAGAAGCTGCTTTCAGAACTGCTATACTAGCTTACTATGTAATAACCTAGCGCGTGCCGTCGATTTTTTCGGGCGCTTTACCATTTCTTGATCAAACGCGCGGAGTTACAGCCTATCGAGTTGCATCTGAGTTAATCTTCAAAAGGATGCGCGAGGCAGTGAATACATCGCCGTTAGTAGTCAGCGACAGACATGTTTTGAAATCTGCGACACGATAGGACTGTAACTGATTATCAAATAATCGGAACATCATATCCAGCGCATAGCTTATTGATTCACGGGGTTCATCCCCTATGTGGATCTATTCATGGACGCGAGATCCCCATATGGCTTCGTCGTTGACCCAAATGCCAAGGACTTTTCCCAAGGATGTTGTTGTCTCGTAGCCACCGACGAAAATTGTAAATCGTCCACTATAATAAACTAACGTCAACAGAAGTGGGTTAGCACGTTAATCCTTGTATTCGACGCCCAGGACCGCGGCGATCTCACGGCAGCGGAAAGTTTACATTCCATAACTACCTGACAGCCGCAATCTCCGTCAAGTTAATTACTCGACATATTTTGCAATCCGCAATGAATGACTACAGGATGATTGTTATACAAAACGAAGGTATGGTGCGGATAAAGTATTCCCCAGCAAAAGAAAGGTATCCGAGAAATGGCCCGGAAATAGATATCTTACGGCAAGGCGTTGTTGGCTCCGAACACTAAAAGGTGCCGTTGAAGAGAAAATAGTAATGAAGGTCCCTCGAAACGAACAGGAGAATGGCAGTTTTTCATCTCACGATCACCGTCGGTCCTTCATCACGTACTTGCTCATCTTTGCTACTGGCACCCTGAACATACTCGAGTTCAGCTATAGGCTCGCTTGGCTCTAGGCTAGTTGTAATCGTAACAGCCGCCCCGTTTTGCTCACCAGAAGGGCTGACAGGTTCGGTAATGGATGATGCGTCGGAGAAGCTATGAATTGATCCACGATGTGAGGTTGACGTCGAGGCCGCGTTTGATTGGAGATTAGGCGCGTTACCTCCCCCACCAGTCACAGGGAAGGCCGATGAAGATGTAGTTGACCGTGGGCTAAAGAAGCTCCCTAGCTTTCCTCGTAAGCGGAGTCGGCGTTGGTGTGGAGAAGACCTGTGGCGTTTGAGGGGCGGCGGACACAACGGGGAAGGAAAAGCTTGTCACGCTGGTTACTGAGGGAGTTCTAGCACCGTGATCTGCTCTCCACAGCTTGCCAAAGCCCCATCCACTTGAACTCATGGCTTTCTGGGTCTCCGCCGCCTCTTCTCCAGTTGTCGTGGCAGGGGGTGGGGGTAATTTTATCACTGATGGCCCTCCATCAAGTTCTCTCACACCGATATTATTATCTGCTATGAATTCACGTAGTGCTCTGGCACACGTTTCGGAAGCCTCCCGTGCCTCGTTAGACTCGGCCAATTCGTGTTTCGTATTGTCAAGTTCGTTCCTAACCACTTGCAATTCTTTCTTGAGCGATTCCATTTCGATAACAAGAGAATCATCGTGCGGCTGAGAATACTCCATATGATGAGGTGGGGACTGCCGGCCAAAAATACCAGAGACGCGACGCGAGGGAGGGGCATCGAGGGTCGGGAAGTCTTGGGCCTTGGGACTTGTCCCAGGTAGGTCCGTCGGCAATGATTGACCGAGGACGCCAGTGTCAGACACGGAGGAGATCCGTCTGTGGCCACTGGGACGACCATGATGCAGGGATCCTGTCAAGGGTGCGAACGAGGCACGTTTGGACGTTGGAGGGCTTCCGGCGCTCGCAAGGAATGCGCCGCGGGTGAACTCAAGGTTCCCGCTCTGACGGCGGCTCTCCGTTTGCAGCCGCATTAATCCTCGTCTATCCGGGAGATCAGCGGAGGGCTCAGGAACACATCCACGCGCGGTGTACGCCAAACAGCTGAAGGAAATACAACTTGCCTACTTTCCTCTACTTTAGAACGGAGCATGGTGATAGCTTCTTCGTCTTCTCTCGTCTTCTTCCTAGCTTCCGCCAATTCTTCCTCCATGCCCGTGGCCTTATCAGCCACGAGTTGCAGCGCGTCATTGAGTTCTGCTTCCTTGGTTAGCGCGGCCGAGAGAGCCTTGACGAGTTCGTCCCGCTCTTTTGTCATTTCCGCTAGTGAATGTCGCAACTGCATGATGATGTGGGCAAGAACATGCGGATCCAACGAGTCGCGCTTTGGATTAGGAGGAAGTTGAATCTGGATCTGGATTGGACGGTGATTCCATATGCTCAAGCTGCTGTTCTAGCTCTAGCGAGAGATCGATAGAGAAGCGCTCGCTTGAGCGCTGCGGACGCTGTTGCTGTGAGTCTGCTGACATGGGGGCCTCGAATTCGATGTGATGGACGCCAGCGTCGTGTTCGATGGTCGTCATTGCAGACATGAGTGATCCCGAAACCGGTCTTGAGCGGAGTATTACTAGAAACGATCCATCACGTGTTTTCATTTACTATAATACATTTCCTTCATTCTGCAGCATGCGTAAGAGGATCAACACAGATTATCCCGTCGCGCTCGCTCCATGGGTATCCCCACCGGTGGATCCATTCACGCACTCCCGTCGCTAGGCGCAACCGCGAAGAACCCCGCGCGACATCCTGCGTCCCTGTGTGCTTCTCCTCCCCAACGATTATATACGCTGTCATGCGATCAGAACGGCGCATCATGGTTTGTGAAAGGAACCTACCTAATCCCAAAAAATGTTCCTTTTCAAGCTGGAGCGCGACAAATTAGATCAAGATCATTGAACCAAAGCACTGCTTACCGCAAGCAAAAATTCCTCCAAAACTTCAGTTGCTTCATTAGAATGCAAACCATGTAAATCCAAAACACATTCCGTTCGTTCTTCGGGTGTCAGCTTGCCGTCACCCGTCGTAGAACCGGCGATCCCGAGGCAAATGCCTAGACCACCACCCACCATCTTGCCCCTGCCAGTACGATCACCTGGATCGTCCGACCAGCTCATATCTCTGGATCTGACGGCCTGCTCCGCGGCTTTTACACGCTCGCGTACCAATTTAGATGCCGCGTCGGCCATCTCTCCTTTCATCTTCGTATTGAGATCATGTCCTTCTCTACTGAATCTTTTGGCCGCAGCACCGTCCCCACGCCTCCAGGCATCAGCCGCGCGCGATAAACATGCGTTCCTCGCGGCGCCAAGCTGCAATCCTCTTTGCCGATAAGACATGTACATCTTGCTGACGGAGTCCCCAGTGGGTAACGTAGGTAAAAGCGACGCCGGGCGCAATTTTAAGCGAGGCGATGGTCTAGGTGCCACGATAGCAGACTGGTGATACAAATTGTCAGCTGAGGGACCCATCGCCTCTCTTCTCGCCACTTCATTTTGCGGTGGTTGCGAAGGTGTAGACTTTTTGACAGCGGCCGCAAATCTAGTTCGGCCGGGATCATATCTATCATGATTAGGTTTTGATTTTCCGTTAGTGTCGAAACCGAGAACGGGAAAGTCCTCAGGAGGAGGATTGTGTGTCGCGTGCGTAGTCATGCTAGTAGGAGCATTTGCCCGGGCAATAATCGCGTTTACGTGAGCAATGTCAGCATCTTTGGGAAGGTGATGCATAAACTCGCAATTTTCTTGCTTAGCACAAGCACCACGTAACCAGAATCGACAGAGGGCGCGTTCAAGTTCAGTGACTAAATCAATGTTACTAAATTTAACCACGCCAAGGATAACTAGTTGGCCTACCTAAATCTGCAGTCTGCCCTAAGACATTCACCAGCAAGGTAGTACCGGCACACACGGGTTGCCGATTGAGCGGGCCTTCCATTGTTAGGATATCTTTGGTTCGCAAAACTTCCTCCTCTTCCACCGCGTGAAGCAGGTTGCGGTTCCCGTGAAACGAGTGTTACCCTGTTGCCCATCGACGTCATGCGGACTTGGGCAGGTTGTGGAGCAGCGGGCAGAGTCTTGTCGACAAGGGAAGCCATTGCTCTCTCAAAGTCATAGCCATTATTAGCCAGGGCGTCCTCCAACTCGGACGGAGCAAGGCTAGAACCAAATACGGAACTAAGAACATCAAAGGGTGTCATGCCATCTGTCAAAATTGAATTAGCCTCTGCATCATCGGTGGTTTCCACGGACGATGAGCCATAACCATTGGATTCAGGAGAATAATAACCAAAGGTGGGCCACGGCGACTGAGATAATGCGTGATTCTGATCTTCCGAAGATTTCGCCTGATCGGGGCTCTCCCAGCTGGTGTCATAATCAGATATGGAGAGGGAGTGGAAGGAAAGGGGGAACGGCTTTGTAGAAAAGGGATTAAAAGGATCATCTTCATCCTCATCGTCGCCGGGAAGCAGTGATGAGCGGAGCGTAGAAGTAGGTGTTCCAGAGCTTTGTTCAGCTATGAGCGGGGCAGCAATAGCTAGATTTGAGGATGGCCGGGGTGAGTTGTGAGCCCAGAGATCAGGAGAGGGGGAATCGGCCCTTAAGAGCGAGCCGGGATTGGAAGAGGCAGCGGACAAGGGGCGCTGTATAGGCTTGAATTCGGAAGCACGGGCGTTCAGAAGTCGCGGAGAAGATAATGGAGAAGCTGGCAAACTCGCAGTGAACTGAGCATGGGCCTGCGTAGCGTGTGAATGAGCGAGAACGGGGGATGACTGAGGTGATGTTGAATAGTCGCTTTTGACGGACATGTAACTACTTGCGGAAGTAACACCGGAAGCAAGGGGGGATGCTATGGGAGTATGAGGTCTACGGAATACGAGAGCAAGCGGAGAAGCAGGAGCTGAAGCTGAAGCAGGGGTTTCGGGTCGGGCTGGGAGTAGACGAGCAGAATGGGACTGGGTGGAAGCGCGAGATGAGGGTCTAGAAATGGGACGTCTAGTAGGAGTCAGAAAGAGAAAGGGAACGCCAGCAATATCATCTCTGTGCTTGTGCATCAGATCCAAAACATGCTGATCGAGCTGCGCGGACCTAGTTGAGCACAGACAGATTGGCGAGCAAGGCATGATAAACCAACCATGTCGTCGTCGATGATGAAGGAAGACTTGAGGAGTGAACGGAGGTCGTCCTCGTTCTCGTCAATGACGAGTGAGACGACGGACTGGAGAAGGGCACTTGACACGAGCTTTGCGTCTTCATCTGGATCGTAATTATCTAAAGGTTTGTATTGTCGTGCGATAGCAGCGAGCTGAGCGCGTGTATGAGGGAACTTTGGGGATGGCTCTGGCATTGGCGCTGATAAATACGACTCTAGTGCGGGGAAGCGCTGGGCCATCAAGTATTACCCACGCTCAATCCCATTCTATATACACTGCCTCCTCACGCCATTCACTCAAAGAACAGTCGCTTGAACATGAAAATACCAAGCATGTCCCCCACGACATCCCATCTCCACCTCGAAGTGCACCCGCAATCTCCGCACGACGCTCCTCATCCGTTTGCTGTCCTTTCTCGGTCGTCAAGCGTGGCCGTACAACGTTGATCAAATTCGGCATTAGCTGGCACTCAAACACCCGCTTCGATTGGCACCCAGGACAAGCTTCAACACCAGACGGCTCGTACCCATGCTTCGCTGGAGGAAACAATTTCTGGTACACCTCATCTGAAGCAAATGGTAGAGGAACACCGCCCAATTCATACCTGAGCATCATATAATTAGTACAAACCCTTCCGTCATCTGTCAAACGTGCGTACCGTACACACTGTTCCCCCTCGGCAGCAACGCACCGTGTAAATCGCTCGAAAATCGGATCAACATACATGGAGTTCTCATACTTTTCTGACATCCACGCCCCTGTTGCATCGTCCATATCTCCTTGCGAGGCCGATGACAATTTCTGCTTTGGCTGCGGCGGAAGGTACTCCGAGACTGTGGACAAGTATACAGGCTTGTATGCGGGCGCTGATTGCCACGGAGAATCACTGATGACAGTTCTTGTCAGTGCCGTCACAAGGGACGATGCTTCTAAATCAGCATCATCATCAGATTCCTCATTTTCATCTTCTGAATCTGAGACATTAGAGTCTGGGGGATCTTCCCCGAAAATCTGTGTCCCTAACCCAAACGCTGGAACATTTGCCGCAACATTTGTCTGCTCGACACATCTGAGGAAATGTGTCAAGGGCTATTTTTCCCGTACTAACCGAAAATGGGTTGGCCTTGGGCAACTTTGCAGCCTCAAGGGCATCAGCCTTAGCCTTCCTCTTTTCTTCTCTCAGCTCCTGTTTCTTCTTTAGTTTGGCTGCATATTTTTCATTATATCTCAATCCTCGCCACGCGCGCACGCTGGCCAGGAATAAATCGCCGCGTGTAGAGCTGATGCCGCAGTAACTTACCTACCTTGCTTCTTTTGACAGGTCATCCGTGCACAGCCCCAGACATACAGCGCTCTGTCCATTGGGCTATTCTCAAAGGGGCACCACATCTGAACCAGGAGTTCCATGGGGTTATCACATACTTTGCAATGGGACGATGTGATGGGAGGTTCAGAAGATGGCAAGAAAGCCTTGATTGGAAATTAATAGAGATGCATACACCCATTAAAACATATCGCACAGGATGCCCTCCGATACGGGAAACGGCTGCATCACTGAGATCACTTGGCACGTCAATAGGACCATCAGGAACTCCTAGTAGTACGGAGGTTTCGATGCCTGATGGACCTTCGTCGTCTGAATCTGACCAGTCGTTCATACCTGTAAAAAAAAAGATTAGCATACTGGTACAATTATCATTTTGAAAAAACAATGTCAGAAAAGCATGAATGGTAATTAATTAAAAAGTATCGTCACGTTCTCGCGCAGACGACGAAACGTCGACTGGCGAGTTCGGACTCGTCATCTGGAATCATCACAAGCAAGAGAGAGTTGGAATAGTTAGTTACTCACTGTCGAAAGGAAAATCTTACTAGAAAACAAGAACAAATAAGGATGACGGCAGATAGAAACGGCACGGATGGAGGGCCGAGCCGTGAGCTGTTGGGCGCAGGCCACAGCAGCTTCTGAGAGAGTATGCCCTCCACCTCCTCCGCATTTCATTCTTACCGTGAAGATTCCTCGCCGCTCGCTCATCCCAGGGCAAGGCGCCGCGGTGTCGTTCTCTCCTGTGCCGAGTGTCGGAGGTATGTCACTGCGATCAGCTCGGCATCCCAATGACGCTAATCGTGCCCGGCAGACTAAAGCTCAAGTCCGTCCCATTCTAATATCAATTTCCTCCGCTAATGACTTCTCTAGGTGCAGTAGGGACTTTCCATGCAAGTAAGTCTTTGCGCCATATGATTATTTCCACCACCTCACCCACCGCCAGCAATTGTGTCAAGAAAGGCTGTGCCGCGATATGTCCAACAGGTATCTCGCCTTTCGATCTATTCCTTTTCTCTCTCCAATACATCTACCCTCCAGGGTCACTCACGACAGGGCGGGGTAATCGGTAATTCATTGCTTCCGTGTTCATATATCCTTGTTCTCATTTTGGGGGGGGGGTTAGATTCGTACTCGCTAATACAGAATCCTTACACGACAAGATAAGCGAATTGGCAAATCGCGTTCGACAGCTAGAGGATGCACTACACGAGTCACATTCCATACACTCGTCAGAACAGCATCCGCTCCTCGCTGATGATTTACTACAAATCAAGAGACCTTTGGAGCGAGATAGAGCTGATCAAATTTCCATCAAAGAAGAAAGAACCGATGGAACAGACACAATCGACGCACTTGGATCATTGTCAGTATTTTTGATTTCTCCAGATTTTATCTGATATTTCAAAAGATCCATCTCCCAGAATGGCCGTGCAAATTTTTACGGCCAGACGGCCAATTCATGGGTAAGCTATCCACGTTCTCGCCATCTTAACTATAACCGATCTCCCCTTCTCTACGACAGTACCTTCTCAAGGTTTGATTTTACGTTCCTTCTGTCATCTTAATCTTATAATCAACAAGAACGAAGGAGGTTCTAGCGACGATGAAGAGTCACCCGATAGCGAAAGCCTCATTCCAATCGACATACCCTGGCTTCAGCACGCGTTTCCATTCGCCACATTCCCCGCTCATACCATTGATACGCATCGCGCAGCATTAATCGATTCTTTGCCGCCCAAATCATTCGCAAGAGGTCTGAGCGATATTTATTTCCGCCATGCCGCGTGGATGTGCGTCTACTTCCCTCGTGTTGCTGGCCGCGTTTAATCCACCCATTAGGTATACCCCGATAACCGAGCGCGAGTTCTTTGAGACCATCTTTGTACCTATCTACGAACCAGATAGTGCCCCGTCTGACGCCACGGCGTCACATCGTTTGGCTTT
The DNA here is from genome assembly GCA_015039365.1 of Amanita rubescens. Classification (NCBI taxonomy): domain Eukaryota; kingdom Fungi; phylum Basidiomycota; class Agaricomycetes; order Agaricales; family Amanitaceae; genus Amanita; species Amanita rubescens. Next base: position 189,617 of record WION01000030.1, read on the forward strand.
ACTTTACATGGTTCTTGCCATGGGCGCTTTGCTTGATCTTGACAGGCCTCCCAATAATCCCGACTCGATGCATTACTATCAATTAGGCCGCGCGGCTTTATCTCTAGATTCAGTCATGGATGAACCGTCATTTACAGCAGTGCAAGCATTGGTTAGCAACTCTCGTGGTATCCCATGTTACATTCGACTGATGCCGCTTAGTTGGTCATGACTCACTTTATGTTCCTGGCCGAAATGGGCTCGCCACGCTGGATAATCATGGGGATAGTGGTTAAATTGGCCATAAGCGTGAGTTCGGTATTTTTGCTCAGTATTTCTGATCAGGCTTTTAATGCAAATTAGATTGGCTTGCGTGAGCACTTTGAATTTATCATCTCTCTTTTTCTATTGATAACCTGGCTCCCTAGACCGCGATAGCGGGCGATGGAAGATGAACCCAGAAGAGACTCAAAAGAGGCGGGAACTCTTTTACGAGATCTTTACTTACGACCTTTGGCAGGTAACCCTGGCACTGTTTTTGTAGTACTTGATGTGCTTAAATGTTTTCCAGAGCTTGACTTTTGGGAGGCCTCCATCACTTTCGCTCATCCATATTGATTGCAAATATCCGTTCGACGCTCCAGGCGATAAAGAGCAATCCGAAACAGCATGTAGGTCCTATGTCACTGTATGGTTGACGTCTGATCAACGAGGTATCATAGTCAGAGCATGGAAACACCAATATACCGCCGAGTGTATGAGCCAAGTGATTGACGAAGCCTATAGTGCCAAGCTACCAAGATATAAAGCCATACAAGAACTCGACAAGAAGGTGAGGAATTGGTATGTTCCAACCATCCTACGGATAGCTGCAGGGCCGCAAAAAAATGGGAGAGAGATAGAGGAGTCCTCGGTGGAGTTGACGATGCAGAGTCTCACGACGTTTGCCATCAGAGAAATGAGTAGGTTGCCCCATGCCGCGTTCTTCCCTATCTTGAATGTTTCATAATAGCCCTGTTTTATATGCACCGTGGATTTTTCGCACAAGCCTTAGAAGATAATCCAAATGATCCAATGGCTAGCAAGTACGCAGAATCGGTGCTGGCGGCTTATAGAGGCGCATGCACGTTCATTGGCGAGATTGAAAACCTGTTTAATCAACATCAAGCTCTTCTTGAGCGACTGTGGTTCCTCTTTACACATGTTTTCTCTTGCGCCGTGAGTGTTTTCGATTTTAGTTCCGGAGGCGTTTCACGTGGCAATTACGCTAGCTCGTCCTTGGCACCATCGCCGCAAAACCACAATTATCGTTAGCGCCATCAGCCCTGGTTTATCTAGAGTCCGCATATAACTTGTTTTCCCGAGTTTCGGATTCAACTCGAAAAGCCAAGATTCTGGTGCGTCGACCCTGTTATCATTGACGTCACGGAGTCGTTCATCAATATTACAATAGCCCGTCCTCCAGAAACTGCGAGAAAAAGCACATTCATCACATATCAACATTAAGCAATCACCGCCTCTTGACGGCATTGCGAACAAGAATGAATTGGATGGAATATATGCTCTTGGCGGCATGACGCGGTTGGTGTCGCGTAAATCCACTTCTCCCTCTTCTTCGCAAGCTGGCTCCGTCAGCCCGATCTCTCAACCTGCGTCACCACATAAGAACCTTCGAGATTCAAATTCACATCATCCACATCACCACAGTCAGCAACAAGCACACATTGCCATTCAGCCTCCATGGTCAACATTCACTCAAACCAATACCCACGACATGAACGGTTTTCAACCTCAATATCTCGTATCGTCCCCCGTGCAACACGATGTTCAGTATCAGTTTGGTGACATGCGTCACAGCGTCCCGCAGTCCTACACCTTTTGAGATTATACCTGGATTCTATGGATACCATTCACCCACAAGTGCTATTAACGGTTCCGTGCAGATGATGACAGTGGACAACGGTATGACCGGTCCAGACATTACCACTTCATGGCACAATTTCATGGCACAGTACAAGTGATATTACTCGTCATTTTTATGCTGTTCTTTGTTCTCGATCATGCTTGCTTGCTTGTTATCTCACACGTTGTATTTGCTATACTGTCCCTGCAGTTTCTTGAGTAACTATTTATATATTGATACCCGGTGGATATAATGTATACAATTCATGTTATCCATATTCCATATCATTATTTGTTCAAGTGTATGGCCCCGCAGATTTTCAAATTCGCAAATGATGGCGAAAGAATATGGTATATGCACGCGCGCCTAAAGGGACGTCGCGTGGCGCAAAAAGTTGCCACGGGTAGAGAATGTTCAGATTACGATCGTACAAAGGTAGATTGTGGAACTCGTCAACAGGAAGAGAATCGACCGAGACTGTAATATTAGAAACCTCGTCGGTGCAAGTTCGCGGTTACCGTACCGTTGGCAGTTTTGTTTGCACGCGACTTGGCGACTAGTATAATTTATTGCATCGCGGTTCAATATATATTATCCTTGTTGACTCTGCGGTCGGTTTAAATCGACCGCAATTGGAATGGCATTGAACGGGTGAGTCGTCGTGCTAGTATGAGCAAGATACACCCTCGTGAATGAGTTTTTGAGGAATTTAGAACATACCACAGGTATCCACGGCCATAGGACTCTGAAAGCACCGCATCCCGTCCGATCTGCGCAGTCAACCAGAGTGCCGCCTAGTTAGTACCACGGTGGGGGACCACGCGGGAATCCTGGGTGCTGTGGTTTTTTCCTGTCTCGGTTAATTGAATTCAAGAAACTAGATTGCCTCGACATTGAACAAAAACATTGTATTTTTATTTCTACTGTGTAACACGACTAGGTCCAGCTGAGCCTCGGTGAGCAATGCGCCACTGAACAATACAGGCACTTTCTGTCATGCCTTCCCTCATCTTCGGCCAGGATCATGAACAGGTCGACTGTTGTGTTGACATAGACTTGTAGAACACTCGGTAGCGAGTGGCCCAACCGATATTTCAATTCCTAGAATATTCAGAATGACATTTCGTGCACAGAATACCGATCTGGTGTGTTTGGAAAGGCAGAGAGTGCGTTTTTCGGAGTGGCGTCGAGCTTGGGGCCCCACGTACCAGTCCTACCATCAACGAAGACGATAACTTATGGCATCGACAGTAGCCAAGTTCTGTTGTTTAATAGCGCTCATAATAATGCCTTTGCGCAGTTCATCAACGCAACCAGCACCCGCAAGCCGAGGCGTATCGATAATAGTAATACTGATGTTGTTGCGACTCGTGAGTTTGTAGATGACTTGGTTTGGTCGCCTGCTTTAATGGTGCCATTATCATATTTAGGCAGCAGGCTGCATGGGCTTACGCTTCAGGTACCACACTGGGCCCGTTTGCCAAGGACAGCGGTCTCATTGAGTCGGATGCTGAAGGCACGGAACCATGTCAACGGCGCGGGTCGCGTTTGGATTTGGATTGCAAAGTCCTTCCAACACCAACGCCCAATTCTCCCATTCCCGCTGCCACCAGTTCTTTTGCTCCGCTAGGCTCATCCCCTTGCCAGGAAAGCATATATTTACGCTACCACAACCTAACGGCTTGACTTTTCAAAATATCAGTCATGATAACCTGGTACTACAATATGGTATAATTTGGGCACTGCTCCGCATCACAGTCCCAAATCCGCAAGCTCCTGGAGGTCCCCCACGATATCCTTCGTCTCATAAACCTCCCACTGTTTGCTGGCAAGAGAATCGGTCAAGTCTTCGTCGTTGCCCCTGTCACCCGATTGTTCTGGCTCCTGCTCGTTAAGGCTGGGGCTAGTCTGGCAGTCACCAATAACAGTGGCCTGACCGCGGAGGGGATGGCCGCTGCTGCGTTAGACAAAGCTGTTGCACGCGCACTCGACCCGGAGAAGGAGCGGGCGGTGCTTGCGAAGCTGGCCGACGTGGTAGATTCTTTCCTGCTCTACATCGTCGCTTGGGTCAACAAGACGGCCAACGGCATCATGGACCGGTTATTTGGGCTGAATCCAAAGCTGAATGAGGATATCGACGAGGTAAGTTGAATGGTGGACGTGCATGCTGTCTCGCGCCTCCTACCTTCTCTCACTGAGTCTGTGTTAGTGGACGCATTTCGAGCGAGCGGGGCGAACTGGAGCTAGAGTATGACGAGGATGTACCTAATTGGAATGGGGGCGAGAAGGGGCAGTTTGACGAGCTTGGGGTGTCTTTGACGCGGTGGCAGCTGGCTTATGATGAGTGGTGGACTTATGGACATTGGATTGATGCAACTGACAGCGAAGGGTATTAGGGTTTTCAGAGAGCAATGTGAAGTAGTCATCGACTGGCCTACATCCGGACCTCGTCCACATGCTACTGAGATGACGTGGATTTGGCGGCCATCATGTAATTACTTCTTGTAAGGAAACGGAATTCCTGGAGAAAGTAAATGTGAATTTATCGAGAGTACCCGTACCCACACTGTGGCAGGGAGATGGCCCATCGGTGTTCGTCATACTGCATTCCACCAATTCTGAGCACCTGCACATCATGTCTCAGGCAGCTTTAGCGTACCCAAACCTCACTTTCAACCGAGTAACATTGTACGACTGCCTTCTGATCTTCCTGTTCACCTGCTGTAAAGCTTGCATGAAGTTGAGCCCTCTTGCATATTTAAAAGAGGTAAGAACCCTCGGGGAGGCGACATGGTTTGTCCCTGACTCAGTAGGAGTCTGCCAGCAAAGGTCACATTCATAGTACATGATGAACACGATAATGCAGCTATATAATGCAGCTATGTGATGTGAGATTGCCCTCATGTTTTTAACAACATTGTGTTTCGCATTTTGTTAGGTGTCTATAAAGATACAGGATTGGGCCTACACGCAACGGGACCCACTCGATCAGGTATCTATGCCTCTACATCAACAAGGCCTGCTTCCTTAGCTAAAGAATAAAATATGGTTTGCGGATTTGATAGCAAGTGTTCCGGGGAATCGAATTCTGCAACCCGTCCCGAATCCATAACCAAGATACGATCCGATTTCATAATGGTGTTCAACCGGTGCCTAAGCGTTGCCTTCATCAGAAAGAATTAAGGGCAAGGGATGCTTACTCACGCTATCGTTAAAATTGTCACGTCTTTGAATATAGGACCCTGAATGATTGCTTGTATTGCCTGATCAGTGTCGAGATCAACAGCCGAAGTCGCTGCAAAACAAAATATTTAGTAACTTGGCTGTTAAACACTTTGCTGGGCAAGCTTTACCTTCATCCAAGACAAAGATCTTGGACTGGGGAAAATAATCGGGTGAGTAATACTGCTAAAAATTGGAGTTCGAGACGAGACACACTTTACGAAGTAATGCTCTAGCAAAACATAGCAATTGTCGTTGGCCAGCAGATAGCGAGGCTCCGCCCTCTCGAACCGGGGCATCTAGACCTTCTGGTAAGCTTTCAACATAACTCTTCAGATGTGCCTATGACGACAATTAGCTTCGTGTGAATAACAGAACGTGTAATCTGTGCCTGTTCAAGAGCAATCCAAATATCCACGTCCTTATACTCGCCGACTGGATCAACATTCTCCCGCAGTGTCCCTTCAAAAAGATCGGGTGTTTGGGGCACAATCGCAATAGCAGAACGTACTACCCGTCACGTTAAAACCAATGTCATTTATAGAGAAGGTGCCCTCACAGTCATGCAACCCAATCTCGGTAGTGTTGATGCCATCGATTGTTATTGTGCCTGTGACCGGTTCTATTACTCGGAACAATGCCAGCAGAACCTAGCAATAGTCAAGGCATGAGTAATATGTTCCAGGAATATCTTACCGAAGATTTTCCTGCACCAGTCCTACCACAAATACCAATCTTTTCGCTCGGTTTCTAAAAAAAATCGGTAATTAAGCACTCGAAAAGTTAGTAAATGGGACAAGGTTCACTATTTTGATAGAAATATCCTTCAGGACGAGGTCTAGTTCTGGTCGATATCTTGTTGAATAATTTCTATCGTAAACGTCAGTATCATTCAGGCAAAACAAATGGTGCGCGAACTTGAACTCGATTTCGCCACTGGACGGCCAACCTTCCACGGGCTTACGCTCAGGCAATTCCAGAGATGCTTCTGGCTTAACCTCTGTCTGGTGCAGAATTCTCTCTACACTGACTATGTTCTGCTCGACTTCGCTCGCGGAGCGGACGACCCAATTCTAGAACAAGAATTAGATGGGGAATATCGACAAATTTAATCTCGGACCAATGAGGAGGTTGTGTTCGAGCGCGTACGAAATTACCATGCCCACCAGCCCGGCATCTATATGGGTGGTTCTGACAGTGAATATTGCCAATAAAGCAACAATGAAGATTATCATAGCCCCAACAAATTCGAGCCGGACAGCGAGCCAGCGGTTGACGTAGATGCTTGGGAGGTAGCATATCTGATTGCGGTCTAGCCGCTGCTGGTTACCCGCAGTGAATATTGCTTGCTGGTTAAAGGCCCGAATAATCGAAGTTCCTGCTAATGACTCCGAAAACCATGCAAATATTGGAGATCGGGAGACGGCATCGAGACGTTTGAGCTCTCTTGATGTAGCAAGATAGTACCTGCACAGATTCAGAGGTTGTTGATCAGCGACGAACGAAAATAAATACCTCATCACAAGTAGATAAAACCAGCCGAGCGGGAAAATGAACAAGAGAAACAGCGGGAAACTGAAGCCAATGACTGCGACGATAGACAAGCAAACAGCTAAAGTGCGGCATAACCCTTGGATAACGCGTGCAAGGATTTGATCAACAACATATGTGTCTTTAGAGAAGAGATTAAGAACACTGTAAAGAAATAAGCATGTTTCTGATTTGATTCTAGCATCACTTACCGCCCAATCGGTGTCAACTCGAAGAAGCTTAACGGGGCTCGCAGTAAGGCGTCAAGCATCTAAGGCAACGTTTAAAATCATTAACAAGGATCGATGAATGGTAACTGACTGAATCATGCAGTCGCTTTGCGCTTCTTAAACCACAGAAAACCCACATCAAGACAGATGAAATCCCCCCAAGAAGAGTCGAAAGTAGTGAGAAAAGGCCGTATGCTGTGAGATAAGCTAGCATTCCCGAGTTATCCCCTACCGCCCGGTTATGGTCACCCCAATAACGCAGCGTCAGAGTAGCCAGAAGGGAGGCTCCTTGTTGAGAGATGGTAGCCAGCAAGAAGAGGGAAAATCCAAGAACAGAAGCAGCGCTAATATATTCCTTGTAGACCTTTGATTTGACTTTGCCTTGTTCGAGGTGCTCTCTACTTAAGCCAGCGCCTGTAGAGGATCGTGGGGGCGGAGGTTGGGACAGCTTTGCCTTACTGTAGTCAACGTAGCCCTGGATCTTTTCTGACGATGTTATTTGACCTTCGAGATCCTCGGCCTTCTCAGCTTCAACTTCGCTCACGGGTGTGTTCGTGCCTTCGAGAATATAGGGGGTTGCTGACCCGGATTGACTAACTCCATGACCACGGCTACCTCGATGATTTATAAACAGCAAATCCGCGAGTGTCCATACTCACATTAACTTGCTCATCTCGCCGGAGTCACTACTCATGAGTGACTTATATGTACCATTTTCAAGCACGATTCCTCGGCGCAAGTAAACCAACTGATCAAACTGCTGAACAAATGAGATGCTGTTCGTCACCAGTATGCGAGCCTTCGAAGCGAGGAGACCTTTTGGCCCGATGACACTGTCTAAGTTACATTGAGATCAGTCGACATCAGCTGCCATGCCTGTTATGAACGTACTAAACACATGACGAGCAACATGACTGTCAACAGCTGCAAGACAATCGTCCAAAAGCACTCTAAATTCAAGAATTAAATATGGTTTATGTGAACAATTAATAGACACCTACAGGTCACTTCTTGCATAGACGGCTCTGGCCAGAGCAATTCGAGCACGTTGCCCACCGCTCAACTATAGCAAATTCATACAGTAACGTTGAAATATACTAGCACTGAACTCACGGTGATTCCTTCAACGTGACATTAGAAACGCAACATCATTTACAGTCAATTGACTGACCTTTTTCTCCTACTTCTGTCAAATCACCTTGAGGAAGCAGTGCCAAATCTGGGCTAAGAGCACATGCTGATCATCTGGATCAGATTTTGTTCTTAGATGCGGAAGCGAAATCACCTTCAATAACCAGGTTATAGAAAACTTCGTCATATTCATGTGAGAACAGGATATTTTCGCGCACAGTGGCAGACTATGATCCTGCGTCATCGCTGTAAGCAAAATCGCTTCATAATTCTGGACTACAACTGACCATGCATTCTGAGAAGCATACGCAATCGACCCACATACTCTTAGCTCCCCTGCCACCCGATGCATGTCACCAGTGATAGCGGAAAGTAGACTAGTCTGCAACCCAAACTGAGTAAGTGGAATGTCGGCCAAGCTCAGTGGGAAAACGACCTTTCCAGCCCCTACGCGACCAAAAATCCCTACCAGCTCGCCCTTTTTTGCTGTAAGGTCTACTCCTTCCAAGGTGGGGCTAACGTCATTACTGGACCATGTGAAACTAGCACCTTCCATGACGAGAATCTGTATATAGACGTAAGTATCAAGTAAATAGGTCTAACAGAAGGAAGACCTTATCGCCTAGCTTCAGGTTCTCGTTGTTGATCAATGTTCGTGCATCGCTTTGTAGCTCTCGTGCGTTCAAAAATTCGGATAAACGTTGCACAGAAACCACAGCTTCCACAATATTAGAAGTGACTTGACCGACCTATATAAGGTGAGTAGGAGCATGATAGAATTCCCAAAAAGTAATACCATCGCAAGAGGGAATTGCAGAAGCATGAACAACGAAATAGCCGGGAAAATAATGTCAGCTGTTAATGGTCTTGATAATGTGAGGGCAGCCATGGCAAATGAACTGAAAGCGACAAGGAGAGGAATCCCTGTCCACAATGTCAGTGTTGCACGACTGGCCTTACCTGTAAGCAATAGTACGAATTTTAGTAACCATGCTTACCATTACTATGCCAATCTTCTTCAGCATCTTCAATTCTTGATTATTGCGGGTTTCTAGGATTTTTCTCATAAAGCTGAACTCCCAAGCATAGAGCTTGATGCTACAATCTCAGTCAATTTCGAATAGTTTTCAGTCACTGCGTTAAAAACCTTTTTATATTATTCAACAGTTCGGTCATGAGACGAGTCCGTTTATCTCTATTCTTCATCTGTTCCTCTTGCATTTTTTTCAAAGCACGCGCGATGTACTGGATATCAAATCAATATAGTATTGTCAAGAGATGCAAACGAAACGTGCATGTGTTCAGAGGGATGGCCAAAATCATCACGGCAACACCGACGAAAGCAGACCACCCAAGGAGATTATAAAGCGATATGAATGCAAGCGTTATCTGTGGATTGCTCGCAATAATACTTAAAGAGCCATTTGACTACGTACCTGGAACGGACCTGAGAGTGAAATCAGACCGTACGTGCATAAGTCCTGAAGCCTACTGGCATCGACTGACATCAGGTTCACGATATCTCCGGTCGCACGACTTCGCTCGTCATTGGACAAGACCAGTGCCTTTTTATATATCACCGTCACGAGGCCTGCACGAACCCGCATCCTGATCAATGCTGAGCACAATTGTCCAGACGAAGATCAAAACAAGAAAGATACCCAGTTTCAAATGCACGTTGAAAATACTGTAGTTCCGACCAAACATGTCAGCATTATCCTCCAAAAACCCAACCAGAAAACATGCCTGATTGAGAGTAACACTCTGAAAAGTCGCCGAAGTGAACATAACGAATGCGATTAAGAAGCCTTCAAATAAACCGGGAGGAGATTGATGCTGGAAACGAGCGTCCTGATACCGTGCGATATAGGCAAGCAACCATCGAAGCAATTGGGGCTGCAAAAAAGCTAAACAATCCTGCATCAATTTCAGCAAGCCTGCCACAATATACGGTCCCCCATATGCGACAAATAGAGCTTTCCACAAAGTGCTGAGAAATCGGTGTCATGTACAACTCTGTCCACAATGATTGGTTACTCACTATCTTTTCAACGCATCTTCCAGACGACGACCTAAGAGCTCCGACTCGTCGATTGGCTTCAAAGGAGGTAGATCATCCTCTGTGATAAATTGCGTGGCTCCCCTCTGCATCAGCGGCGTCAACCAGTCAAAGGACTTAAATGCGTTAAGCAACTAAAGCCACATTGGTTAAGAACAGGACATACCCATTTACTGAAGATATTGGCCGTCAACAGAGGATTCTCGACTTGCACTTTGTCCGATTCGATGTAGTTAACATCGTATGGACCGAGGCATTCCAGAACTAAAGTAGTCAGCCCAAACAGTCCAGCTGAGAATTGTAGGCTGATGAAAAGCAAGTTCTGGCCCTGATACATGTTATATGCAGTCCGTCCCCGTATGACGAGACCGATTGTATACAAGGGCCAAAATAACAGAACAAGAGTTGCCGAAGTACGGGCTCGGGTATGATTGAGATATGTCAAAATCATTGCGACAAGTATGCCTGTGGGTTCAAGGACGTGGGGCAACAAGATTGCTACATCTTGTGATCCTAGCAGAATGAACCCTAGGGCGGTCAAACTAGCAGCAAGAGCGGATAGCAACAGTGCCTAGCAGAGAATAATTAGTCAAGCCATAGATGGTTTAGTTCTTGTACGACGCGCACTAATTTTGCCCATAGTATGAGACAACTCTTCTGAGAACGAGCTCTGGTAGGTTTGGTATAGAGAAAGCCTATTTGAAGCAGGGCAAAGCAAGTAAACCCGGCTAAAATGGAGGGAAGAATGACACCCTCTTCAAAACATGGCGTGGTATCAAAGCTGCGAATGCGAGAGATGGGTCCCCATCCCTCAGGATCGCGGCAAGAGGCCATTCAGAGTCAGAAAAGCGGTGTCGTAATAACGAACCTGGTTTTTATATCTTCGCCGGCATCTTTAGCGGCACCGAGTCACGGCGCCGTAAATAGGCGTGGCAAAATCTACAAGCCCGCTTTGTGCGCCTGAACCAATCTAAGGTATGCCAGCGCCTGATGCCCGTACTCGCACAAAAATCCCGTTGAACCCAAGTAGAGTATTGTCCAGCTCGTGCGTGTCTGACCGGTTGCGCTGTGCTCCCACTGACACCTAGTATACGCAACTTCGGGTAGTATCCCGACAAGACATTTGCCACGCGTCTTTTTGTCGGATGTGCTCTTCGTGCTGTCGCTATATGCGGGGAAAGAGTGGCTTCTGGATTATGAAGTAGGCGTTTTCTGGGTCGTCATGCGGGTTCTTGCTTGTGGAGGGTTGGGCGTCTTGGTTTGGGAAGGACTGACTAAACAAATTGCGAAACGCAAATCTGTCCAGAACATCGAGGTCCGTCACTCATTCTTTGTCTGACCCTGCGTTGTTTCATGGTTTTATGCACGTTTACAGTGGCCATTGCTCGGGACCGCATCTCTCCTGTTGTTCTTGCAACAAGCGTCCCTCTTCACGGCATTGTATCGCCTGTCTTCGACAAGGTCCGGAACTCTTTCAACCGCATCGTATGCGTTGTAACAAGCTCATTCAGGGTTATCTTGTTCACTCACTTTTCGACACTATGGATCGGTTCGCTCGCGAACCCGTCTTCGGTACGTGAACAAGTCCTCGTCAAAGTTAAACCAATTCAAACTTTACTCTAGGCAAAGAAAATGCTGGCCGTTGTGGCCGCTTTTGTTCTCTCTATGCTATCCGATTCACAAATGACCGCCTCCTCTTTCTGGCGTCACGTTCCCGGCTATGGTGCTCTCCTTCTGCATAGTATGACATCAAGTGCGTTGGACCATACGCTCGGAGTTTTATCACCGTCTCTGGGGAACGCATTTACGCTTGCAGCTGCAACATTGGGGGCGTCTGTATTTGCGCTCCCGTTCTATATGTTTAGAACCTTCCTGGTGCGTATTCTTGGTCACCTTTCTATTATTTTCCGGCTCATCATGTCTCAGCTCGGGTTTCCTTCAACCCCTGTACTTCCTTTGGCTTCTTTAGCTGCCATTCCAGTCATTGCATACTCTGTACTCTCATTATCTCGTCTCACAGCACGCTCCCTCAGTAGCATCCTGCTGGCCCAACACCATTTCTTGCTGTCCTACCCCTTTGTCGCTATTGTGTCGGCCGTCATAGCTGCCCTCGTATTTGCTCAGTTTCCAACATGGACAGACTTGGCTGTGGCGATATTACTCTACGTCGGTATGTCGTAATATTGACGTGGTTCTATCACCCCTAAACATATTGTAGGCATGTACCCCTCAAGTTCATATATGTTTTCTGGAACTTCTCCTACAAACTCGTCAAAATTGATCAAGTCGTATGTGAAGACGATCTTGTCAAATCCGGAATCCAGGAAAATCTTTTATTTCCTGATGCTGAACATGTGCTATATGCTCGTACAGATGTTGTACGGTGTGTGGACAAATAGTCTGGGACTTATCTCGGATGGTAAGTCTCTGCTCACTGGGTCTTAATATTGGTCTCAAGTACGGGGTATCAGCAATACATATGGCTTTCGATTGCATGGCAATCGGTGTTGGACTATTTGCTTCCATCATGGCAACTTGGGAACCTAATGAACAATTCACTTACGGGTAAGTGTTCTGAAATGTTATTGGAGAGGGTCGTTCATCCAGGAACCAAGTTATGGTCGCATAGAAACATTATCTGGTTTTGCTAATGGTATATTTCTTATTTTAATATCCATATTTATCGTCTTCGAAGCCATCCAACGCATGTGGGCATATGGCTTTTGATTCTATCGCAACGCACTGATTTGTGCATTAGCCTTGATCCTCCCGAAATGAATACTAGTCAGCTCCTGCTGGTCAGCACACTAGGACTTGGGGTCAACTTGTTTGGGATGTTTGCAATGGGGGGACACCACCACCATGTATGTGTCTATCGACATCTTTCTGACATAAACTAACGCGGAACGCAGGGCGGGCATTCCCACTCGCACTCACACTCACACTCTCATTCCCATTCTCATTCCCCATCGCACTCGCACTCACCCCCTCAAGCACATGCGCACTCCCCCCTACCTGTCATGGACCACAGTCATACAGACCCGGGTCATCCGGGGCATGGCAGCAGCCCCGTCCTATTAAAGGAACGTTCCAAATCCCTAGTAAATATAGAATTTGTAACAAGCAACGGCAGCCTTGGCGATCGGCATTCTCACTCACCATCAGCTAAACCTCATCACCACCATTCGCACTCCATATCTGTCTTTCCTCCATCACCAACCTCTCCCGATTCTAGTCACTCACATTCCCATTCACCTGATGCTCACGCGCATCCTCTACCTCATAACGCGGTACCAGCACATCTTTCCCTCTTGTCCCCAGCGCAAAGTTCGAAGGAAGGATTGATGCCTCCGTCGCCGAGTGTGGATTTGCAACATTTGCTAAGCCCTATGACACCGAGGTATACCTTCGGCTATGACGATCACTTCAAAGAACACGGATCAGAACACGCTCCTAACTTTCACGACCATTCGCATACCCACTCACAAGACGAAAGGGAAGGTCACAGTCACAATATGAGGGGTGTTTTTCTGCATGTTATGGCGGTACGTTGATTAAGCAACGTTTGGGTTGTGCTAAGTCAATATCATTTCCAGGATACGCTAGGATCTGTTGGCGTTATCGTATCAACGCTTTTGATCCAGTTCTATGGGTGGACTGGTTTTGATCCCATAGCATCGTTATTTATTGCTGTTCTTATAGCAGCTAGCGTTATACCATTGGTCCTTGATACGGGAAGAATCTTGTGCTTGGATGTTGGTAATCGAGACGTTCTTATTCATCGTGCCATCTCCGAAGTGCGTACTATTTGATATCAATGTCCTATGCTCATCATCCAGTTCAGCTATCTTCTATCGATGGACTGGCATCCTTCTCTGCAGCAAGATTTTGGCCAAAAGACTCTTCCAGTTTAATTGGCTCGATACATATTCAGCTGGCCCCCTCCTCGGCCTCGTTTGGCCTAACTGAGTCGCATTCTGGTCAAGAGGCTGTATATGCAAGCCTTGACCGAGTGGTGGAGCGTGTGGATACCCTGCTGCGTCAAAATATACCTGGATTAGAAGAGTTGACAATACAAGTGGAGGAATAACGCTGATTACTAGTACTGATGTAAAATTATCTGTGTATTTGACAACATAGCATTATCATACCCGGCAGTCTTATACCTTACATCCGAGAATCACATATATATAACAAATTTTATGTACATAAGGAAATAAAAGCACAATTTTTTATTGTGATTGCGGGAGCCTCGTCATTGCCTATAACGTGGTGCCTCTCTTGAATGGACCACTTGTGCCTACAGTTGAAGCAGCGGGAGGGGTACTGATCAGAAGTATGGGCGTCGGGCGAGCAACACGTCCACGTGTCGCTCGGCATTGGATTTCTTCTCAGTGCCAGGTAAGAACGTGAACGTTTTTTTCACGTTGTAATGTCCTAGAATAGACTACTATGTAGTACAATAGCTTGAAACCCTCAATTCGATGGATGTTGTTTGCTTTGCGCATCCTCCGTCGGACCTGCGGCGACAAGTGATAACTGATTCCCCGTCACGCGGTTGCATGGCCATAACCTCAATACCTGGCTCAGTTATGCCTGTGCTATACCCTAAGCAGCAGCAGCCTCTGCCGCTCTCAGCGCTGTCTATATATCCCGCAACGCCCACTCAAGTTATTGAATCCAGGCGAAGATCAAGCGAAGCGTGGGCCCGAGGCCTGACAGAAGAGCAGTATGTCCTGAGAGATGCTATGGGTGACAAGGACGAGTACGCTCGCGATGGAAGACTCGTTACGTGGTATGCAGAACTGATTTCTACGCTGGGCATACTATAAATGGTCGATTCTGTGCAGGGTCCTGGCGCCCCGATACAATTCCGATACCCTAGATTTCATGTGTTCTTGCAAAACGTGAGTAAAGTCAAAGATAGAGTTATCTAGATGTACTGAGCTCTGACTTCCAAAGTTTCAAACGGGATGCTTTGCTGTACTATAAATACGAGGATGTGGTAGAGGAGGTTGAGGGTTACGGAATTGCATCAGTATACACACCAGAATCAAATCGGGGAAGGGGATATGCGCAGCACATGATGCGATTGTTGCATTGGGTCCTGGCGCCGATGTCATTGATGTTTCCTACAATGTGGGGAACACCTCCAGAGAGGGTAAACAATTTTGGAAACGGTGCCTTTTCGGTGCTTTACAGCGACGTGGGCAGGCGGTTCTACTCGCATTGCGGACCTACTGGGGGCTCAGACGGGTGGACTGTCACGGATTCAGCTTCAACAATATGGAGGGTCTCAGACTTGGAATCAAAGCTCTCCGCACAAGATGTTTGTTCTTCGTGGATCTGGTTAGATGAAGCGGCCGTCAATGACCTCTGGGAAGCGGATGCCCGCCTCATAAAGGATGAAGTATCAAAATCCGACCCATGGGAATCAAAAATACTCTGCACGTTTCTGCCGAATAATGGAGTTTCAGATTTTCAGCTTAAAAGGATGGAACCTTACTGGAGGCAATTGCCCTTTGTTCCCAAACACTTTGGGATTACCAGTTCAGTGCCAACTGCAGGATATGGTATGAAACCAGAGACTGTATTTGCAACATGGACCATAGATGTGCGTCCTCCTGGTTCAAAGTCACTGATCTTGACGAGAATCAGAGTTCACGGAGGAAGTGATCTGAAGGTGGTTTTATCTGCAATTATAGAGTATTGCAAGCAGTTTGGATTGGAAAAGATAGAGGTTTGGAACTTGGGTGAAAAGCTACATGATGTAGCTCGACAGCTTGGAGGAGTAACATTCGAACGAGATGTTCAGTTGGCATCGCTGAAATTCTATCGGAAGGAGGCAATGGCATGGAAGTGGATAAACAATGAAAAGTTGGTCAACTCTGCTTCAACAAAGCATCATGATACTGCCAGTGCTGACTGCTACACCCATAGATTCTGTTGGTGCTGAATATCAATTTGCAATACATATAATAGTTCTATTTGCCTATTGACCACAAGTCTGCAATTAAGATGTTCTTCTATGCCCTCCAGTGGGCTTTCTAGTTCTTTGAAGTCTTCCAACTCCTCAGTTCGAAGGCATGGACCGCCATCCGCATCTTGCTTAGATTGATGGGAGTCTCTTCTGGGTTTATGACCTAGTTTGGGTGGCATATTCAAAACCTTACATGTGCAATGTGCATTGTGTACGTCACGTACGCACGGGACGTTATAAACACGTGACGATGTAATTTGTGACAGGCGCGTCGCAGGGAGACCTGACACGCGTGGACTATGGAATACGATGTCGTCGAAACCTCTGACATTGAGGAACTGGAGGAACTTAGAGCTCCATTGCCCGTTATCCGCTCTGCAAAATCTGGCTTTAAAAATGTCTACCTGAGCGATGATTTTCCGCGGAAGCGTATCAAGGCAAGTCTTCCAACCGTCGTATCGTCAGGTATCTGATCAATGGAGATAGCTATACCATCGACATTCCTCCAGTGCCAATGACTCTCTCCCTTCGACTCCATTAGCTCAGCATAGGGAGTTTATGGAAGAATGCCAGCCTGATAGCCAATTGCACGGCAATCCTTCGGAGCCAACATCGAGTCTATCATCGCAGGTTCCCGTCATCTCTCACACCATAGTCAATAATACGACTCCATGCTTATGGGAAGCGCTCAGTCCATCCTTCGTGCGGAATTCTTCTCAAGATCCTTTGCTCCTAATACCACCAGGCCTCACTCCGTCAGAACCATGCGGTTCAAAACCTACATCTGTCGGTGTCAAGCATAGTGAAGAACCAACGTCGTCCCCTATACAGTCAAATTCACCTGCTAACAGATCGGTTCTGTCTCCATTGTTTACTCCTTCGACATATGATTCTACCTCGAAGCGTAGCCATACCGCCATGCCTGGGTCAACACCCCCACAAACGAATTTGAACTCAATGCCGAGCTCCCCATTGACCACATTGGGGTCTCCTCAGGCGCCAATCATCCAAAGGCCCACGTCTCCTATGCCCTCGCTGGCAGATTTAGTTCTATCCCCTCCTGGACTTTCTTCTCCTGACGGCTTGAATCACAGATCAGAACAATCAAGAACAGATGCGATACCGCCAGTCGGTGACATAATAAATACTTCCAGGTACTCACTTCGTCAACGCCAGCCTGTACAGCTTCACCCCTACGTCATTGACAAGTTGCATTACAAGCAAGCCCTCCAAGATAATCCGGACGCCATGATCACTGTCCGGAGTCCCAGAGGAAACCGCCGTGGCCCTCTGGATGAGTATGAGAATGATGAAGAGAACGAGACGCAAGATTTAGCGAACTTCGTTATGGTCGACGTATCTAGAAGCCATCGCAGGAGCCCTGACCATACAGAAGATTTGAGCGATAACCACGCAATTGATCCCAAGGAATTGCGAATTAATTATCCTGAAATACTTCAAGATCTTCCAACTACGGATGAAGATGAAGAGGAGGAGCTTCGAGCTCTATCAAAGGAGGCTCGAGAAGTTCAAAGAAAAAGAAAGAAAATACGCAAGACAGTGTTGAAGAATGCAAAAGCTTATCCTTTCACAAATGCGACAAAGGATAGCGGACGAAGGACTCCGCGCGGTCCTACCACTACCTCTGTAATCGCAGTGGTTTATCTCATGGTTTACAACTAACTGAATTGTTCTCGTTAGGATGCACCCGAGGCGCCATCTCGACCACCATCCCAATCCATTGCCACTAGTGATGGAAACATAACTGATAACGACCTTCCTCGCAATTCTCCTCCCTTATCCAGGTCCACTTCCCCTCAGTCACCCATACAGAAACCAGGGCTTTTCTCCCGACAGTTTTCAGTGGGATAATCGGCACTCAGATCATGACTTTACACATGAGACGGCCCTGCCGTCCGACGAGGCCGTGGAGCCAGATCATTCCCATGATTCGCGGCCGGATGTGACGACAAATTATGCATTGGCTTCGAAGCCTGGGCGGCTTGTTCTTGACAAGAAAAAACAGAAAGCCCTCAATCACATGATGCCAACATCTATGATCAAGAATCTTATCCGTCAGGACGCAGGACGTCAACCTCGGAAGCGACAACTATCATTAACTGAGAATTCGGGGGAGGAGTCAGAAGGGCTATTGCTGCCTGGACAGACGAAGGGTTCGCAAGACAGTCCCAACACTACGTGCGCAGGAGATACGAGGCGACCCCGAAAGTTCGGACAATGACACTAATGAATATGGAACGTCAAGTTCAGACGTTGAGATCGTACCTCTGTTACCTCCAAGAAGTGTGAGCAATCACGAAGTGATTACCCTCGGCGATTCGGATAATGACAACGGTCTGAATGAAAGCTCAGATGAGGGCATTGCCGATGAAGATATACAGGCATACATGGGCGATGATAACGATGGTCAAAGCGACATCAGAGAGGTAAATTTGATTGACTGGATGTTAAGTAGGACCAGAACAATTGGAAATGGGAAGAGGCGCCACTCCACTACGCGGACCCAAAGGCCACGGAAGAAGAAGTATGCTCTTGACATCGTGACAGGTGGTGCCCGCAAATATGGTAGAGCCAAGCAAACTCTCCTTAGCTTCGATAAGCATACAGGCACATCCGGACACCGTGGAAGTAGGGGATCTCGCTCCATGTCAACCACGGATAACAAGGAACTTCCTGACGCATTCCAACTTATTTCCGATTCAGCGAACCGACTTGGGCGCAAAGAGAAAGCGAAACAACGAAATGCTCGCCGTAGGGCAAATGGCTTATACGTTTTCTCTGGTAAGGATAATACGCGTATTGTATCTGGCCGAAGCGAAATGCCTTCAGTCTCTGTTGATACGGTGATGACTGTCCCAGAGAGGTCTTGGGCAGATGCTTTCCAACCACCCAAATCCACTTCATTGAGCAAGACTGTAATCCAACAACCCAAAGGAAATCCTCGAGTTATCAATGCGAAAAACCACCACCGTAACGCCTCCCCGGGCCCGTTAGATGATGACACTATCCCTTCGAAAACCCCTGTTACCACGAGCATACGTCTACTTCCGCTGGGCATTAGCTTCGGAGACGAAACGTACGTCGGCAAGCGCAGGTTGGAACAACTGATTAGCGCCGTATCAATGACAACGCGAGCCCCTCAACCAGCCCCTTGCGACTTGCGAGGTTACGATCTCCGTCCAGACATGGGTTGTGATGACTTTTTGACCACGTTGCAACGCATCTGCGATGACTTTTTAGAGTTTTCTACGGGATTACCAGAAGTGGATGGTGCAGAGCATCTACGTGAATGGGACATTATCACGCGCGTCGTTTGTCAAATGCTCTCATGGTTTTATGACACTGGCGATCAGGAGGTACGCGACCAACTGCAAAGAATTGTCGAAAAGTATGCCGATGCTATTGTCGGATACGTTCGAGAATTAAATCTTACGGACAAGTCATTGGACCAGACGACCCTGCAGTTGGACTGGTTTACAGTTGAACTGCTTGCTCGTGCCGGCTGCAAGGTCACGTCCCCCGGATCCAATACTGCGATATTAAACGTTTTTCACAAGGCATTAACGTTGTTTGTTGATCACCTTATGGAACTAGGACCACTTACCTCTGTTAACGCTGTAGTGCAGGACAGAACCCTCACTAGCTCGACTTTACATCAGCAATGCGCTGAGCTGTGGGTTTGCCTAATTCACCTGTTCGCGGCTTTCCCTGCACAGACGCCGGCGAGAGGACCAAGACCATTTTGGTCTCTCGTTTTGGAGTGCTTGCGAAGACGAGAGGAACAATCTAATTTGAAAGCAAGCGAAAAAGTCTGGGAAACTATATTCTGCCTCAGCGCACTGTCGCAATTTTCTGTGTACGGCATGACAACAAGTCATCCTAGGCTTCCTGCCGCCTGGGCACTCGTGGTTTTTGCAATGAAACAGATACGTCTGGCAGCAGATCCTGTCTTGGATCAGGACTTGCGCACAGCGGCCCTAATCCTGCGAGACAGGTATATAGGTGTTATAACTTTTCGTTGTTTCCAATTATGCGACAAGTGGCGATGGCAACTCGACGATGCTTCAGATCTGTTCAACGAATTGGGCGAAATCTTCCGTAGCCGGAAGTTTGCTAACCTGCGACACGAAAAACCAGATTGTCCTCAGTTCATGTTGTCCAGTGACTGGTCAGTCCTTTCCAAAGGCGCCAAAGCGGACTCAGCTTTCACACTCTTTTTGAAACTTGTCGTAAAAGCTGCTAAGCCAGAAGAACCTGTTGCAGAACTTTCGCCAAAGTTCAAAAAGCTGTTATCACTCGCCATCCCGCTTGGCTCCCTCCCATTTACAAAAGCCACACCACCGTCCCAACAGGACCTTTCTATGCTTTTCAATCGCTACAGCGCCGTAGCTATCGGGATCTACCTTGATAGAGCAAGTTGCAGGACACGAGTTTCGCATGCGCGAACATATGTTGCGTTTAACGATGCTGACATGTCTACTCGAATGGCCGTCATTCGGGGTATGATGAACCTTGCGAACCTGATTAGAAAATTGGAGCTATATTTGGATGCAATGGCGGAATGGATTGCTGACATTTCTGCAGCACTCAGCGATGAGTTGAAGACGATACCCATGCCCCTGATCGAGCTTCAGATACAGGGCGCTAATCAAGAACAGCAACGGCAATTGGCTGTGAGGTGCCGATTGCATATATGCATACAGATGCTGCTGAGTTCTATACGTCACATCCTAAATTTATTTAAGGAAGATCGCGAATATCCTGAACCCACACTACTAGGTAGGCAATCTATAAGAGTTGACTTTACTAGCACTAATCACTTACACTGCAGCCAGCTTGAAATCTCTATTTACCAATGCCCGCATGCCTTATGAGCGCAAAACGATGCATGAAATACAACGGTTAACGATGGTCCTGCTGGATGCAAGGAGTAACGCACTGCCTCCTCCGGAGCGACCTGCTGTCACAAGCGATATCAACGCCGAAAGCCAGGATGAATATAACACTAATTTTGACTTTGATTTCAATGACCCTAGCCTGATCGCCGTCTTAGGAGATGCTGAACCCTCTGCTAATAAAGCTCATGAAGACAAGTTGTATCATGTAAGATCGTATTTCGTTAAAAGATGGCTCCTTGACTAGATGAACCTAGGCGATCAATGAGACAAACTTGTATTGGCTTTGCTGGCGGCATCTTACAAAATTTATTCAAGAGATCGATGAACAACCTTTGACGCATGAACGCATAAGGCTACTTGACAATCGCATCTATTGCTGGATCGGCTGTGCTGACATCTTGGTCCGAAATGGCAAGGTACCTTGAATCGCGATGTATATGCATGTCACTAACATCGTCAGTCGTGGTCCATCATCCTGGCGCAACGAAGCGATGTCTGGAAGATTACGAACGAGGCTCTCCGACGCCGAGTTGACCTGGGCGTGGCAATGCAATTACTGAAGTTACACCCCATGATATATTCCGTGGGTAGTCTACCTTTATGCAAAATGAAGTAACTTGACGGGCTCCAGACCCATGTGGACATGTTTTTGGACATTTTCTTGGAGTCACTCGCAACAGAGGAATTGACGATCGAGCATGATTATGCCTCTCTGTTACTAACCATCGATGGCCTTCGGCACCCCCTCTTCCAGGGACTGACAGAGCCAAGTCTAGGGGATTACAATTTTTCTATGCTCCAGTACTCGTCGCTCAGATTTCCATTTTTGCAAGGTTTGTCGAATTCAAATATTACGCCTTATGAAGTTACTAACGCAGGTCAAAGCTATTTTGAACAATCTTAATCGTGTCTTGGAGTACGACAGAGTTTCTAACGCTCCTGATTCGGCCTTAAGTAGTCAAATGTTCATCGGTTACTTCATCAAAGGTCTTTCCGCTATGCGCAGCATTTCTTCAGTCAGTATTGTTCCTCACCTTTCCGTTTTATGGTGACAAACCAATGCAGAGCCTTGCGCAGGGATCTGAAACCCGCCTATCGTACATCAAACGGTGCAAGCAAGCTTTTGAGTTCATACAAGGGCTCGAGCACATTTGTTCTCATCCGAGACTAACTTACTGGATAAGCTGGGGACGTTCGCTAGAGACGATTTCATAAGCACCTGGAGATAACGGTGCTGGAGACAGCACCCAAACTAAGAAGCAGCGCAAAATCAATGCAGTCCATCGTCAGAACCCTGCCAAGGGTAACCTATGAATTTTGGGGTTTACTAAATTGGAAAAACTGTATTATGAATCGAATGCGCTCTTGGGAGAAAGCTTGGGACGACGATGCCAGGTCGTTTGCGTTTTCGCGCATAAGGCATTTGTTGGGTTGAGTTGAAAAATCACCTTTTTAGATATCATCATAACCTGTCCGTAATGTCGTAACCAAAGGTAGTAATATGAGGCCTACTACGCGAACCGTGGGGTAACGCTCGCCCTCAGTGATGTTGCGGTAATAATTTGGATAAGATGAGCCAGTATTACAATGGATCAATGGTTGTCAATACTGCGATCGCCGTCTTTCTCCTCGTCATCGTCAAGAGGATTTAATTGTGCAGCGACGGTCATAAACCTGTTTTTCGAATAAAGGTTAGCTATCGCAAATCAGAATTGGAAGCATCTACTGCTGCGAATGTTTACATGGCTTGTAGATCGACTTGTAATTGCTCACACAAGTCAGCCGTAGTACTCAATGCTCTGTTTATTCTGCGTATGCTATGTGCAAGCTGAGCATAGAGCCTATCCTTGGCTAGTGTAGCATTCCCGTATTCATATTCAATGTGGGTCGAAGACGCAAGGACATGCCAGTGTGACGGGGGTGACGCGGTACTAACCGGTGACAAATGACTTGTGAAACCACCTCATCATTCAAGACCATCATTGTAGCGCCGCTGGTGGTGGTCGGCATCCTCGAGGGAGGTTGCACCTAACAATGGTAAGAAACGAGATGTCGGAAACGAAACTCCCTTCGTAGGTCTCCATGCACAGGGAAAGGGTGTAAAACTCACACTTACGTTTTCATCTTGTAGTAAGGGCATCGTGTTGCCACTGGTACCAATAGGACTAGAGAGCGTTGTGACACAGGAAGATTACCTCGATATTAATCGGAAGGATTCTATCGTGCGGAATGCTGCTGAGATGGCACAATGCGGTGCGGGAATCCTGCCCTTAAGAACAACCACACTTGGAAAGAGGGCCATCTTGGCTTGCTTTGGCTCTTACAATCCTCCATATTATTTCGACGGCCTCCCCATTGTCGATGCGTTGACCGAATTCAAAGAGCTTTTGTTCTTAGACACAGATCCTGGGTGGTTTGCTATATGAGGTATGTACATCATTTACATATCTCTTCGTTCATGTTGCTTACGTGCATGTCCAGTGCATGGTTGCCCAAATACTGAATTACGTCCAATGTTCCTCGTGATACATGATAATTCGGGGGCTACTCGTAGGTGCTTGTTCACGCGAATGATGATTGATAGGCTGTAGCTCGGAGCATATGATTCTTTCCCATCCGTCCTGTAAATCCTCGTTATACTAGCACTGTTTTCCATCCAACATGTTGATGACAGACATGATATGTCGGCGTATATCACAGTTTTCAGTGGGAAAGATGAGACGCCTAGCCGTGTGACCTCACAAAGACTTCCCACTCTTTGCCAGAAAAATTACGCAGGGACACCAAATCAAGCCTTGTAATGAGCGCTTGAGCGGCCAATGTGTTATATATTACTATGACCGCTAAAGCGCTAATTCATCGACCCCAATGATATATCACTTGGCGTGCCTTTAACAATGCCCGCGGCCTGCCTTTCCCCCCGAAATGCGCTATGAATAGAACGGTAGCCTACTTCCAAACTTTATCCGCCACAATGCTCGATCTACCAGTTCATTGGTTCGGTCATTCGCGTCAGACCTGACAGGACTGATGAAGAAGCAAAAACCTTCACTTCTTGAATCGAATGTCGTCGTTTAGGTTTGGCATCTATCGTTTTGGTCAATCGTTTGTCAGCCATTATGGATATTTCAGGTTTACATCATGTACAGCTTTGATCAGCGAGATCACGATGGATGGTGACTGGTTGACTGGTGATAGTGATGTTACGGTAATAATTTGGATAAGATGACAATTTCGTGCCAGTATTATAATGGATCAATGGTTGTCAATACTGCGATCGCCATCTTTCAACTCCTCGTCATCGTCAGGAGGATTTAATTGTGCAGCGACGGTCATAAACCTGTTTTTGCGAATAAAGTTTAGCTATCGCAAATCAGAATCAGTGGAAGCATACTTTGCGGCATCTACTGCTGCGAATGTTTGCATGGCTTGTAGATCGACTTGTAATTGCTCACACAAGTCAGCCGTAGTACTCAATGCTCTGTTCATTCTGCGTATGCTATGTGCAAGTTGAGCATAGAGCCTATCCTTGGCTAGTGTAGCGTTAGTCGGGATTGCCATGTCACACTTCGGCCGAGTCACGCACTCGGACTCATTCTCAGTGAGAATGACGTGCTCTCAACTCCTGGACTATTTTTTACACCGTCTATCATGTCCGTAGCAAACGTCGTTGCTCGAATCGCCTACTTTGCTTCTGATGTTGTGCTGGAATCACAACCGATCCTTTCTTCGTTCACCTCAACATTAACGGAACATCGGCCGAAGGTACTACAACTCCCCTACGGTGCAGATCCTGGTTCCACTATCTTGCGGTACTCTAATGATGCCGTCGTATCATTCATGGCATCGTCCAATGCTCAACTGGTATCAAGACTTGCGTTACATCTCTCCGATCTTTCTTCCCGGCCTGCAGTACTCCATTTAGCTGTTACTGACGACCTTTCTGACGTTCTTCAATTGCGGTCAGCGGTTCCGTACTTCGTTCTTTCGACTTCTCCCCAACAGGCCCACGATCACGCTCTTCTCACCTCGAGATTAGCTCGAGTGGAACATAAGGCCGTTATACACGCGTACTACACTAGCGGCGATGCTAGTAGTGTCGACCAAGTCCCTGAGGATCAGATCGCTCCCTTCTTGTTTGGTCCAAAGCGTCCAATCTCTTCTAATGGACACGCTATAGTAAACGGAGGCTCTCAGTCACTAGTCAACGGGTATCAGTTGAACGGACGGGCTAATGGCCACGCAAATGGCTATACCAACGGAAGCATCAACGGTTATGCCAACGGCCTTCCAGGCTTCCGACAAAGCGACGATCCGGACCTCGCCGATTTATATTCGGCTTATATTTCTGCCGGTCTAGACACTTTGGCACTCACACGTAGACCGTTGAAGGCACTAAACTTGCACGGTGATCTACAATCACAAACTACTCTAGTCATCCTTGGACCTTATAACAATACTGAATCATCCAGCAATGAAACCATTATTACATTGTCATTGCTCAATCCTTTACTTCCTTCGCATCTTCTCAGTGCCATTCCCGCCAGCGCAAACCGCGTCGTCGTTCTTGAACAAGTTCGTAAATGGAATACAAAATGGCTACCGCTGTATCTGGACGTGGTCCAGGCTCTGCAGCAAAGAGACGCTTCGGACAGGCCTGTGGTCCAAAGTGCTGTTCTCGAGTCTGATGACAAAGCTGGGCTCTCCGGTGTCATGCATCGCGCTCTCGATTCATCCGCGCTTCAAATTGGAGGTGCTTTGACAGGCCCAACGATTACTGTCCCACCTCGCATCCCTCGACACGAGTCTTCATACACGAAGATACTCTCGCACCTCTTCGGTGAACGATTGGAGGTGACGAACTCCCCTTCCCTTATCGCTTCACTGGGTGATATCGCCACGAGCCCCGAGTTTGCGCTCGGACGTGTCAGGGGACAGCTGGAACATCGGAAAGAGCTTATAGACGCCGTTCAAGATCTGTTGCACGACGAAGAATTAAATCCCGAGTTACATCACCTCCTCAGCCAATGGATCATGGTCAAGGATCATGCGGCAAAAAGCAGGGTAGTTGGCGACCAGATCGTTTCAAAACTGGAATCAGGTATCTCCAAGGATCCTCTGGCTTCGAAAATACTTTCGTTGCGCTCTCACCTTCCAGCGCTTTCCCGGTGGATAATTGGCTCAGATGCCTGGTCTTATGACCTCGGCTCGTCTGGTCTGCATCATGCCATCGCTTCTGGTCTCAATGTTAACATTCTTATCATTGACACTGTTCCCTACTCGAAAAGGAATAGTGCTGACCCCCATCGTCGCAAGCAGGATGTTGGGCTCTATGCGATGAATTATGGAAATGTCTACGTCGCTAGCGTTGCAGTATACAGCTCTTACGCCCAGGTCCTACAGGCTGTTGCAGAAGCTGATCGTTATGATGGACCCAGTGTCGTCCTTGCTTACCTGCCTTATCAAAATGAGGATGCGCCAGCGCTCGAAGTCCTCAAAGAGACCAAGCTGGCAGTAGATGTGGGTTATTGGCCTTTATATCGCTGGGACCCATCAAAGGAACGTCAAGGAAAAGAACCGTTTTCATTAGATTCGGATGCTATCAAGAACGAGTTACGACAGTTCTTGGACCGTCAGAACCATCTGTCGCAACTTGTGCGTTCTAGGCCCGAAATTGCTGCTGAGCTTGTAAGCAGCCTAGGTGAAAATATCAAAGAGGCTCGCAAGAAAAGGGCACAGCAGTCGTACAACGAGCTGCTAACGTCATTGGATGCACCGCCGTTATTGGTTTTATATGCATCCGATGGCGGTAACGCCGAGAAGGTTGCCAAGAGGCTCGCGAACAGGGGCAAAGTTCGCGGGCTTACTACCACCGTTGCTACTTTTGACTCTATGCCCCTTGACAGCCTGGCAAACGAAGAGTATGTCGCATTCGTCACATCAACCGCCGGTCAAGGAGAACCACCGCAAAATGGGCGTCAATTTTTCAAGGCAATCAACGCCGCGGCCGGGCGTGGCGAGCAATTGCTCACCAAGCTCAAGTTCGCGGTCTTCGGCATGGGCGACAGCCATTACTGGCCTCGCCCCGAAGATGCTCATTACTACAACAAACCTGGAAAGGAGTTGAATGCGCGGTTGGAGGCCTTGGGTGGACAGGGCTTTGCCAACGTTGGACTGGGAGATGATCAAGACGCCGATGGGTACGAGACAGGCTATAAAGCCTGGGAGCCCCTCATTTGGAAGGCGCTTGGTGTCGACTCGATCGAAATAACAGAAGCTGAACCAGAGCCAATCACGAACGAACATATCAAGGTTGCGTCTGGGTACTTGCGTGGGACCATTGTGGAAGGTCTTGAAGATACGAGTACAGGTGCTTTGGCCCCGAGCGACACTCAGTTGACTAAATTCCATGGTATATACCAGCAAGACGACCGCGATATCCGCGATGAGCGTCAAGTCGAAGGGCTTGAACCTGCTTACGCTTTCATGATTCGTGTGAGGATGCCTGGAGGTGTTTGCACTGCTAAGCAGTGGCTTCAGATGGATCAAATCGCTGATGAGCACGGATCGGGGACATTCAAGATCACAACTAGGCAAACGTTCCAGTTCCACGGTGTTATCAAGAGGCATCTCAAGTCAGCTATTCAAGATATCAATCGTGTGTTGCTGGACACGCTCGCTGCTTGTGGAGATGTTAACAGGTGTGTTGCACATTTTGTCCAATTTCGATGTATTGAACCGTCGCTAGGAACGTCATTTGCTCCTCCATACCCACGTTGTCAAATATACATGCCCAAGTATACGAATTTTCAAAGCAAGTTAGCGGGCATCTTATTCCAAGAACAACAGCATACCATGAGATTTGGCTAGACAAGAAAATGGTTGCGGGCGATGCGGTACAAGATTTTGAGCCATTTTATGGTGAATTTTACCTCCCGCGAAAGGTATGATTAGCCGCACTTCCTGTCACAACTTCTTACATTGGACAATCTAGTTCAAAATTGCTGTTGCTGTTCCTCCTACGAACGATGTGGATGTATTTGCCAACGACGTCGGATTCATCGCCATTGTTAATTCTCGTGGAGAATTGGTCGGATTCAACGTAGCTGTTGGAGGCGGCATGGGTGTCACTCATGGAAACAAGAAGACCTACCCACGCGCAGGCGAACGAGATTGGATTCTGCACCGTCGAGCAAGGGAAATACTGTAGCAGAAAAAATTATGCTTGTTCAACGCGACAATGGAAATCGTGTAGAGTGCGTATATTATCGCCCCTTACATTCTTAAAGTGCAATCCTGACATGCGTGCCATAGCCGTAAGAACGCGCGTCTTAAGTACACAATCGACAGAATGGGCTTCGGATGTCTTCAAAGCCAAAGTGGAAGAGCTTCTCGGATATGAACTCGAAGCTCCTCGACCTTATTCATTTGACCGGAACATCGACGACTTTGGCTGGCACCGTGGCTCAGATGGAAAGCATCATTTCATGATGTTTATCGAAAATGGACGAATCCAGGACGAGCCAGGAAAAGAATTCAAGAAAGGTTTGCGCGAGATCGCAAAGGTGCACAAAGGGGAGTTCAGGTTGACGGCAAACCAACATTTGATGCTGTCTGATATACCGGGGGAAGAGGTGCCTCGTATAAAAGCACTCTTGGCACAGTACAAGTTGGACAACTTGTCCTATACGGGACTGAGATTGTCCAGCTCCGCCTGCGTCGCGTTCCCAACATGCGGATTGGCCATGGCCGAATCAGAACGGGTGAGTGCCTTGGTAATGATGTTCAGTTGGATCAGCTGTTCAGACAGCCATGTTAGTACCTCCCGCTTCTCATCGACAAAGTTGAAAAGATCTGCGAAGTAAACGGTCTCAGAAATGATTCGATCGTTATGCGCATGACCGGGTGCCCCAACGGCTGCGCTAGACCATATCTTGCGGAAGTCGCGTTCGTGGGCAAGGCCCCGGGAACGTACTCTATGCTTCTTGGAGGTGGATATTATGGGCAGCGCTTGAACAAGATTTTCAGGGGTACGCCTTTTCTTGGCTTGTGTGGTACGCGGCTCTGATGGATCTGGTAGAAACGGTAACTGAACCCGAGATACTTGCTATTCTTCGACCAATGATCAAACGATACGCTCTGGAGCGCCGGGAAGGAGAGCGTTTTGGTGATTGGACAATAAGGGCTGGATACATTTCTGCGACGACAGAGGGTAAGGCCTGGTACGAAGGCATGGGTGGAGAAGGGGAACACCGCGAGATTGCAGTGGCAGCATAGAAGATAGAAAGTTTGGTTATTTAACCCTATGTATATCAAAAAACGACACTCGTTGTTTCACCAAGAGCCTCTCTGATGGACTTCAACAGCTTGTCCAGAGGGTAAGGTCTGGAACGTGAGGTGGAGAAGGGAAACACCGCGGTGGCAGCATAATAGAAAGTTTGGTTATTTAACTATATCAAAAAAGACAAGAATTCGTATCCACTCCAATCCAGGTCATGTCGCCGACCATAGGTTTCTACAATGGTATCCATACTTCACTCATTGTTTGGAAGACATTATTTCACCGAGAGCCTCTCTGATGGACTTCAGAACCTTGTCTACATCGCCTCGTTCCTCATCTATCGCCGTTACGCCCATGTGTCTACGAACGAATTTAATTTAAATACAAGATGAAGAGCAGAACCAACGTACCCAATCCGGAAATACATATCTGGGATATGGACTTGTAAGACCACGGAAGGAGGAAGAAAACATAACAACAGCTTACCTTTGATCTCCTTATGCACACCACCGGCGACCACGACGCCCTTGTTGGCCAACCGTGGTAATAAGTCACCTCCAGTCACTCCCTGAGGATAGTACAACTATCCATTCATTCAATCAACACGGCAACAGATATAGACCACATCATGCTTACCGCCGTCATTCCATTAGCCCTTTCTTCCAACTTCTCCGCGACAAATTTGAGTCCAAGTTTCTCTACACCCTGTCTGATCTTCTCTGTCGTCTTCCTGTGACGTTCTAGGCGTTCTTGAAGAGGAATAGAGTTGGAGCGAAGTATGAGCTGCAAGGACGCATGGTATGCATAGATGAGATTGACGGGTGGAGTGGCGAAATATGCAGCCCGGTTCTCTTCGTACGCTTTCATGATGGGAAGCCAGCTTTTTGGCACTAAGTCTCTCCATTTTTGCAATGAGAAAGGAAAGAGCTGCTTACTTATCCCACGACGCATAGTAGGATGCGACCGGTGTCTTGCGGGCACGATATACGGCCAAAGCACGCTGACTCGCTGCCAGGATGGACAATCCAGGGGGTGCGCCGAGACCCTTTTGACTGGCGCTGAGAATGACGTCGACATCCCAATCGTCCATTCTCAATTCTTCGCTTGCGACAGAGCATACAGCGTCTACGGAAACCTGACGCGCAAACGTGATTTCAGCATTCCGCCTGCAAAAGAATGGGAAAAGAGGCACATACCAGCGTTTGAGGCGAAATGCGACGTACGACCTCCGTCAAGGCCTTTACGTTGCTCAACACTCCCGTAGAGGTATCAACATGAGTAATGGTAACAAGTTTATACTGTTTTTGTCTAAGAGCTCCTTCTAGTTGAGAAGGGGTAACGGCAGCACCGATGGGTGCATTGAGTTGGGTAACATTGGCGCCATATGCCTTCAAGCTGGGACGTGTGAGTAACGGTAGGGGGCAACGAAGCAAAACACGTACCAGGCAGCGAAACCGCCCCCAAAGTAACCGCTGTGCAGCACGAGGACATCATTCCCTGATTCGACCAAGTTGGCGGATACCTGGTCCCAGCCGAGCGTTCCACTGCCGCTAACAAGGAACGGCTGTGCGTCTTTCGTCAATAGGACCTCCCTAGAGCCGTTGATCTCGCCATCAAGCACCGTCGATCATGACGATATAAGAATGCAGCGTACCGAGTCATGCGAATGCATTCTCCAAAGACGTGGACGAACTCGGAAGAGACGTGCGACATCGAAGGGTGAGCATTGGCATAGAGGACTTCATCCGCAACCTCGATAGGTCCTGGAATGCTGCATAAAAGAGATTTATCTCAGCAAAAGTGATCATCTAATGATAGCCATCAGTTGACTGACACAAGAAGCCTAATAGATGCCGCTGTGTACGTTAGTTCCCCCACAATGCCTGTATGAGGACCTACTTGTGAGGAGCCTTATTCAAGGAGATCAGGGATTACTCGGGGATGAAAGGAGGGTACACAAACCTGTTTGAACTGGGGTGAGGACATGGCGTAACGGACCAAAGGGCGAGTGATGCGAGTAAGCCTGGGTATGGTGAACATGGTATTAGAACGGCATTTCTAAGCTAAAAAAGCGCCGGATGCGGCACTCCGATATGAGACGGATCAGAGGCTGCGGAGAACCGGTAGCGGAGGTATCAATTTTTTATTCATCCGAGGTGTATCTACAACAGACGATTCGCCTAATTAACATGCCGTTCCGAGGCATCGTGAACGAGAAAAAAAACGAATAGAAGTAGAAGAGATACTCAGATCGCACCCTTTATGCCGACCCTACGATACTTTTCCTCAAACGCCTCCCTCAGCTGGCGATACGCATTTTTGCAATCCAGGTTCTTCTTCTTATCAGGATCGTTTGGATTCTGGAACAAGCCTGCCGAGTGATTAATTAAAAATGTCCTCGCGTCATCTAGCGACTCAAACGCGAGCTCTCTTTGAATGAAGCTGAGTGGGATAGAATGGTATCTGTTGGTTCACTTGATAAGTTAAACCATCGAACATCGAACATCAAGAACGTACGCTTTGGTTATGACAAGTAGAGCTTTCACCCTCTCCCGATTAATAAAATGATCCATGATATATGCGCCCATATTCGGGGCGTCTTCATATAACTGAAATAACGAATGATAATTTCCCATTGAGAGAGCCCTGGACACACTCAGAGCATGCTTCACTGCATCGTCCGCTTTCTGTCTGGGTGTTAGTTGACCTACAAATAAATTCAATTCTGCAGGGAACGTCAAGACAAGTTCCACAATTATAACAAAGCGTACCGCTTCGATTTAACCCGTGTAGAAGCATAAGGATACGATATGCGGTAAATTCTTCTACTCTGCCTGGTATCCCAAGTTCATAGAGCATTTTGAGTGTTGCCTGACACTGATTGTACTCTACCATATCGTCCTGGAGAATATTCAGACTCAACTTCTTTGGTTGACTACACACTTACGCTTTCGAGAGCCATCCGAGCATGTATTTCATAGACTTGCACAGTAAACTCATTCTTGATGCGTTGAATCTAATGCCAAACACGGAAAGGTAAGTAACGAGTATAAAAGGTGTGACAGATGGCACCAGGGACGCACCGTCAGATCTTGCCTCAAGCTTTTGAACTGGCTACATATCCAGTTGTAAGAAACTTTTTCTCGCCATTTCTTTTTCAGTTCAATCAAAGTCTGCTGAAGAACAGGATAAGGCCGTATCTGCTCGGGTTTAGGGTCCTGGAATCAAATAGTGATTAAGGCAGAGAAAATGGGTAAAAATAAAAAGAGGTGGTGCGCATACTGTTGTTAGTCTTAGATAGTCCTTGAAAATCTCTTGCGAAGTTCCGACTATGGTGTGTCGGTCCCAATCAATCACGTTCTGTCCAGTTACTAAGCATGCGAGAGCACTCTGCCATGTGGAGCACCACGCACAGGATCTGCTTCAGGGTCATCCGCGGCGGCGGCATCTAGACCATATGGCGACGCAGACCGAGACAGAAGACTCTTGCTCTCGAACAAATGTCCACGGTGTAAGTTTGCCTTGGGTAGAGACGGTCCAGCACCATTGCTGATGCCGGAACCGCCACTTACTTGTAATGTTTTCTTCCGCTCAGGTTCAACAGCGAAGCGTGCAGCCCGTCTTTCTAAAGCTGCTTGGTCATTCGGATCAAACGCGGACGATGCTGTTGTTGTAGTTGTAGGGTACCCATAAGCTCCCATATTCTGCAGGTGCTTCTGCGCTTTTTTAGCCTTCTTACTTGACGTAGGATGTTCCGTTCTGTGAAGTTGTTTAGCTCAGTCAGACGTTAAAAAAAAGGCTCTTTTGCGCACGTCTTCCGTTTGAGACTGTTCAGAACTGGCGGGGGTTTGGGTTGCAAACTGGTCCCAAAGAATTTGAGTTAAACATTTCTCAACCATATAGCAACAGCACCTTTGCAATTGCACTGCAGCCCAATCGGTCGTCCATAGTGCTTGGGCTGCAAAAGCTTCACTTATTACCTTCTTGAGCTCGGTTTGAGCATCTGCTCTGTTAGCGTCTGTCATTTGACCAAGACACTTTGCGACCCATTCTCTGGGAGTTCATGTCAATAAATAAAGTGTGCACACGAGTAAAAGCTAACTTGAGCTGTGGTGGCCAGGAATCCGAGGACATAGTAGTGATGAATACGAGGTTAAGCCGCGAGGATCACACCGGTCATGGTATAACAAATAGACGTAAACAGACTAAATATACTACGAGTCGATTGTCTATGCTAAAACTTTCTAATGTGTCTTACCAGTCGGTGGGTTATACACTACGCCTCATTAGTATCTTTTCAATCCATATGATCACACAACTTACCAATCTTCCGGTTCTTGATTGGCGACCATTTGAATCGCTTCACATATAAACTCAGCAGAGTCAAAGCAGAGCATAAAATCACTGCCTTGATGCCGTATTGTTTCCGTATGTCGTGCTCGGGCTCTGCTGCCCAGTTGAGGAATGTAACAACATCCTTGGCCAATTGTGAAGTCGTGGCAGGAGTTCCTGCAAGACATCTCAACAAGGATCCCAAATACACGGAAAGAATCGTACCGTCTTCGAATTCAACCAGGCCATCGAAAAGAACGCGAGCCATGGAGATTGCACCACCTGGGAAGTAGGGGTTATAGTTCATCCCTTCACGGACCTCAACACCCGCTGGGGGGTCGATGTAGCCAGTCAGAAGCGAAAAGATATAATCCTTGCCCTTCTGTCAGATTCAAACCTCTTCTGCAATACACTACACTTACTGCACCACCATGACGAGCTTTGACGATCAAACTCAAGTCGGGGGGCAAAGCGCCACCATTGCTAGCGCGGGCAGCTTGCTCATTGGGGTATGGTGCAGGCATATAATCGGAAAGTTTTCCAGGGCGTTGGAACATCTCTCCCTGATCATCCGGGCCATCCGTATATTCTACTTCTTCTGCCATTGCGCGGGCTTCATCGGCAGTGTGCGATACGCCGACGAGATTACGCCAAGCGATGCGGTCCAACGAGTGACATGCGGCACAAACTTCGCGGTAGACTTGGTAACCCCTTCGAATGCTGTTTTTCAACGTGATAAGTTAGCTGTTCCTTACAACCAGCACCGCGACCGGTCTGCTTACCTGGCATGGTCAAATGAATCGAACAAACCATTGTGTGACCACGGATGTGCAGTAGGGTGCAATCCCTCGTCTGCAAGACCGCTGGCATGCACTTCCCCGATGAACGGAAGCGTGCCGTATAAATGTGTGTACCAGGCTATTGACCCGATGGTCAAAGCAGAAAGTGACGCGACTGTTGCACGAGAGTTTGCGAATGCCTTGAGTTATTCTCAACACTTGGTCAGGTTAAGCACATGATACATGACGTACCTCAAAAGTTGACGATGAGGAATGGGTGGAGGCGTTTCGGACCTGGCCGTGACGTCCTTGTTAAAAGTGTTGCATAGCACTATTCCGCGTTGTACGCACCGAAACAAATGCAGAACGGGCATATGCGGAGACACAGCCGTGGCCTGCAGCTTTTCTCAAGGCTCCCGCAGACAGCCTCGAGAACATTTTGGTTCTAGGATTTTGGAGGAGAGTGACGACGAAGTTATCACGTCACGCGTGTGACACACTCAACGGAATGAACCGGAGGGGATATTGGCTACAGGTACTCTTCCGTATCTATTAGTACAGTCATAATATTTCGCCCATCTGCACTGAGCTAGTGAGGTCACACGGCTAGGCGTCCGGTGACATATCATGTCTGTCATCGACACGTTGGATGGAAAACAGTGCTAGTATAACGAGGATTTACAGGACGGATGGGAAAGAAT
The DNA here is from genome assembly GCA_015039365.1 of Amanita rubescens. NCBI lineage: Eukaryota > Fungi > Basidiomycota > Agaricomycetes > Agaricales > Amanitaceae > Amanita > Amanita rubescens. The sequence goes on from WION01000030.1 coordinate 224,663, forward strand.
CATTCGCCCCAGGCTCAATCATCATTCGCGTGAACAATCTCTAAAATAACGGATTACAACGCGCGAAATTAATTCTGCAAAGCCGCATTCTGCTAGCCACGACTCGAGAAGATTCAATTTTGGGCCTGCGCCGGTGCGTTCAATTTCCTTTCTGTTCATGCAATCCTGAAAAAAACAGTTGTTTGATGGACAGTTTAACGTTTAACCTCCAAACTAGTATTAGTCACGACGACGACCGCAGGCGGCTCTTAAAAAATTGTCGGTTCTTGCCACGACGAGCTGTGTGGATCAGAACGTGTGATATCAATTATGCCGTAGCACGTGACCATCATTGCTAGTTCCTCCAAATGTCAGAAAAGCGGCGAGCGGAGATCGACGCGAAGCGCGCAAAGATCGAAGACATCAGAAGAGCTCGCGCAGAACGACAAAGAGCTCAAACTGAACGTAGAACGTCCGAGGTAATCATCTCTCCTTCACTTACAGCCATGTTTAACGCCAAGAATAGTCGACGAGTCTAGCAAGGAAACGTCTCGACGTTGAAACGATAGTGAACGAAATCCTAGGGTCCAGTACTCCTTCAGGTCCAACAAGCTTTGACAATTCCCCTGTTGCGTCCACACCCAGTACACCAGCCGTTAATCACACCGTATCTCTCCCTGGACCATCCACACTTTCCATATCCACCTCCGGCCGTGTCAGTAGACAGAGTGACGTATCGACCTCTGACAGGTACACATCAGGCACGACACAAGTACAGTCGGCAACTGAACATGTCATTGACCGGTAGGTCACGCGTCGTACACTTCTCCTTTTCATTAATGTTCAGGGCGTGTGCAGTGCCGTAACGCCCCGGTTATACGCTGATCTAATAGACGTCGAGCAAGAATTGTTCGTATTCCCTCAAAAGGCTTGTGTGATTCCACCTGCCACCTTGCGAACCGGAATGCTTACACATTTCTAGGAGCGTGTGATATACAATAAAGAAGTCCAAACCACAGAGGTCGAAACGGAACCAATACGACAGCAAGAGGACGAAAAGGACGTCAGGCAGCGAACAAGGGATGCCGAGGCTGAAGCCGAGCAGTTGGCTCGCGAGAAGGAGTTGGAGGAAGAAAGTGCAAAGCTGGATAGAGAGCTCGAACAGGAGATCAAAGGTGCCCAAGATTTGCTCGTTGCACATTGTATTGACCACTCTTTAGATCTCACGGAGGATGAGCGTACCAGCCTTCTATCCGCACCCGAATTTCTGGAATTCGTAGAAATGTCATCAAAAATCGTCCAACGTGCCTTGAATGATAACTACGATTATATACGTGATTACACGGTCGGAACTGAATCTGGAGGGTGAGATCTTCCGCGCTTTTGTGTCAGAAACACCAACGCAGTTTTCGGCAGGGACGACTCGGAAGGCAAGCGCGTAAAGCGTATCTGCGAGTTCCACGATGAGCGGCATACGAAGAACAGATCAATTACTGATGTCGATTGGTCACCAAAGGTATACACCTTAGCTAATAAAATCCTTGGTCTCATATTTTTCTGTAGTACCCAGAATTGAGCGTGGCTTCATATAATAAAAATCCAGCGGCGTTGAACGAACCAGACGGCATTGTTGCAGTATGGAACCTTCATCTACTAGAACGACCAGAGTTCGTTTTTCACTCTCAAGTAACCCACTTGTATTCCAACCCGTCACTCCTTTACCAACTTACACTTTTTCATTACAGTCTGACGTTCTTTCCGTGACATTCTCCCCTTTCCACTCGAATCTTGTTTTTGGGGGCACATACTCAGGCCAGATATTGCTGTGGGATACGCGTTCCAGACATTTACCCGTGCTAAAGACGCCTCTATCCGCTGCAGGCCATACACATCCCGTGTATGCGATGCAAATGGTCGGCACCCAAAATGCACATAACCTAATCACAAGTAGCTCAGACGGAACCGTATGCAGTTGGCTGGTTGATATGCTTGCACAACCTCAGGTCTGTAACTACGGCCCTGTAATCTACATTTGTCTAACGCGACGCAGGAAACGTTAGAGCTCGTCCACGGCGGACATAACAAAACCGCTGAGGTCGCTATCACTTGCCTCGACTTTCCCGCTTCAGAGACGACAACGTTCTGGGTAGGGACAGAAGAAGGCTACGTCTACCAAGCAAACCGATACGATCGCGCAGGCGCAAAAGCAGGTCTTAACCAACACGAAGTGTACCGAGGTCACGCTGGACCCGTCACTGGGCTACACTTCCACCCTATCGTTGGTCCCGTCGACTTTAGCGATCTATTCTTGACATGTTCTGTCGACTGGACCGTCAAACTCTGGCGTGCAAGATCCCTCGGTGCATCGGCCGCCGCCGCCGCGGCAGCCGCAGCTCACGGCGGGAAGGTGGGAACTGGAAGCAGTGGCGTCGGGGGTGCAGGCAGCACCAGTGGTATTACCCCTCTATACAGCTTCGACGAAGCAGACGATTACGTCTACGACGTCAAGTGGCATCCGGCCCATCCGGCGTTATTCGGCATGGTCGACGGGTCAGGCAAATTTGACGTGTGGAATCTCAACACGGACACGGAAGTCCCCGCGGTACAAACAACGGTCGGTTCAGGGCGCGCGCTGAACAAGATGCAATGGGACCGGAAGGACGGAAGGCGAGCCGCGATTGGAGGGAGTGACGGACGGTTGTATGTGTATGATATTGGGGATATGGCTATACCCCGTGAGACTGAGTGGGCAGATTTGCAAAAGACGATTGCGGGTATGGTGGGAGGTGGTAGCGGCGTGGGCGGTAATTATCACCACGGGCAGGTGAATGGCACTGTGCAGTCTCCGCCTGCAATGCTGTCGTCATCATCCCTGATGGATTTAGCATCTGCGCCTCTCCTTACTGGACGATAATACCCAATATTTCTGTGTTATATACAGCGGGATTTTATGATAGAGCTTTCATAGTCTGCATCTGCAATTTTACAAATACTTGAAGATCAGGCACCGAAGCCCACGTGTGATCATCAGGCCAAGGCAACGCCCAACCTTTAGTCAACACCAACATTGATGCGAACATATTAAAAATTGATAGAATGTCGCGGTAAGGAACCCGCTCCGACTGCGTACAGGGTTGGCACTCCGAGAGGATGGTAAAATCATAATCCTTATTCGTCCAAGGGCATAATAATAGAAATAACCGCTATCTGTGGAGATATCATCCAGCAATGATAACAACTCTATGCCAATAGACAACAAAGCTCTATCAATAGCGTGTGAACACGGTTCGCGCAACAGCTGATAAAATGGCACACCTTCAGCGCAGCAGCAGAGACATAGTCCAGCTAGACATGCTGTGAGTGTACCGTCATTTCGAGCTGGGGCTTGTTGCCTGACGACGGTCATGTGAACATTACAACCTTGGAAAAGATCAAAACAAGCGCCACTTACACATATACTGTCTGTGGCGGAGGCTGAGGAGCATACCCAGGTCCGGGTCCAGGTCCATAGCCAGGCTGACCCCCGTAGCCTTGGTAGGATTGTTGAGGATGCTGGAGTAAAGCTACGTTGGCCAACTCTGCCGGGCGATTTTTCTCTGAGGACGTACCTGCGGATAGTACTGGCCCGTTGGAGGACCTGGAACAATCGTCAGTACGGTCGTCTACGCAATTCCAGGTCCAAGTTCGAACACCAGAGACCCCGAGAAAGTTTCGGAATTCCAGTTCGCAAACTGAACCTGGGTAACAATGGAACATTACCTGAAGGTGGTGGGTAGTAACCTCCTGACTTGTTGTAGTAGTCGTTAGCGCTCATAGAAAACTCGTGTATGTCACAGGAATGGAAGTAAGAGAAGAATGATAAGTGCGGTGGCTCCGAGGTGCGATGGGAAGAATCTGCCGATTTATATTTGCGCGTGCTTGACCAGTTCAATTCGATCGCTAGCGCAGAGTCCGCAGCCAATTGCAATGGCTGTGGCAGACCTGTGCACTCCCGCAGTCCTTGTCAAGGCAGCTGGCGGTTGAGATTGGGTAAGTTCATCACCGCGCGTAATCCTTGAGGACTCAACGAGGTTGCACCGGCCCGATCCTTCCTCGGATGTCGGCAGTAAAGTTTCGAGTAGTCCCACACAGCCTTCAAGTGTAGCGAGGACGCTAGCCCGAATATCGCGTCTAATAACAGTTTCTATATCTCTATCTAATCTATGATATATAAAAATGATGCGCGGCAATGGATCGCGGCAGGTTTTCCATCAACGCCGATATTTGTACGGCTCTAGCAAGGAAGGCACTTTCTGGTCACAGGGGACCGGGATAACAAAAGCCGAAGGTGTGTAAGATATATGGGGTATGGGTCGTAACAATAAGTTCGAATAGTGGAACGAAGTAATTGTGGAATAGTACAGACAGTAGTCTTGGTCGCAATGTTCGCCATTATGTCAATGCTATGGATGATCAGATGAGGAAAATATTCCAATAGTAATGCAAATGTGTCATGGGTGGGTCATGTATGTAAACATCCTTGCTCCCTGTCGGAGAAAGGATTGCGTTAACCGCGTCAGAGCTAAAAGATGATTAGTGTGTTGGGCCCTGCACGTCACGGCATATCCACTTACGTGCTGCAGTGTATTCTGCCCGATCGACAACGGTGAAAATTTGGGTGCGAGTCTCAGCTAGCTTGGTACTCTGTCGTGTCGTGCTTGAAGCTGCGGTCGTATCTGGACTGCGTAGAGAACCCATCAGAATGGTTACGAGTCATCAGTTCAGGCACATGCCTGTATATCCTCAATAAACTTATCCCAAGTTGATACTGGCCACGCCACCGGATGCTGACGTCTGGAAATAGAAAAAATAGACCTAGATTCCCTTGTAGGTCTTCTAGTTGATCCACGGAGGATACTAGATTGCCGTACAGAATGGGTGGCGCATGTTCCCTGCCAATTGACGAGCCCATATCCAATGATGTACCGTCACCTGAATACAATGACAAGTGTGCAACGAGAAAAGGTAATTCCGCTTGTCTAGTTACTTCAATACAGAATAACAGGTGTTCGGAGATATGCACGTACGGCACAATGGAATTTCCAGAGGAGTCCCTAATAGTCAACTGCACAATGATCGGTGGCGTTAATGGCAGCCGTGACAAGTTCGCTGTTCCAAAGGCAGCTGTGCTGATGGGGTGTTGAACAACGTCTAGCTGGTAAGTCCTAGAGCAAAATTAGACCAACAAGGTCCCTGCCCAATTCCAGCGATAAAATACCTCGTATGAGGATCTGCTAGTAAAGAAGACACCTGAATGCGTGGGGCGCGTCGTGTGTGGTGAGAAGGGGGGCTGGGTGGTAAAGAATCGTGACTTGAAGGTGGACTTCGAGTGGGCGTCGTCCTCCTTGACGAAAGGACGAACGAGCTGCAAGATGGTTGTGGAGAAGAATGATCACTGCTGGAAGCCCTGAGATGGATCCCTATATAAACATGTTGGGGTCTAGTGGGCTCGCTGCCAATACGGGTTCGTATGCGGCGAGTGGCTACGGATGATGCCAAGATTGGGCGTCTCCAATGATGAGATTTATAGCGGGAGATGGCAACCCACAGAGTCAACTATTAAAAAAATATTCAAAGTTAGTACGAGCATCATGTGAATATTCACAAGCTCAGTGAATCTTGACCTTTGACCCATTTTGATAGTGCCAGAGTCGTTTCGGTATCAATGGTGCCAGACGCTTTGTGCTGGATATAACTGGAAGCTCTGGGTACTTTCGCTGATTGACTCTTTGCCTATATGGGGAACCCATTCTAGTTCCAGCGTTCCAACTGCTTGCATTGGTTGGCTGAAGATACATGTGAGACGACAGATGTGAAGATCTTGCAACCGCGAAACCGGAAGATCCACAAGACGAAAACCTTGATATATAAAATCTTGGAGAGTAAGGGAAGGGGTTAACCCATGATAACGGGATGGATGACACGGCAATGTCGAGCACAGTTCTGGAAGTAATTTAGATCATTCTGACCATATCAGGGGAGAAATCTGGCCGCCAACCGCGCGGGTACGAAATTCTCCAATTGCCATGACATTATTAGCTTTTATATGTAAGGTTTTTTAAACGTCGCTTACATGCAGAACACGCCGAATTCGGTGAAGGTGGGGGATATTAATCAAGCTTTATATTACAAATGCGGGATCAAATACGTTTTTTAGCAAAACTCCAAACGCCTGCCATCCCCGAGACAAGGGTAGCTGCTACGATGGCCGGTTTCACACCGGCTAATGGAGGGAATTGAGTCAGAAGCTGATCGATACCGTCAAATCGTGGACGTACCTGTGGACTTGAAAATTGCGCCCGTGAGTGCACCGGCGGACATGCTTCCCAGGGTATCATGCTTCCCTCGCACAGCGTCAATCGACGAATTAAGACCATTGTATACGAGGGCTGGACTGACATTCAATGACGCGTTCCGAACGGAAAAAATTGCAAAGCTAACCTAAAACACCGGCCGAGTTACCAATAAAGGTGCCCCTTCTTGTGACCGAGTTGAGAACGCTATTTACCCGCAATCTTGCGTTTGACACAGCAAGAGGCCTCCGGGCACCTTCACGTAGTCCCCATGCGCCCCCAAGGGCCAAACCTTGAAAGCCAGGGTGAGCATGTGACAGGCGAAAACAATAAGAAAACTAAAGATGGGACGTCTCCGAATATACTGAGATAAGGTGCGACGTTCGTGGAAGAAATGAGGCGGGTGGGTGTCGAAAGTAGTAATGTGAAAGAGATCCAACGTACCACCCAGATACATGGTACCGGTCCCATAACACAGATCATCGCTCCACCCTCTGGAAGGAATAGCCGTACTAGCACCCGGCAGGTCGCTTGTTTTCTCTTCATCAAGAAGGAGGTAATCTAGCTTGTCACCAATCTGGGCGAGAGGGTGCAACTTCGCTGGATCATATGCAGCCAACAAATCTGAGGCAGTGACCGCGCTGTCTGGTGAGACCGGAGACCCAGTCGAGAACTGGACATTATTGAGGAAGTCCGTCGGATTCTGCGACGACGACGGGTCTGACTGGGACATGACGAGTGTAGGAGAAAGAGCTGGCTGCTGTCGAAAGCGTCCAACGCTGCTCAAAATTTGGTCGGCCCGAAGTCACATGACGCCGAGTTTGACCCTCGGAATCGGAACTCGGTTACCAGCTGAGATGTCCTTCACTCGGACCATCCTTGCCCGCCTACTGATCCAGCGAACATGCGCTGTTGCCATCAATTCTCGCCCGAAGTTTAACCATATTGGTTCCAAATCTTTGGGTGTTCTGTCCACGAGTTCATCACGCAGTGAATATTACACCCCATTCTGTCCGCTATATACCCATTCTGACTCTCCTTATACAAGGGTGGGCAACCTCCGTTACTCCCCATTCATCAGCGTCGGACCCTGCCGAGCTAGAAGCTTTACGTTGTCTTGAACAGGGTACGGCAAAATTGGAGGAAGGTGATGTTCACGCTGCCAAAGAACTTTACAAACGTAGCGTCGAGATAAAGCGCAATGCAAGTTCTCTCTTTAATCTCGGCGTAACACATTACCACCTCAGTAATTGTTCCTGTGTGATAAACTTTGCAAAGTTCTCACATTTATTTAGAGGAATATGACGAGGCTATTGCTTCGTGGAAAGATTCGATAGCATTGCAACCATCTAGCCCAGACGCCCATACAAGTACGTACTCGTAACACGTAAATATTAAGCAAGACTGATGTATATTTTAGACCTAGCCAGTGCATATATCATATCTCCAAGTAAGCTACTTATATGCGCTAATATGTAGCGTAATCGCTGACTTGGGTCAAGTATCACGACCTGATTTGGCGTTGCATCACCTGCAGTACGTACTTCATCTTCTTTCAGAAACTCGGAGGCTATCAATAAATATAGAATCGCATCGTCCCTTGCGCCAGAGGATCCAGAGATAGCATTTAATTATGCTGCAGTATTAGAAGCCAGTGAGTTACGGAAACTATTTTTAGCAACAGTCGGTTGAATGAATGTTATAATAAGCCGGAAGATTGGAGGAAGCCCTCGCGCAGTATAAGCAGAGTAAAGACTATGGTGTTGAACGTGCGGCAGTCCATATCCGGAATGTAGGTTCCTGTAGTTCCTATTCGTGCTGTACGGGCGAGATTTAATATCCTGCTAAGGTCAGCGCAAAAATTCTAGGCCAGCGTATGAAGAAGGCCGAAGAATCAGGAAAATCAGAGGAGTAACTCGGATAAGCATCGATCGCGCCTTATTGTCAATTCATCACCATGAGTTAAGGAGTGGGAAGGCTTCTTATTGTCTATTCTCTAGTGGGGATTAGTGGCGACGTTTTACGCCTTCGCAACAGACAAAGCAACTTACCGATCGTTCAGCCACAAGAATGTAATGTCAGATAATCACGTCAAGATTCATAAATATGTCTCAGCGCTTTCACTAATACAGCAAGTACGTGACGGGAACAAGTCCTCAGAGGTGGATAACGCGAAAGAAGTAACTAACCAGGTCTGTAAACAGTATTATTGGGGGTTACGTGCCAGAGGTGGCGATGTCCGCCCTGACGCTCGTTGGTTCTTTCCCTCGTGCCAGGTGGTGCACCGATCCGAGCAGGCCAACCATGAATTGGTCTTTCTGCGGCGAACATTCCATTCTCGTTATGATGATAACGAGAAGAGCTTCGCATATCATCCCTTGTCAGATCTCTGCGATTACTTTGTTGGGAGTAAAAATGCTGCGTTTGCAAGGACCGAGGTATTCCGGTGGGTGTGACAGGAACGGAATCCCATACACGCCGGAGTATCGCAGAGACATCGGAGCGCGAGTAGATCGGTCCTAAATGATCAGAAGCTTTCAAATAGATGATACGCTCGTATCCCTCGTCTGGGCGTGGGTGCTCGAATTCGGCAGCAAACCGCGCAAGGACAGATAAGCCCTGTTCGGTGCTTTTGATGGTAGGATGAGATGTGCCTGCCAGATTTACAAAGTTGGAGCATGCATGGTGCATCAGTTGTGAAAAGGATTTATGATCAGAACCTTAAAAAGGTTAAGTGTCAGATATTACTTACGTTCACGCAAGCGAGCAACGCAAGTCTGAAACATCAGGATCAAGACTTTGGTCGAACCTAAACTATGCTGACCTCGTATGGAACGTCGAAGACAATAAGCCAGATTAAGGTTCCGGGGAATTCGCTTGCAATCTCGATCCAATGTGAACGTTGTCTGTTAGAGACGAATTGAGTCTCATTACAGAATAGATACAAGTGCACGAGTCACAAGCGCCAGTATTTTGATCGAGACTCACAAGGCATTGAAGTTCGTCCGGTCAATGCACACGGACATACCGTTCCTTAGACCTTGCCTAGCCAGCCTTTCTACATCGCGCCGATTGCCAAGATCGTCTTGATTGCATCTGAGAAATTGTGGGAAATGTTGCTGCAATTGAGTGGCAAACGTCGACTATGATAAGGGCCCCAAAAGCATAGTGAGATCTCATTCACTGAAGTTCCGGCAAGAACAGACGAGGAGCTTGCCGGTAGTAACGTGTACCTTTCCCGATGCAATCAATCCACACAGCATCAACATGATCTGTTTTCTTTCCCATGGCTCCTCGTGAGTCGTACTAACTGCTATCTTCGTATCCTGAGTGCCGTTGTGGATGGAGGATGACATGATGGACGGAACGCCCAAGTCGGCTAATGGAAAGAAGTAAGGTGACCAGGGTTTCTGTTTAGATTGCTCACATGAGAAAATGAATCGGCAAACAACGGCCTGTGTTGACACGATGCATGATGCGCGCACATAGAAAAGGCACGCGAGGCTGGCCTAGGCTGCCTCGCGACAAGCTATCGAGATATTAGCCTTCCGGGACTGAGTTCCTTCTGATCGGACTCCTCCGCCTCCTGGGGTGCCGGTCGCAGCGATGTGCGCTAATCATTGTCAAATGCGCTGACCTCGGACTCGGCAAGTCAAGTACCCGTTACAATCTACCCAACTTGAACTTCTCTATACACTAAAACAACATGTACCTGACAATGGAAAGAAAGGATCCCCCCAAGGACTTATACACCCCTCAACGTTTTTCCGGCAAAGACGGATGAAAAGATGTCGCGTTGTAGACGGAACCTAGTACGTGCGAGTTGCTTTCTGTTAACCCTGCACAACATACGCATGGATACTTGACTAGGTTTATAGAATTAGATACGCGCTTATAGGCCCCGATGTCCGGAAGCAATTACAAGACCAGGATTTGCATGTGGCGGATCGTGACGTCACCTGCGCTCTAGAACTCCTTCACTAATGTTTGTTTTGCTGTCCTTCTCGAGACTCGCATTCTTGTTGCGAAACGAAGCAGTTGTGCTCTCTGATCCCGAGGTGACCCCTATGTGGCGTTATTAAAATGTCGTATTCCCAACTGCGCGCAAAAAGCTGCGCATCGACTTGTGGGTTTTCCCGAGGGTCCGTTTCCGTATCATGTCAGCGCCATGGAAGCTGACGCATGTTTTCAATGCCTGGGACATGTTTCCGGGGCCTTCGGATTTCTGGACATAAAGTCTTCCTACGAGCCAAACGGACTGCACCCCATTTTAGGCACTGGCAATTTTCAAGACTGAGCGAGTTGATCATTTCTCTCACCCGCTGATGTTTGTCACTAGTTTTATGTTGAACATACAAATCATTTGGTCCATGACCTGGGAGATTTACTTGAAAATTGGGTATATGGGGTGTTCAGAATACCAGTAAGTATCCACGGCCATAGGACTCTGAAAGCACCGCATCCCGTCCGATCTGCGCAGTCAACCAGAGTGCCGCCTAGTTAGTACCACGGTGGGGGACCACGCGGGAATCCTGGGTGCTGTGGTTTTTCTTTTTCGGTTTCTTAATCGGTATCCATGGGCGAGGGGTCTTAATTCGTATCAGCCGCTGGGGTTGAGAACTCTTGGTGGCGACGTTCTCCCTCACTAGTAAGGACGATTTTGACAATCAGCGCTATGGGTGGCATTGATGAGGTGGTTGTCATGGTGGAAGCACGTATGAGGACAGTCAATCGCTTGATTAAAAATGACTGATATCGCTATTCTGAAGGATACAACAATTTGTGAGACGAAGGACGAGAGTCTGAGAAGGTCATTGCATTTATGGAGGCAGGTATCAATATTAACAGCTCTTTTTTTACATTTTACCTTCGACATACGTACATTGCCAAGTAAATCAACTTTTCCAGCAATTGTGCTATGTAGCAACATTTTACGGGGGTTGCCCGTCAAATTATATTAGAAACATGCATATGGTGATCGCTATGTCTCGGTTGAAATTGGTTCTCTAAGCACTTCATCGCACTTGACACGTAACACCTCACTGCCGTCCGGTGCTCAGGCTGGCGTGGAGTAATTTTACCTACGCTTTCTTCCCCGTCGAGTCAATCTTATTGTACACACTATTATCTTTCAGTCGCTAGGTCGGCATTTTGTGATGATGTTACACCGAGTTCGTGCCAGACGCGCAGGGAAGCTATGTCGCTCTTCTCTTGCTGTATGAATATGCGTTAGATTAAACTTGAAAGCTACGACGTATGGCAGATTCTGTAATGATATGGCGCGGGGTCTGGACGTCTTGATCACATCACAGTCACGGCCGCGTTACGCACGGAGATGGACCTCTTCAATAATGGACCAGAAAACCCGATTCTTTCACAAAATGTCTCTGACGTGGGCACCATCCGCGGTGTCATGACGCAGAAACGGGAAACTTTGAAATGCATCGACAGAGAAATCGAGCAGCTCGTTGAAAAAAGGAAAGGAGTTGAAGAGGACCTTGTTCGCCTAGGCATCGTGGTTGCGCCTCACAATCACAATCATCTTCCGAACGAGGTGCTCAGTCGCATATTTATTCTAGTTGCACAAGATTATGGACCTGTGCATTTTCCTATCTTCAAATCAACGAAACCCCCTCCACAACTTGCCATATCGCACGTGTGTTCACGCTGGCGGGGGGTGGCACTTCATACATCCGAGCTATGGGGCTATACGCACCTTACGTATCCGGAGAGGAATAGAGCCGCTTTCTACCCTCGTTACTGGCGGCGATGGCTTATACGAGCTGGGACACTTCCAGTTAGGCTGTCAATAGATTTCATTGATTACAACGATGAAATTGCCAGCGTGTTGCAGACCCTTCTTCTGCCCTTTCGCGTCAAGAGGCTCCATCTTTCCCTAACCTATAGGAACTTGGTGGAATTGTCAACGTTACCCGAGGCCACGATACCGAATCTAATAGACCTGAGCCTCGACCTTACACTTCCCGACGCCAAGCAGAACACAAACATACATGATCCGCACCATTTGATTACACGACTTCGGTCTCTAACGGTTTTCGGTCACGAGTTCGATGGCTGGCTTGGTAAACTCTATCCAGTTTTTCCATGGAGCCAGCTACAATCCCTAAACTTCGGGCACATGCTTTTAACGGATCTGCACCTCCTTATCGAAATCTTGCGCCAGACTCCAAATTTGCAAGTGCTCAACCTCCAGATACACAGGTTCTACATCAAACTTTTACAGGAGTTAACCATGCCTTCTTTACGGGATTTTACACTGTCAGTTTGGATGGACACGAATGAGGGCACAGACCTTGATGGGATTCTGCGCAGTTTCATATGCCCTTCTCTCGTCAGACTCGAGCTAAATTTCTATGGCCCCTGGACAGTTGAAAGCTTCGAGATTATTAAGAGACAATATAATATGCAAGGACTTGAAGAAATCGTCCTCGGCTGTTTTCCGCTATCGATCTCTTCTATTTTACAGAATGCACCTATACTCCGTACGCTTTCGGTTCGAAAGGGTGTTGTATTGGACGACGCGGCTATCATCGGTATATCAAGCGGCACTCTTGGACGTTTTCTCACGAATTTGAACCTCAGCCCTATCTATTGCGATGTCAATGAGGTAATTAGTATGGTGGAAAAACGCATGAAAACAGTCAATGCGTTGATTAGAAATGGCTGTAGCTGGAGAGAAGATATCACCATTTTGAAAGTATTGGTTGATATCAGGCATAGCAAAGATAAACGTCTGGTTATTGCAAAGTTGAAGGAAGCAGGCATCAATGTTACCTTGGAATGTTGTTCACACTAAGGGTATATAGGATGTTCAGAACGCTAGTAGGTATCCACGGCCATAGGACTCTGAAAGCACCGCATCCCGTCTGATCTGCGCAGTCAACCAGAGTGCCGCCTAGTTAGTACCACGGTGGGGGACCACGCGGGAATCCTGGGTGCTGTGGTTTTTCTTTTTTGGTTTCTCTACTAGTCAGTATCATTAAATCGTCTACCGATGCAATCTCAGTGACAAGCCCCTATCTTTGCGACGCCACAAAGCATCGTCGGCTTTCAATTTAGCCTTGTTCAGCGAATAACATAAGGTTATCACCGCACTATACATTCCGAATGTCAACACTTTTTTTTCCTGTCGTGTGACATCAAATCGTCGAAGGCTAACACATACTCGGTACAGGATCGTGCAGATTCGAACCTGAGTTGTGCTAAGTATATTGCCACCGATGGATCGGATCCACTGAGAATTCCGCTCCACCTGTGAAGAACCGCAACCATGGATTGAATAACACATTTACCACCAACCCCCGAATCCATTCTCATGACATTGAACTCGACGCGATATCCCTCACCGCCCATTGATCGTCGCCGTCGAATCCCTCCTCGCAGCGTTTCCATCGCCCCCGCCCGCAACACCAACACCAGCGCCCCCACCCCCACTTTCACCTTCCCCGACCAAAAGCAGAGGCGGCCGATTAGGATGATCAGATATCTTCTCAATCTCCTTCTTCGCGTCCTCCCACGCTTCCAGATTCTTCCATCACTCTCATCAGCTTCCCCTCCCAAAAAAAAAGATCCAGACTCCCAAACAACACTCACCTTTTTCGCCCAATCCCGATGACTCTTTGCCATAGCGATACACATCTCCCTCAAATCCGCGACTTTCTGTCTTTGGAACCGGTCCAGATCACCTTGTATGGCGTTACACGAATACTTGAGATCTGCAGCTGACAAATGGAGGGCTTCTTCCAGCTGACGACGACGACGACGGTTGATCAGTAAAGGACGCAACACGGTAAAAAGAACAACACTTCCTCACCTGAGCGATCGTCTCTCGCGTCTTGGTGATTCCGTTCCTCCGCGCCGTCTCAGGGTCGACGTCCATCATCCCGTGAAGCGTAAAACTCAGTGCGTTGAGGAATCCCATCCCAGGCGCTCTCGTTCGGCGTCTGACGGGATTCGGACCAGGATGGGGAGGTAAATAAGAAGACGGAGAAGAGGTGGGCGATTCAGGAAGGGGAGCGTCTTCCGGCTGCTGCGGCTCTACAGTTTCCGCTGTGCCCTCCGCAGACGTGATGGGTTCCGATGGGTCACCAACTTGCTCCCCGCTATCCGATTCGCTCGGGTTGTTCGTCTTTGACCCCAAAGGAGGACTAGGCGATATACTCGTCACGCCCCTCCCCCTCCCCAACGCCTCTTCCAATCTCTGCGCCTCCTTTTCGCTCTTCTCTAGTTCCTCCAGCTGTTCACGTTTACTCTCCAGCCCATCTTGCGTCATCTCGAACTGAACATGCTTCTGGTGGCGGTATGCAAGGAGCTTCTTGATGATAGAAGCGAATTGAGAATATTCGTGTAGGGGTTCTGCCCAGTTTTGTTCGAGTTCCTGGAGCTGCAGTTGCATGGGGTTAATAGCAGTTGAAGAATGTAAAATAGGGGGTTGTCCTACCAGTTTGGTGGTGGAGATGTAGGTAGCGTCTACAGCTTGCCCAGTCTTTTCAATGGCAGAGGCCATTTCTTCCGACTCGTTCAAGCTGAATCCGTTGAGTGCCGCACCCAAATCGGAATGATCCTGCGCATAATCTTGTTCATCCAGTGAGCACAGGTATACTTACTGTATTGATAACGTACCAGACCAGCGTTTATGTAGCTTTCGGGTGAATTTCTCCATTGGACCACTGATGTGACTGGCAAACTTGAGCGTGAAAGCCTCCGAGTCGAGGAAACGTTGATCAGGGTTGCGAAGGGGGTGTGCAGCGGAGGGGTTGGGTAGGGCTGCGTAGGCTGGTGAGGCATTAGGATCGACGGGGTTGTGAGATGGAGCTTTGAGAATGTTCTTGGGCAGAACGGATAAAGGGGGCGAGTTGAGTACTTCGTGCTAAGGTTTTAATCAGCGAATGAGTTTATTACAATGAAATAGAAACGAACCCAAGAGACTTCTCCATCCAGGAAGCGATGAAAGACATGTTCATTGGAGAGAATGGGATGCCTTGCAAGACGGTTGAGAAAGGTCTGCAACATGCGTCTCCTACGAGCAATCATGGCAGCATCCTCCTTTGCCTTTGCCTGTTTGACGGCATAGTCACTGATGGACTGCTTTGAGGGGATTGGAGGGATGATGATGGTCGGGTAGAGCTTGACGAGTGAATCACGGAGTGACTCGAATTCGGAATAGCGGTGGCTAGCGCGAGCATCGCCTGCAGTTATGAGGTAGGTGATGTATGGGGTGGCCGAGTTTAAGGAGGTCTTTTGAGCGTCTGTAATGAGGATTTCTGGGTGGTCGTCCGAGTGAAGGAATCTGTCGCGACGGCAACAGAATTCTGTCTTTGGGACTTGTGGAAGTCTATGAGTACCTGGCGAGGGAAATGGTCTAGAAGCGGGAGGTGAAGGCGGCGCTGAGAGGTCGAGTTTCGAAGCGGAGGAAGTTTCTGACGGAATCACGTCGAATGGATTATCGTCGTCAAAGTCCATGGCGGTGAAGCGAACTTAATGTAATGATTGTAATGATATTGTAATCAAATCTAATGTAATGTAATGTAATCACATCCGCCGAGCTTCGGCTGCTCGCGCTCGCCTCTCTCGTTCGACGCGCGCCCGCATTTCCGCAGAGAGTCCCGCTATTCCATCTGCTGCTCCAGACGTACCTCCAAGTCTCCTCGTAAACGGATTCTCAACTGGTTTTTCCTGCACAACGACGACGACCGGCGGCTCAGGCGTCGAATCGACCACCCTTTCGCGCTCTCTGATCTTTTCTTTCAATCCTTTCCGTCGCGCCTTTCGTTTCTCGTCCCGGTCCTCTTCCATCTCCTTCCTCAACGCACTAGGCACGCGTCCCGCTCCAAACCAATCCCACCATTCCTCATGCGCACCGGCGCATCGCCGAAATACATCCCTCACCCCCTTCGTACTCGCCAAATCATACGCAGTTCTTCGCGCTCCCTCTCCTCCAACCGCTATCGTAGGATCCGCACGCAGCTCTTCCAACATCCACTGCGTCACATCCTCCTGCCCACTCTGAGCAGCAACCTGCAACAAACTCGCCCTCTTGTCCCCTGTCCACTCTGGTATCGTCGCATTCACACCTCCCACCGCTTCTCCCTCGCGTTCCCAGAACGCTCTCAGCACTTCCGACCTGCCCTTGGCAATCATGTCCAGCAACCTCGTCCATTTCTCCCGAAGCGCCTCTTCCTCTTTTGTTAATTTGACCGGTTTGGGCTTTGCCTTTTCAGGTTCCGGTCGCGGGGCTGGTATAGGTTTGGGCTGCGGAAGAGATGCGAGGTACGCTTCGTCCTGCGCCCGCAGCTCGTCCTCGGTAAAGCGGGTCACTTTGACGCGCGTCAATTCCAGTAAACATCGTTGCACCTCTGATTGCGTCTATCAACAATGTAAACTCATATTCCCATCGAAAAAGTCATCCATCAACGTACCGGCCGCCGAGTCGGGAATGGAAACGTCCTCAACCGTTCGTCTCCCTTTTGGATAACAGCCTCGTCATAGTCTAGGAATATCCTCTTATTGGACACACTAGCGCGTATCCAAATACGTTCACATTCATGAATGTCTTCTGCCCAATCTGCCAACAAATTCCGAATGTCCTATCACAATCCGTGTCAAACGGTTGGTAAAGAAAATCAAGTGTCAAACTCACATCGCGCAAAGCTTGCTCGCCATACCTCCTCAACATCGCACCGGCACTAATCGCCGCCCCCTTTGAATTATCATTGACCGATTGAGATCCACCTTGCTTCCTCCTAGCTAATCGACCGTCAATACCTCCATTTTAACGGGAGAGAGAAAAAGAACTCACTTGTATACCGATGGAACGTCTTGTGTCTCAACACCTCCGTATCCTGCTTTGGTTGCTTCTTCTTTGTCTTTGTTCCTTCTTCTTCCTCAGATCGACTCACTCTCATAATCGCTCCGGCAAAATGTCCTCCAGCAACCATAAACAACGCCCACTTTCGTTCTTGACTTTTCTGCATATCCTTCAACTCGTCCAAGTATCCTTGGGGATTATTAGAATCGACAGCAAACAAGGCGCGATAGACTCCGATCTGGGTAGACGGGGGAGAGTGGAACCACGTATGAGCGGTGACGGGTGCACTTGGTCTCGAATCATCTTCATCGTCGTCTACCGTCTTGAGTAGTTTCTTGGTCTTATCCACCAACGTATTTACAGCATCTGCGTCTGAATCTTCTTCTTCTTCTTCCTCTTCTGAGGACGCCGAACCAGACAATGAATCGTCTAGAGCTGGGTGTATGTATGGTGGAGGAGATTAGATGAAAACTGATGAACTGATGAAAGTTAGGGGCGTCCTACCGCTCACGAGCAGCGTAAAAGCGGATTCGTCGACGGGTTTACCGCCTGCTAGTTTAGTTTTGACGTTGTACCTGTGCCAGTCTGAACGGACGTGTGCGCGTTGTTCGTTCACGTCTGGAAAAGTGACTCCGAGGCATACGGTGCAGGATAGTGATGACGACGATGACGCTGGTGGTGGTGGTGGTGGTGGTGGTGGTGGTTTTTCTGGCTCGGGTTGACGAGTGCTAAGAGTACGTGGAACGAGAGTTTGAACGAGTTCGGGTGGGAGAGAAAAGACGTGTTGCCAGTGAATTTGAGGTGCCATGATGGTCGTATCGAAGTCGTGACTCACGCGATCACCAAAAAATATGCCTCTTTCGCTCGCTGATCAAATCGCGCAACTCGACGCGGCACCGGTTGGTAAGTTTTGTCTAAAACTATACTTTACATACGCTTACAGTTTGTAGACTTTGACCCTGAGGATGTGGGCAAGGATGATGATATTTTAACAGAGGCAGCAGCAGCCAGGGAACATTATATGGATGTAGGACCGAGTACGCTACGGAATGGTGTTTTGGATCCAAAATACGATGGTCAGAGGACGACGAGGAAATCGCTTATGGAGGAGAGTGAGGAGGACATTGAGGAATATGAGGAAGAGCCCAGTGAGAGTGAGCACGAAGACGAAGACGAGGAAGAGGAGAGCGAAAGTGAAGAGGACGAACTCAAACTCGAACACGAGAGCAAAAGTGAGGTGGACGAACAAGAAAACGACGTGACTGCAGAGCTCAAAAGGAAAAGAGAAGACGACAAACGAAAAGGAATAGCCGTGTCGAGGCAGATTGTGAGTGTTTCTTCACTTAAAGGTCAAGTCAGACTTTTGACCGCACCGGTAGGCCATCTGGGATGCCCTCCTCGAAGCTCGGATACGAATGCAAAAGGCAGTTAATGCGGCCAATAGTCTTCCAAAGGTAGACCAGAGCTCGTTAGGCCTACTACGTCAAACTAACCGAAATCATAGCCATCAGATATGGATGTTTATATCCAACAGCCCGAATGCAGACAGGCCTTGAACAATATGCTGGACGAGGCTCTTTTACTTGCTGACGAACTAGACGACTTGCAAGAGGTGAGCATACATTCCAAGAGGTTTGATTGGATCTTAATGCAACGCGCGGTATAGCACCTGCTCACGAAAAATGAAAGCATCACCCTTCCACCGCGCAAACGACGGAAACTCGACGATGGCGAAGACGTCGACTACAACCGACAACTAGAAGACGCCACCGAGGATGTCTCAGCCGTCGAACACGCGTACGTTGCACACCCCCTTCCTTATGCTCACTCTAACGAAATGGCAACATAAGAATGCACCCATGGTCCATCCAAACACTCAACAAATGGTCTGCCAAGATCCAAGCAGTCGCCCCCTCCATGCTCCTCCCTTCCAACCGAAACGCATTTTCAAAAACACAACAGAACGTCAAATCTGCTGTACAACTCGCCGAGGAGACGCTCAGAGACCACGACAAGTTGCTCTCCCGATCGCGAATACGACGCGGGAAGGAAAGGCGGTTAGGAGCCAGCGAAGAAGGAGAAGAGACTCAAGAAGGAGAAGAAGAAGACCTTGACATTTTTGACGATACAGATTTTTATCAACAACTCTTGAGGGATGTTATCGAATCTAAAGGAACCGGAGGGGTCGACGATTGGATGACGGTTCAGAAAGAAAAAAAGGCGAAAAAGAAGGTAGACACGAAAGCTAGCAAAGGACGGAAAATACGGTTTTTGCATTTCTTTTTGTACCAAGTGATTTTGTTAATCCCCCAACAGATACCATGTACACGAAAAGATTCAAAACTTTATGGTCCCTGTACATGTCATAGGCGGTTGGCACGAAGAGCAGATTGATGAGTTGTTTGCTTCGTTGCTTGGGAAAGGGTTCGAGTCAGCAGGCCCAGGGCTTGATGAGGAACAGTTGGAGAATCGGTTGGATGAGGGAGTCATGACAGGGTTTCAAGTGTTTGGCTAGGTAGTCACATTTATTCCGCGATAATCCGTCAGGATAAGTTTTGAGGGCGCTGACCGCACACGGCCCCCGGCTCGCAAACCAAAGCAAATGGATAAACGTTGATCTTTGGAAAAGGATAAACACACAACTCGATTAGCGAGAGATTTATCTATATAATCTCGAGCCCCTCTCACTGTCAATCGAGAAAAGAACTTATCCGACCATGACTGAGAAAAAACATATCGTCATCCTCGGTGGTGGAATAACAGGCTTGTCCAGCGCATTCCGCCTCTCTCGGAGGTTTCCTGATGCTCGCATCACGCTCGTCGAGAAAGAAGACAGACTAGGCGGTTGGATAAAAAGCGAACGAGTTTCCGTTGGCTCGTCTTCTATCGTATTGGAAGCTGGCCCGCGAACTCTACGACCCGTAGATAAAGCAATCCTCGAACTAGTAAGCACTCCAGGATCGCCCGTTCGTTATACCCCCCGACGTGCCCCTCCCCTTAGATTCACCTTTTAGACCTTACACCCCAACTCATTACAACACCCAAATCCTCTCCAGCCGCTAAATCCAGATTTCTCTACGTCCCAGATCTAGGCGGTTTGTTACGCATTCCCTCCAGCTTATGGTCCCTGCTCTCTCCCTGGTCCGAATCACGACCATTGTCGTGGACACTCCTAGCTGCCCTCCTCAGCGAACCTTTTGGCAGCGCCAACCGCCCCGTCATAGCCGAAGCAGACGAATCGGTTGATGCCTTCCTGACGCGCAGGTTCGGCGAGAGCTTTGCCCGCGTATTTGGGAGCGCGTTGGTTCATGGGATATACGCTGCGGATTCGAGAGAGCTGTCGGTGAGAGCGGCGTTCCCGTCCTTGTGGGATGCTGAGACGAGAGGGAATGGGAGCGTGTTGTTGGGTATGGTTAGAGCGGGAGGAACGAAGGATGAAGGGGTTTACGAGTTGGGCGATATGGTGGATAGGATGAAGGGCGTCTCGGTGCTGTCGTTCAAAGAGGGAATCGAAGCGTTGCCGAGAGCCTTGGAGAACCACCTCGCGGCGAAGGAGAATGTGGAGATTTTAAAGGGTACGGCCGTGTCCAGCTTGAGAATGACTGAAGATGAGCAGATTGAGGTGGGCATTTTTCTTCCATCTGTTACCTTGTCTCATGGACATATAGGTGACGCTTGGTGAAGATTCAAAGATAACGGCTACACACGTCGTGTCTACTCTTCCGCTTCCTGTCCTGCACGACATACTCCCTGCGTCGCACCAGCTTCCGTATCTCACCGCCAACCCATCCACCACCGTCACTGTTGTCAACCTCGTTTTCCCTGTACATCCAGACACCATTCACCCACCTGGATTCGGGTACCTTGTTCCGCGTCGCCGTGATCCCGACCCTGACGCGCTCCCCATCATCGGCACCGTGTTCGACTCGTGCTCGCTCTCAGCGCAGGATGATCCACCCATCTATACAAAAATCACGGTGATGATCAAAGGCGATTATCCCCTTGCGCCTCCTGCTCCGTCGGCCTCCACCTCGGACATTCCTGATCTGATTCTTGACATCCTATCGACGCTGTCGACGCAACTCTCTACGTCGTTGCCGGATCCTGCATTGTGGAGGGTTCATGTCAATCGTCACTGTATACCGACATACACTGTGGGGCATCGTACGCGGATGGAAGAACTGGCAAACCGGACAAAGGAGGAGTGGAAAAGTCGGTTGGAGCTGGCTGGGTCTGGGATAGGCGGCGTGAGTCTAGGTGACTGCGTGAGGGCTGGGAGGAAGGTGTTCGCGTAGGGTCAAGACGACCAGGTCAGAATCATATACTAGATGCCATAAAGTATTCATACATTAGAATAGAAGAGAATAATGTTGCGTATTATGCAAGATGGGAAATGGGAAAAAAACCACAGCACCCAGGATTCCCGCGTGGTCCCCCACCGTGGTACTAACTAGGCGGCACTCTGGTTGACTGCGCAGATCGGACGGGATGCGGTGCTTTCAGAGTCCTATGGCCGTGGATTGTATTCTATATTCTAAATTTCTTATATACCCAGTTTCGAGGGTGAAAGAAGCAGCTCTACCAGAGACTCTTCGTGTACCAACGTTAAATACCGTGTGTCCATTGATTACAGGTGATGCAACAAGGATCCGGGACTATTAGGTCCGCAATACATGTCCAAAATCCATTGTAGAAAAAAAAACATCATGATATAGTGGTAATAGTTGGTTAATAATAAGGAATTCAAAAATGTTACGATCGGTGTAGCGTGAGAATATAGTTATAGTCTCTTGACACTCTGCTCCTAACATGCTCGAGCCAGACAGAAACCTGCCAAACGAGATCTTGGTCCATTTCTTCAGCCGTCTTTCGCAACATGACCTCACAAAAGTCGCATTAGTATCGCACCGTTTCAACGCCATCGCTGAACGTATATTATACTCGTCTATCGACATTGACGAGAAGACAATTTGGAGAGACGATGTTCCCAAGCGGACGCTCGGATGGTGCGATGCAATGAAACGAAATCAGCTCTATGATGTACCGCGTAAACTATCTATTCGATGGGTAATGTTTGGAAGGTTCAAGACTTTGTCTCACTCGTGCTCATTGGTCAATGACAACATACGCCGCCTCACGCTCCTGGACACACTCGAGCTTTCCATAGGCCCTTGTGATTCAACCCCTACCATGGTGGACCTCATTCGAGACCTTCGCCTCCAGAACCTACAACATTGTTTGCTGAATGCAGGCGATCCAGCCTGGCCGGGTTCGTTTGATTATACACCAACATCCGGCAACATGTGCGGATTCATCGCGTCTCATTCTGGATTACGCTACCTCGCCGGTTCGGCATTCTCGGAACCAGCACTGGCAATAGATCTTGCGCATCATGACTACGTTCCCGAGCTATCCATCTTTGACGGAACACCGAGCGGAGCAGCGTTTATCCTTCCAGGCCGACCAGTCTATCACCTCCTGTTGACAGGCGGGCAATGTGATTTGATTTTGAACAGTGAAAACCTCTCTCGCATGGCGCTCACTTCCGTCCCTCTCCGGATTCTTGACTTATCCGCCATGTATATGTCTCCAAGCGTCTTGCGCGACATAGCAACCCATATTCCCACAATAGAAATCCTCAAAGTCATTACCACTACTCTCATCGTAAGCCACCCCTATTTACATTTATGGTGGATTAACGTGGGAGGCTTTTTGCTGAAATTTGATTCTTTCTTAGCATGACCTTTTTTATATATCATCTTATTTCGCCTCATTCAAAAAGCTAAATTGGTTCGACCTAGCATCATCGGGAAAGAAGATAGAAGTGGAAATGGACGTCCAGCGCTCGCTCTGTTGCTCCTGGCATGGATTTTGCCCATCACTGCGACATATCTTCTTCCCATTCGTGAATTATGACGATAGCGAGTCAACTATGTGGGAGTGGTATGATGACAGGGGCTGGTTGCTAAGCGAGCGGCCCACTGAAGAAAGTGCGGACGGCTTGTACCGGTACATCCCCCAAGATTTTTGAGCTGAAGCAGAATAAAGTTGGTCTGTAGATTACATGTAGTAACTGAGCACCTTGGCGAATACATAATAGTAATTTGGCAAAAACCACAGCACCAGGATTCCCGCGTGGTCTCCCACCGTGGTACTATCTGGGCGGGACTCTGGTTGACTGCGCAGATCGGACGTCAACTATGTTGTTTGCTGCTGAGGAAGAACGCATCGCGACTGTCTGGAATCTTAGTATACATCGACATCTTTCCCCGTTTCCTCCGTGTCATCGTATTTATATTCAAAGTTGAGAGTCTTAGCGTTTCCGTGAACTTGGTGATCGCCTTTGATTCGAGAAGTTTCCCAGCAGGCGTCATTTCTAAGGGAAAGATAGCTGTGAGATAATTATTGAACATGACAAGTACTGGCGCCTGATCGTTCCGTCAAGTGTAGATTGACGGTTCTTAGAAACGTAGTCGACATCAGCATGTTCTCTCAATGCATCAATGACTTGAACATCAAACTCTCCTAAAGAATCAACCCAACAATGGTGAGTCAGTAAAAGTTATAGGTAGACGGAGTGTTTACCTACCGAAAAAAGCATTGAATTGTTCTGGCTCCCACTTGAAAATGACCTTGAACAGGGTGAGATTGTCTTTATTGTAGGCCTCTTCGAACATTTGAATATGATGTTCCATGTCGACTCCATCTTTTAGTGCGACAATATACTCGATCGGATTCTGCGGCATGGTCATCTAGTTAGGAAAATTCAAGTTGGAGAGGACGAAGAATAGGCGGATATATTATTCGACTGGGCGTCTCAATTTGTATTGGCGCGGGACCTTGGCGTGTCTTGGACCCCGGAAGAAAGTGCGAACGGTGTACCAGTACATCCCCCAAGATATTTGAGCTGAAGCAGTCTGTAGATTACATGTAGTAACTGAAGCAGAGCGAATAATAATTAATAATTTGGCAAAAACCACAGCGTGGTCCCCCACCGTGGTACTACAGGCTGATTTTCGGCCCCTGCGTTATTTTTTTTCACACTTCTCACAGTGGCTAACGTCAAAGGGGCTGTGATACCTTTTGGAATGGAGTTTGTCGCAGCGTTCACCGAGCGACGAGCTTGCATTTCGTTTTTGTGCGTTCAGCTCCGAAGCACAGCCACAGTTCAACCCCATCCAAGTCGTGCCTGGTTTAAGTTACGCGGACGCGCTGATCGCGTTCCTCGCCAAATCTTCGGGGAAAGCATATTCAAGCACGCAGTACTAATATGTACAATGATAAATTATTCCAGTTCAAGAGTGGTTTAAAGATAAAGTCGCAGAAAATATCTAGTGTTCTAAAGACACAAAACTTATTGTTTCATGCGTGAATGGCGAGATAAACTCGCTGTAATAAATTAAAGCAAATGGGTCAAACGGAACAAAGGAGGTGGTTGTACGTGGTATATGTGTTCACAGAATCAAGTCGGTGAAATCGAGATTAAAGTCCTGTGGTGGTGGTATTGTTGACATATGGGCCGTGGCCGTGTTCCCGATGTGAGGAAAAAGACATGTCGACGCAGACATGATGCTCGTCTCTTCAGTGTAAGGAGTGGAAATGTTCTGCATCTGGCTTGACATGAAGCTAGGATCGACTGCGGGGGTCAAACTCAAGTTTTCCCAAGTAGTCGATGATCCGTCGAATGTGGGAGTCTCTGCGAGCATATCGAAGCTATTGTCTGAGAAGCTCCAAGACGAGACGGACGATGGCGAGCAAAGCGGAGGGGAAACGGCGTCTTGGAAGAACATTTGTGAAGTCGTCGGCGTGAAGATTTGCTGTTGTATGGGCATTTGTGGCTGGTCTGGGGTATAGTAGGTGCCGGGTGGAACCCTAAATTGAGGAGCATATGGCATCTGGGAGGGTACAGGGAGAAGTGGTCGCAATTGTGTTCTGGGCATGGTCACCGTCGGTGTGTTCGCGTCGTAGTAATAGGACGGTCTCGCGTTACAAGGATTGTACGAACTGTCTGGGAAGAAGGGAAATCGATACCCGGGCACCAGCTGCGCGGGTGGCACAGTTATCATGGGCTGCCTGGACTGCTGTATGTCACCAACAACGCTTGGTTTGGAGGAAGTAGAGGCGGAATGTTCAACAGCGCATTGTTCGGAGGAACCGTAACCACCTTGGTTGGGTGCCGTCGAACTACGAACCGTTTTCTTGGATCGCATGCTTCGGGGGACGTCACGGACAAGATCATGGGAATCCAGCAGATGCTGCGTCATAAATCGCGAATATAATGTAAAGAAGGGGCAGTTGGAAAATGGACAGGCCCATGACTTCGAGAATCCACTGTGGAAAATATTAGATGACTAAAAAGAGAAAAGATAGGACACACTCACTGTTTACGGCTGTGGTTAACGGTGTTTGATTTCTGCAAACTCTTGTACTCGCAACCAGGATATGTGCAATGGACCATTCTGGGAGGCAACATAGTTAATGTGTATAATCAGTAATAAGGTGTCATGCGACTTACAACTTTTCTCTATTCTGGTCATGCAGCTTCATGTGTCGCGCAACATCACTCCTGTATTTAACTGTTGTTTTACATTCCGGGCATTGCATAGTGTTTAATTTACGCTACACAATCGGGTCAGAAAAGAAAAGTCGATAACAATAATGACAAGTACTTACCTCTTTCGGGGCACGGGCCATTATTGATGATAACAATAATGATCGGTTATACAATTTAAGTCGACAAGCGGCGTCGAGAATGTTATTGAGCGGGAGGATGTGGATTTGCGCTTTCCACCCGCCTTTCCACCCGCTTTAAAAGCAGAAACCGCAAGCAGGACACCGCATTCTTTCAAACAACGGATTGATTTTCGCCCAGGCTTTGGATTACTTGGTATAGCAGGAGTTTGATGAACCACAC
Source organism: Amanita rubescens (assembly GCA_015039365.1). Taxonomy (NCBI): domain Eukaryota; kingdom Fungi; phylum Basidiomycota; class Agaricomycetes; order Agaricales; family Amanitaceae; genus Amanita; species Amanita rubescens. The sequence continues at coordinate 250,716 of WION01000030.1, forward strand.
AGCTACAAGGATGCCGAATGGTCAAGGAAGGACGGCAAAGCGACGGACTTGCGAGTAAAGGAAATTTTATTGAATTGGTTACAACCAGTTTTCTTGAAAATAGACTTTTAGGGTATTTTTCTCGAAACCAATCAACAGTTCTTGCGAACAAAGGCCCTATGCAGTGAGGCCATCTTGGTTACGTGTGTGGCCACCTGGATTGGCACAAAAAAGGCATTCTAAAATAGCCAGATATGGCAAGAGCTATGAGGACAATCAGAAAGACACGAGGATCAAGTCATTAAACGATTCACCTTCTCTTGGTTTCGCAACTTTCGTTGTGGCGGGACGAGAAGGTGTAGTGGCCAGGTATAGCAGTTGCATAAATAAATCGCTGATCAAACATGGACCCACAATGCGTATAAATTTAGCTCCGCTCCTATCGCGACTGCAGTCATTATGTTCGTGGTTTATGGTGATAAGACACGGATCGAAGTGCTCTGGTCTTGGCCCACGTATGTTTACTTGGAGGTAGGTTGCCCACTGAGGATGAGCCCTCGAAGCTGTAGTGAGCCTGGCCGTATCCCGGTCCCCGGAGGCTCTACATTCCAAAAGGCAAGCTGTACTACCATCCAAGTTAGTATTCTGTCCGAAGGCGGGTAGGTCCGACTCACCGTGTTGTACGTACTGTTCGCACATCCGCCGGCGCCGTAAGCGCTTTAAGTTCTAGTAACCACTACTATAAGAAATCCGACACCAACCATGCGTGTAGGGGCCACATCGGTTCATCGCCTCGTTGTTGGCACATGTGCAACTCGATAAAATAGGCGCCGTCATCTCCATAATATCTGTGTACACGTGTACAACGTCAGTACTACCTCTCCCACTGACAGCAAATAGGTTGGTACATTCTTTGGGGTGTACATGTCTAACCGAGCTCATGCACTTGTAGCGTGCCCAGCGATGGATTTTTTTCCCGGTCATAAAGACATCGTCCGAAAAATCGTGTCTGAGCTAGAGAAGAATATGGAAGCTCACGCGAAGGCTTTGTTTCACGCCAACGGAGATAATATTGCCCAAAAAATCATATCAGAGCTGCAAAAGGTCACTGAAGCTCACTTCAGGAGCCTTGGTACTTCCCTCGGAGCTCAGCTCCAGGGGCAGCTCGAGAAGTCAGTCTCCGTCGTGACAAAGACTTTAGTATTGACTATTAGCCTCTTCCTCGCAATATATATTTGGCGACAGTTGGGGGAAGAGAGGAGGGCAAGGGAGGTACATGCCAGGAATATGCAGCCACGTCTCTGTGACACGTGCCGATCAGAATCCAAGTGATATCGATACTCTTTGGAAATGCTACATCGGGGATTGGGCCAGCTTGCAGCAGGAATAGCACCTTTTCTTTGTAATTGAAAGAGAATGTATTCAACCAGATTTATCGCCAGCTCTTTGCAGCACGGGAAAAAGCCGCTGTGGCAATATCGCATTTCATACACCTTGAATTCCGAGTTCTTCAGCTATGAGAATCGCCGCCTTTTCTCCGATTGCCATCGCTGTATTGTACGTATTCGCTCCAACATTGCCAGGGGCAATACTACAATCTAAATGAACGTATCGCTAAGTAAATCACCTCGCAGCGTATTCCAAACATACCTGCGACCTTCAAACATTGTGTTCCATACACATTCAACCTGAGGTCCACTACGCCCCCTTCCTCTCTAGGTTTCATGGCACATGTTCCTGTCTACGAACATGAATAACCAAAGAAAAGGTAGAAACAATACGATTCACCGAGTGGAATATTGTCGACGCGGTTTCTCTGTGGAACTGGTCAATTGCTTCGTCATCTTCCGTGGAATAAATAATGTCAGGGGAGTCGATTTCGACTGGCCCCTCAGAACATTTGGTCTCTGCGGCACTGCCTGCTGGGAACTTGGGGTGTACCGGTGAATATTCACCTCTGTATGACTTCATCCGTCTGAGAATTTCCCGGCATTTCTTATATCCCCATCTCATCACGGCGAGATCTGCAGAGCTTTTTCTGTACTCAGGTTTCAAAGCGAACGGTATGACATGACCACGTACGATTCCAAGTAGCCTGGATGAAAATCGAGCGGGGCATAGGCGTCTGTTCCCGATGTAATCCGGACGAAACCCACAGAGACTGGATAAGTCTGTCGCACAGTCAAGGATAGACTGTGGTGAGTGTGCGCCCACTCACAACAAAATAAAACGGTGTTAAAAGCTTCTTTGTTGGTTTCTGCGGCATCAGTCTAGGCGGCCTGCAGGTCCATGAACCAAATGAAGGTGCCGGAGTTATCAGTGAATTTACCTGAACCCTGCCAGCAATGCTAGCACTGCAATGGGTTTGTCCGGGGCGGGTACAAAAAAATCTCTCCATCTAGAGTCAAATTCTGATCCTAGTTCTCGCAAATCTTCGAGGCCAGGTCTTATCTTAATGCCTGCATCGACGGCACTGCATATAGTTCAACGGACGATCAATCCCATAATAGCATTATGGCATACTTGTGTGCCAACATCCCCTTGCCGTTTTTCGACCATTGTTCGACAAAGGCTGGAGTATGAAGATGTCAAGTCTATAATGCGGGATGACGGATTTGACGCATACGCTGCATGATTTCCTCGCCTCCTCGCATGAGGAGGTCCAAGGTATCAGCGTCGTCGCTAGCATGGTATGAGGCGGACGCGCGAACATGGTCTGTAACCATGTGTTCAAGGAGAAGAGTAAAAGACAACGGGTTGCGAACCCATATAATGCTCGCCAACTCCAGGAAGATCTACCACTTGTTTGATACCATTCTTCTTCAATAGATCTTCGCTTCCAATCCCAGATCTATCGAGGCGATCAGCATATCGTCTCTCTCAATCACTAATGATTGACCTTTGTAAAATTGCGGGTGAACCAAACGCACCCGCAGACGAGACAACGAGACGTGAGGCCTTCGCAACGGCTACTTGGCCACCAGCGCCATTGATATACTCAACTCCCACTGCTCGGGTACCCCTGGAAGGGATTTGCGAGACCCACTTGAAGCGCATACAATGGACTTACTCGAATAAGATTCGCACTACTAGCTTGCCGCAATATACCTTTAGGTTATCGTTCGTGTCAATTTGATTATATATGAAATGGTGAGCAGTATCCGAGCGTCGGCCCGTCTCTGGATCTATGTATCTGAACGAGGCAAAATATCAATTTGCATCGGGCATAAAGAAAGCAGTAAAGCTTACTGCGGCAATCTCTACCATGACATGGACTGTCAGTGAGTGTCGTCAAATGAACGGGAAAACCCCTTACACCATACGCATTACAAGAAAAGAAGCCATTTACGTCCTTCGTCAACGGGCGTTCCTTGTCATACTTCCCAGCCACATCAAGAAATTGTTCGGCGACGTTGATTTGATCTTCGCGATACGAGACTTTAAGGGGTCCTTCATTACCATGGTAAGGCACAGTTCCGTCGGAGAATGTCTCTGCCTAAATCGTGATTTGTTAGCATAGAACAAGAACCATTACTAATACCTTTTGTAGAAGGGGAATTAGATCCGCAGAGCCCCAACCAGGATTTTTGAATGTCTTTTCCCAGTCGTCATAGTCGGACGCTGCAGCTCGAGTATACATCAACACTGAAATAGCTCTTTTACTGAATATCCCGGTGAAACACGAATTACCCACTGTTGACGGCCGAACTGCCACCTAAACATCGCCCCGAGGAGACAATAGGTGACCTTCCGCCGAGAGCATCGCTGGCACGTCCTGGATATATGTGAAGTACTCCTGATGCTGGATTACCGATTATATTCGCAAAGCATCGTGCTGGATGGATGTGAATAAGGTTATCTCTCGTTTCTGGCCCGTCCTCAATAATCTGATCATGGAAAGCGCATCAGATTCAAGACCTTGTCTGGCGGTAACATTAGCGAACTTACAAGTATCTTCAAAGACGGGTCTGCTGCGGCAAGCCGTCCTGCGGTAATACACTGCCGTAGTTCCACCTAATCCAAATCAGATGATGAGGAACAAGCGATAGTATTTCGTCATACCGCCCGCAAATATGATATCAAAGTTAAGCTCGGGAGGTGTTGTGATAGTCATGTTCCAATGTCGCTGATTCCGACGTTGACGTCTGGAGGATGGTGATTTAATGACAAGACGCTGGTAGTTTTTATGGATGAACTGTGGATTATATTTAGCTGATCAAACACTGATATTCACCAGGAACATATCATGTGAGGTTAAACCCGACCTCCCGGTGATCGTAGCTGATAGTTCCATAAGAGCCCAGCATGGGTAGTGATCATATTTAACTGAATGGTTTCACGAAGAATAACACAATGGTCATTTCCATAGCCTTGAAACTCCTTGAAACCAACAAGTTCTTCGCAAGGCACGCGTGACGTAACGCGTCGCCATGGCATTAACCAATTAACAACGGAATCAAAATCGTGAGTTATGTATTTATTTATTTTCCAAATTTTTGGCAAACTATCATTCCAATACGGTGCGCAGAGAAAGTGATTGTCGGATAATGGATTCATCTGCAGGTGTGTACATGTATACAACTTTGAAAAGCCGCGTCCTCGGATGCTCGTGTCTGACAAACGGGCAGCGGCAGTTGGCCGCGTTTGAACGGGTGGGCTTGTTCAGTGGAAGACAGGATCAAGGTAAGCTTTTCCCTTCGTGCTACTACCGATCTCGACTTGGAGGGGAAAACACTCACTCAAATAGGATTGTGCGAAGAGACGGAGTTGCGTACCGCAAGCACCCCGTAACAGAAGCTGCAGTCTATTTACCACCTCATTGCTGGCACATGTACAGTTCAACAGACGTCTCCATGTCTGCGCACATTAGCGTCGGAAGACTACTTTTGATTACGTGAGGATTCCCCTGGCGTGACACTGACAGGACCACTGTCTCAGCTATCATCATCAATGTCCCTACGTCGCGTTGTCAGTGGAGGAGATGTCCGCGTTGTAGTTCAAGAGGGGATCTTTTCAGGCCCTTGCTCTTTTGCTCAATTTGGCCGTCAACATGCCACGTTTGTGGATAAATCCCTCGCCATTGAGGCCTTCCTACGCGACCGCGGAGGTCACCACCTCATTCTGCGCCCGAGACGATGTGGAAAGAGCTATACACTCTCGATGATTCGGTTGAGTGTCTTTCTGATCAAATATCTGCATTTGCTGATGCAGAGCCCTTCAGGGATTTCCTGCAACCACCTCCGAAACGTGGTCCAAGCACCGGAGACATAACTGCCAGCCAGTTTGCAGATATGGCCATTACTGACCATGGCGAGCTCGTTTCGAAATACTTTCAACAGTATCCCGTTTTGCATATTGACTTAAAGGTAAATTGGCTTGTTTTCGTCTCGAAGGGGGTCATACTTATCGGTTCAAGGATGTTCATGGACCCACCTTCGAAACCATGCTGAGCTCATTCGACATGATGGTCCGCGAAATAATCAGGAATCTATGCTCTCGTGACCTTGTGGATGAAAACTTTTGCAAGGAGTTAAGTGGACCTGGGGCCTTGGAATCGAGGAGGGGCAAGGCACTAAAGATCCTCTCACGGGAGCTTCAGAGAGCTTACCAGCAGGACGTTGTGGTCCTTATCGATGAATATGATTCGCCCATGCATTCCGCGATAGAGCATAGCTATTCTACTATGGTCTGTTCTGTTATTCTCCTCTATTGCAGCTACCTCACGCTATGTCAGGCCAATGATTTCTTTGCTGCAGTATTTGGTTCGTTGCTGAAGGTTTGTCAACGCCATCGCCTGAGACACTGCGATTGACATCTTTCGATAGAGCAATGACGCGGTGATGGGAAGTATGATGGTTGGCATATGCAGAGTAGCGAAATCCGGCTGGCTGTCATCGTTAAACCATATCAAAGTACGTGAAAATGCTGTGAATTATAACCACGTCGATCAGTTATAATTTTTCCTCAGGTCTTTCCAATGCATGCTGAAGATGATCGTTACGCGAAATTTTTCCTATTTACCGAGAAAGAAGTTGAGATCCTCTGCGCTAATGACCGTACTCAAGTGTGTGGTCCATTCACACATCCGTTACCGTTATTCATTCACATTCTTTCTCTAGTTGAGTGTTGAGTTACTTCAACCACGCTACAATGGCTATGTGGCAATGCACCATTCTGGACCTGTCAAGCTGTACAACCCTTACTCAGTCATCAACGCATTAGAAACGAACATGCTTTCAAACTTTTGGGTCGAAACTGGTAAGATAAATGAAACAATCAGGAAATCCGAATTGACGAACTGTACAGGGCGGTACACTCCCGTATCGCAAAGCCTTTGGCGCGCTGGTCAAGGGTTTCGTGATAATCTCAATCTCCTTCTAACGCAGAAGAGCGTGAAATTGGTGGTGGACGAGCACGTTAACTTCTTAAGGTGCCTAACCACCCCTTTTTCTGTGGCTCGGTCCAGTGGCTTACGACCAGTCATAGTTTCGATGCTATCTCTGATTCCGGTCTTTGGGGTCTCCTGTATTCTACTGGTTATCTAACCATCGAGAGCGTTTCGGACCGGGGTGTGGTACGTGTTCGAACCATTTTTTTTTCATTCGTGCTCATGTTTCGATAGTCTGAGTATACTTTTCGAATACCAAATGGGGAGGTCGCTGCGGAATGGCACTCATGGGTGAAGAAACACGTCATTGCTAATAGAACCACACCGCTCTCTAGCGTGCATGACACTATTGTTCGCGGAGATGCCATCGGTTTTCAAAAACAGTTCACCGCGTTCTTACAAGAGTACCTTCCATTACCGCATCACAAGGAGAAGGTTTACCAGGCGATGTGTTATATGCTTTTTTACGCTCTATTTGGCAAGGAGTATGATGTCAGGATGGAGCAGGACGCCGGTCATGGACGATCTGACATTACGGCGCACCCGTTCAGTCCACAACGTTTGCTGGCACTCATTTTTGAGATAAAATCAGTTGCCCGCCATTTGAAGAGGAACGGGAAACGATCACTCAAGACCCCTGAGCAGATGGGGAAGGACTTGGAAAAGGCCAAGATCGAGGCACTTGAACAGCTTGCAAGCCGTCGCTATCGCGAGAGAGTTCCACACCATGCAACAAAGGTCCACGAGTTTGGATTTGTATTCTGTGGGAAGTTCTGTGCTGCAGCTGTGCGTACTTTACAGCGCAATTCCATGGGCAACTGGGAAGAAGTCGCTGCAGGCTCTACGGATGCCTCTGAAAGTATGACATATATGGAGGACGAAGGTGATGAGGATGAAGAGGCCTAGTCTTATAATTAGTGTATGATACAAAGACCTCCATCGACTGAACATATCTTGACATTTCACATCAAAAGGGTGGTAGCTCTCAATCCACATTGCAGTTGAAGCCAAGTCTCTTTTCCGGGAGTGCTTCTCTTCACGTCAGATGGTCTTCTGCGGGCAGTACTTTGCCACTACTAGTCCGGCTGCAAGGGGGAACATTGGTGACTACATTATGATTGGGCAGGCGGTGCAAAAATAGTATTTATCATAGGCTACAAACTATACCTTCGGTTGCCTTTAGAAATGAGGCTCGGTTTTATTATAATACCCGAGCCCGGACGCTGAAAGGACTCGGTCTTTTCCTGGTGCGGCTCGGCCCGAGACACGTACGGCTTTATCCGAAAATGACCCTTTTAGGACGTGTCGAAACCCGACGTATGCTACACACGGCAGCTCCCGCTCAAGCGTTGGACGGCGAGACGTGACGTCTACTGCGCGCGGCTTTTCTCGCTGATGCTTTTCTCGGCGAGACCCGAGACGATCTATGATAATGATGCCATATCGCAAGGTAAATTCACAAAACCTGCAAAATGTGGGAAACAATTACTAAGTAACGATAAGATAAGATTACGCGTACTTTTGCCCCTGCCAGCCTCACTCAAATAGGATTGTGCGGAGGGACGGAGTTGCGTACCGCAAGCACCCCGTAACAGAAGCTGCCTCTATTTACTACCTCGTTGCCGGCACATGTACAGTTCAACAGACGTCTCCATGTCTGCGCACACGTGTACAACGTCAGTGCCACTCTTACTGAGCGAATAGTAGGTTAGTACACCCTGAATTTCTGCCTCTCTAGCCAAGCTTACGCATGCATTTAGCGTGGTGCCGAACGATGTCTAATGGAATTATCTTCCGAAAAATCTTATCTGACCTAGAAAAGGTTACCCAAGCCCAAAGGACGACATTGTCTCACGCCGATGGAGACAGAATCGTCCAAAAGATCATTTCCGAGCTTCAGAAAGTTGCTCAAGTTCAGAGGATGGCATTCTCTCACGCCGACGGGGACAGAATCGCCCAGAAGATCGTATATGAGCTTCAGAGAGTTACCGCAGCTCAACTCCGGAGCTTTACTACCACCATCGGAGCGCGAGTCGAAGAGCAGCTTGAGGAATCAATCTCTGCCGTAAGGAAGACCTTGGTATTGGTTATTAGCATCTTCCTCGCAGTATATATCTGGCGACAGTTGGAGGAAGAGAGGAGAGCAAGGGAGGTCCATGCCATGAATATGCTGCCATGTCCCTGCCATGAGATGCGCCTACTCTGAGTCTGCCAGACAGATTCGTACGAGTGATGTCAATGCTCCCCCTGGAACTATTATGGATCAGAATCAGTAGAAATTCCGGGCGAAATATGCTGTACTAGAAAGTATTAGATGTATTAGTTTGTAATTGTTTTGCAGCCTATTGTTCAGCACAACAGTTCTCGATAGCTGTTACTCATGGACATGTGTGCTGAAGGCCTTGTGGCCTTGAAAGATCGTGCCAATCCTGAAATGGATTGGAAGCTAAACGCCGTTATCTTCTTTTGATTCACGTGTGCCACCGGCGTCGATTCTCTTACCAGCTGCTAACGGCGAACAGTGGTGCAAGCGTAAACGCAACCCGGTATGATCTTCGATATGCATGTCTTGCGCTGAGCTCATGCTTCCGTTTAGCTTGTACGACAATGACTTTTTTCGGTATCGACGAGGACAGAATTGTTCGGCAAATCATGCCAGAGCTTCAGAGGGTTACCACCTCCTTCCAGTGGCTCATGCGTATCGTGGCGTGTGCTGTCGTCGTCCTTCTCGCGATGCACATTTGGAGACTGGGGGAAGATGACAAGAGGGCAAGGGAGATTCGGATCTGGATATCCGCGAAGCAGTTTGGCGTGTCTACCTCGACTTCAACTTTCGAGACTGAGCGTCTCAAGAGGGAGAACGAAGCATTGAAGAAGTCCGTGAATGAACAAAGGGATGCCTTCAGACGGCAGTCAGTAGTATGTATATGCATCTTGCGAGGGTATCAAGCTCTCAGTCAAGTTACAGTTAAATAATGAGTTAAAGAATGCAATCACTGGTGGTGTTGCGGTGGGAACCTTAAATGCATTTCTAGAATCCAACTTAAACTACATATGCAGACTCTAACGCAGAAAAGATTCGAGTTATCGGCCAAGGAAGAAGAACTACAGAAAGTGAAAGGCAGATTTGGCCAAAGCGAAAGCGTATGTAATCTTAACGGCTTTTCAAGGGACGAATTACATTCTCGCATTAGTGCATAACCTCTATTGAAAGGACTTTAGAATGTCAAATATGCACAGATCTACTATACAGGCCATACGCGTATGTATTTCCAATCAAATTGTAATTGAACTGAAGCCATTAATCATCTAGTTTATCACCCTGTGGCCATGTCTTTTGTTTGCGTTGCCTACAGGATTGGTTTAGAAATGCGCCTGTCGCTGAGCAGGGACCGCGTAGCATCTTGCAACGTCCAAAAGTTTGCCCTTGCTGCCGTACCAGAATCACGCAGCGACCCATCCCTATATTTGTTTTACGGGCGACCATCAATGGATTGGCGGAGCTGAAAGCACAACTTCTTGGCGTAGAAATCCCCCCCGAGAGTCCCGGTATCGACACTGTTAACGGTGATCCCTGGGAAGAACTATTTTCCAGCGGTGGAATCTCCTTTTGAGGAGGATGGGGGCGGGGGTGTACTAGCTGTCTGGGAATTTCAACGACATGTAATACGGTGATGAAATCTATTTATCTGCCTAGCCACATAATGAGAATACTATGTACTGTCTCCATTGTCCAACTGCTGCTCCGGACGCCGCATCTCTAAAAGCTGGTATTGAGGGTCAAGAACGTTGATTCAGCATAATTGGAGATTAAGCTTACGGTGAGGTGCACTCTCAGCATAATCTGATAGTTATACCGAGCGCCTCCAGAGCAGCCACTCTTTCCTTATGGCCCCGAGTATTGTACACATCCCAAAATTCGACCGACTTTATCCCTGTAAACAGCTCTCGCCAGTTTGACACATGTGTGATCATCGAATTCACATTCATTTGTCGGGACTCTATCATGTCAAGCCATTGTTCTGCGCTATCAAAACAACCGTTGATATGGAGTGACGTAAGGCAACGTCCTAATCGCCCACTTGCAATGTCTTTCCGAGCCTCGGCATCCAGGACGGGTTTACCCAGGACCTTTAAATTGTGGATCATAGGCGCGTCCGCTAAAATCTGGGCAATGCGGAGGGGGAATTGTGCAGCGTGAATCCAAATGTGCTGCAGTTGATGCAACTTGTAGTGCTTTGCTATGATATCATATGTATTGGAGGACCAGTTACTAGGGGAAGAGATTCCGAGCGTGGTGATATTGGGAGCTGCAAATAATGGGATGGCTGAATCAGGATGTACAGGGCCTAGCAGTGATAACGCGAACCAACGCAGGTTGGGCATACAAACCCCAACCAGAGGTCCACTTCCAACCTCGGATATGGTCAAACGACACCGCTCGAGAGACTGAAGCGTATGGGCTTGGTGCAGGATATCAAGCCAAGTTGAAAGGGACACCAAGTGAGAGTGGCATTCAAAAGAACGCAACTGGTGCCACGACAAAGACAACGCTTTTATTCGCTCCCCGAACGCCGATGGCACCGATCGTGGACCTAAACTCCAAATACAGATCCGCCGTGTCCTTTCCATGAAAGGAGGTATTCTCGAGTCTCCCCCCATCAGGAAATTGGTCATGTCGATTGCAAACTCTTCCACATCCAAGGGCGGCAAATCGAACAACCTATCACTCGGCAGTGTCATGTGGAGCACTTTGATCCGGAATGGAACCACAAAGTCCAGAAAAAACTTGTAAAGGTTGGAACCAGAACCGGAAAAAGTGAGCGTGACGGTCAATGGATAATCGCATGCTCGGCCAACCCACGTCTGGTACAGGAAAAGGCAGTGCGTGTACTTTGATTGAAATTCTGAAATTCTAACATTGCTCCATAGCGCACCAGTGCTTAGCGCGACCTGACGCCACCTCGAGCACACATGCGAGATGGTAACCTGATGCGGAACTTCCCATCGGCGATAGAGTAGGGGGATGGGGTAGTCACAACTGCAGAGAACAAAGATGTGACTGAGCACCTCGCTTGGCACATTTCCGATTGGCGATGGACAATCGATATTGCTCTCGTCAACGTGGGTCAACGTTGCTGTGTTGGGCGACTGTAGGGATCCCATGAGTCTAAGCGGAGAAATTGTGCTTCAGAAGTATGCACAGCATTCATTAGTACTGGTCTATTCACCTAGTATGAATCCAACAGCTGGGGAGTCTGTTAAGTTGAGTCGGATAGACTCGGACGCGTGACGTGAATGCGGCGCCGCTGCCAACTTATTAACGTACTCGATACCCAGCACAGCACGTGTGCGCAAGTTGTGCAACGTCGGCGCCAGCGAGTCCATCCTATCAAAGTGTTGACGCCGACGGTGGAACAAACGTCGCAAGCGTAACTGCTAGTAACGAGCTGGTGCGATTTTTGAGTTACAAATGTCTTCGAGCTCACCCGCAAATTTAGACTGTACAACGATGGGTTTCCTTGGTGTCGACGAAGACAGAATTATTCAGCAAATCATGCCAGAGCTTCAGAGGATTACCACCTCATTCGAAACTCTGATGAATGCCTTATTTTGGGCCGTTATCGTTTGTCTTATGATATACATCTGGCGGCAACGGGCAGAGGAGAAGAGAGCAAAAGAAATTCATGTGGTCAATATGAAACCACGTCTTTGTGAAAAGTGTCAGTCAGAGTGCAAGTGATACCTCAGCCATGTTGCATATTTTTACATTCCAAGCATTTGTATTCTACCATCCGACAACGCTGACTTGGTTTTTATTTTTGTTTCTACTACAGTATACTTCTTGCATCATACAGCATTCTCCTTCTGTCACCGTCATGGCCCTTTCCTAGTCTCGTTCTCAAATTGCTGTGATGAGGCAGTCAGTGCGAACTTCGTGCAGCGTGGCTGTATGAATGTAATAACGCATCGGGCACAGCTTCCGATCTAAGAATCAGGTAGACGCCGTCATCTTCACTATCTTCACATGTATCTGTTCACGTGTACTCACGCAACGCCAGTACCAGTTTCCTTACTGACTGCGAGGAATACAGGTTGCAAGCATCCGGAACGGTACGATCTGCAAACTACTCAAGTATAGTGGTTTACATTGCATTCCTTCAGCGAATACGTACGGCGATGACTTTCCTCGGTGTCGACGAAGACAGAATTGTCCGGCAACTCTTGCCAGAGCTTCAGAGGGTTTCCATCTCCTTCGACCAATTCATCAAGCAGATCGTGCCAGAGCTTCGGAGAGTCACTAACTCCTTTGAAGACCTGATGCACGTATTGATGTGGGCCGTTGTCATCTGTCTCGCGCTATACATTTGGCGGCAGCACGCAGAAGAACAGAGAGCGAAAGAAGTTCATACTACCCGCTCATCCCCAAAGCAGCCTTATACTATTTTAGCCGACTCCGCCGAGGCAACCGAGGTTGACGTTGAGCGTCTTAGGAGGGAGAACGAAGCACTGAAGAAGGCTGTGCATTCACAAAGCATGGCCATCAAGCAGCAGTCAGAAGTACGCATACCAGTCTTGTAGTGGGATCACCCTCTCAGTCAAATTACAGGTAAATAAAGAGTTGAAGAATATAGTCAATGCCGGTGTTGCGGTGGGAGTTATCGTGGATCCCCAGATTGGATTCTGACCCCATATGCAGGCTCTAACGCAGAAAGGTTCTGAGTTATTGGCAAAGGAAGAGGAATTACGGAAAGTGAACGATAGCTTTAGCCAAATCAAAAACGTAAGTAATCCGGCGATCATTCTAGGCATCGACATCAATTATCGCATAGTCCATGTCCTCTTTTGAAACGATGTTCCAATGCCAAGTATGCATGGACCTATTGGACGAACCATATGTGTATGTGTTTTGTAATGCGATACTATCGCGAGCCGATAAACCCAGCCATTGATCATCGATCATCCAGCCTGTCACCCTGTGGCCATGTCTTCTGTCTGCATTGCCTACAGGAATGGTTTAGAAGATCGCCCGCCGCTTATTATGATGACGAGGAAAACTTAGGACCACCTATTTTATCTTGCCCTTGTTGCCGGACCAGAGTGACACATCGACCCATTCCCTTGTTTGTTTTACGGGATGCATTGGCAGAGTTGAGGGTACAACTTCGCATAGAAAATTCGCCTGAAAGACCACCTGCGAACATTTACGGTGATCCCTGGGAAGGAATTTTTTCTAGCCAAGGACGACCAGGACTCATCATCCGTTTCTGACGAAGACGATGAAAGTGGATCTGAATAATTTGTAGATGGTATGGTTTGTTCGATGGTAACATGTATAGTCATGTGTAAGAAATAAGGATCCTTGACGGTATACTCTATAAAGTCTTTCTGTCTCTCTCTGGTGTCTCGACCAATGGGCCGAAAATCGGTCGGCTTACCCCTTCACAATGTTCACATGAAGAAGCTGCTTACGCGTGTGCACCGCCGGTTTCAGTCCCTTACTGACAACGGATAGAGTCGCAAGCGCAACCTGGTATGATCTGCAAAGCAGGGATGTCTAGCTGAGCTCACGCCGCGTTCGTTTAGCGTGCACGACAATGACTTTCCTAGGTGTTAACGAACACAAACTTGTCCGGCCATTCATCCCAGAGGTTCAGAAGGCTGTCACTTCCTTCGACAGACTCACCATACAAACCATACTGGAGCTTCAGAAGATTGCCACCCGCTTCGACACATTTACCAAGCAGACCATGCCAGAGGTTCAGAAGGCTGTCACCTCCTTCGACACACTTGCCAAGCAAACCATGCCAGAAGTTCAGAGAGTTGCCACTTCCTTCGACACCTTCACGAAGCAAATTGTGCCAGAAGCTCAGAAGGTCTCCACCTCCCTCGATATATTCACGAAGCAAATCGTGCCAGAGATTCAGAGAGTTACCACCTCTTTCGACACATTCGCAAAGCAAATCGTGCCAGAGGTTCAGAGGGTTGCCATTTCCTTCGACACATTCACTCAGCAAATCGTGCCAGAGGTTCAGAGGGTTACTACATCCTTCGAAACTTTGATGCATGTCCTAGTGTGTGTCGTAGTTACTTGTGTCGTGGTACATGTCTGGCGGCAATGGGCAGAAGAGGAGAGAGCAAAAAAGATTCATGCCACCAAGACGACGTTACAGTTACAGCGCAAGTAGTGAACATCAAGTCTAGTTACTTACCACACTCGCGCAAGTTATACTTTCGTTTCTATCTGCACTTTGCGTTGTACAATATTTCCCGTGCTTGATCGGTCTCGATTCTTTTTATACTTACATCACTGACTCGAGCATCACTTTTGTTTCTATCTGCACTTTGCGTTGTCTTGAAACGGAAATAGAGATGATCCATGAGAAAACGCTTAGTCAACGTTTAACATGATAGTTAAGAGAACTGCGGATACTTACCCGATATCCTATGTAGTCTCCCTGTACATATCTCTCTTTTGACCGTGCCTGATCCTGGTGAGTTCAACCAAACAATTCGAAGATCGTTGGTCCACCTCTTTACTTTGCTCACATGAAGAAGGTGCTGCCTTATGTCAATGCACGTGTACGCAGCACTGGTTCAGTTCCTTACTGACAGAGAAGGGATCGAAAGCCTGACCCAGTACGATCTGCAAGGCAGAAATTTCTAGCTGAGCTTATGCGGCGTTCATTTAGCGTGTACGACAATGTTCACGGTTGTCACTGAACGCAAATTTACGGAGTTATTTGTGGCAGAGATTCCGGAGGCCGTCTTTTCCCTCAACGGACTCGCTGCGCAAACCATATTAGAGCTTCAGATGGTTGCCACCTGCTGCGAAACATTCACCAAGGAAACTATGCCAGATGTTCGGAAGGCTATTACTTCCTTCGAAACATTCACGGCGCAAACCCTGCCTGAGGTACAGAGGGTTGCTGCTTCCTTCGACACACTTGCCAAGCAAATTGTGCCAGAGGTTCAGAGGGTGACCATACTTTCATTAAGCAAATCGTACCAGAACGCTACCACCTCATACGACACCTTCACCAAGCAAATCGTACCAGAGGTTCAGAACTTTGCTACTTCCTTCGAAGCCCTGGTTCATGTTTTGGTGGGGGTTGTGACGGCCTGTCTCGTGGTCCATATCTGGCGATAGTGGGCAGAAGAGGAGAAAGCGAAGAACCATGCAGTCAAGATGATTCGGTCAGCACAATTGATACCTTTACATTGCGCATTAAGAACTACCTGATTAGGTGTCATAGTCGCATACCAAGCATTTGTATACCTATATGGATGACTTGAGTTACCTTCCTTGACTATCCCCAATTTTCCAGAGGCGAAGCGACGTATAATGACTCACGAGATGAACGTTATCAAAGAAGGCTCGCAAGTTTATAGTCGTCTCAGGGCTTGGTGGCTGTGCCGCTTATTTGCGCTAGTTTTCCTGGCTCAGATTCTGATTTCTGCGGCGATTGCTCTCACTTCACAATGTCGCTCAAGGTCCCAAAAGCAAATAACATCCAGCTTTTTAAAGAGGGATACAAGGTGTTTGAAACGATTATGAGCGCGATCTTATACTAATCAACTGTTAAGCAAACGCAAGGCTTGGAAGATGCCGTTCTCCGGAATATCCAAGCAGTAGCAGAGCTAGCCAATCTTGTGCGGACGAGTTTTGGCCCACTAGGTAAATATTTATCCTGCAGTCGCGTGTATTTAGCTGATCTATGCTTTAGGTCGCAACAAACTTGTCATCAACCACCTTGGACGGTTATTCGTGACTTCAGATGCTGCAACTATAATACGAGAGATCGAAGTCGTACATCCTGCTGCCAAGTTGCTGGTGATGGCCTCTCAGGCACAGGAAACGGAGGTAATGTTTTAATCCGATTCCGTAGTAGTTACAGGCATCGGCTCAACTTTTCCTAGATGGGTGATGCGACTAATTTGGTTCTCATCCTGGCAGGCGAGCTATTGAAAAAGGCTGAAAATCTCCTTGTGATTGGGTTGCACCCAAGCGAAGTGATCAAGGGGTACGAACTTGCACAGTCAAAAGCCTTGTCGGAACTCGAAAGTGCGATTTAAGCATACTACCATTCTCGCACTATTGATCATATATTGTACAGAAATATCGCCGTACAGTTTACCAACGCCTCTGACGCAGTCTACATTAGCTGTTGCTCTCAAGCCTGCTATTGCGTCCAAGCAATATGGATTTGAAGAGAGGTTGTCAGGACTTGTCGCAGAAGCAGCGCTAGTGGTTATGCCACCAAATCTCAAAAACTTCAACGTTGATAATGTCCGTGTTGTGAAGATAATGGGCGGTGATTTCTCCATGAGTAAAGTGGTAAAAGGGATGGTCTTTGGACGCGAACCAGAAGGTATGATAAGTAGTTTGAGTTGACGGAGAAGAACTCATCATATGTCAGGTGTTGTCAAGAAGGCTACAAGAGCGAAAGTTGCGGTATATACCAGCGCACTCGACACTTCTCAAACAGAAACGAAAGGCACTGTACTAATAAAGAGCGCTAATGAAATGCTCAATTTCACAACCGGCGAAGAAAAACAACTGGAAAAGGTTATACATTTCTTTGGCACTCCTTTCAATATTTCTGATGCTTTCCTTAGATTATCAAAGAAATCGCTGATTCTGGGGTCAAGGTTGTCATTGGAGGCTCTTCCGTTGGGGAACTTGCATTGCACTATTTCAATCGCTTCGGCATCGCCGTCCTCAAAGTCTTATCAAAATTTGATTTACGGAGAGTAAGTCGAGTGGTTAATGCCACTCCACTAGCTCGCATGGGCGCCCCTACGCCAGAGGAGGCAGGCTTTGTTGACGTATTTGAGACTACTGAAATCGGAGGAGATAGAGTAACAGTCTTGCGGCAACTCTCACCTGACGAAGAAGGTTATGACCCGACGAGCAGTGCCGAGAAAACGAGGACAGCAACCGTTGTTTTGCGAGGAGCAACACCAAATCTCTTGGACGACCTCGAAAGAGCCGTGGACGACGCTGTGAATGTGATAAAAAGCTTAATAAAAGACCCAAGGATGGTACCCGGCGCTGGAGCAGCGGAGGCGGAGCTCGCAAAGAGAGTTGATGAATACGGTAGTGGGTTGAAAGGCCTGTCACAGCATGCTGTGAAACGGTACGCCAGCGCACTAGAAGTGGTGCCGCGTACGTTGGCAGAGAGCGCGATGGGTGGTGCCGAATCGAACGAAGTGTTGAACAGGTTGTTCTCAAAGCACGAGAGAGAGGATGGAGAAATTTGGGGTATTGACATCGAGGTAAGGATTTTATGCATTCCCATGCTTCCAATATATGAACCGTATCGTACAGTTCGACTTCCAAACTGACGGCACAATAAACACTGCCGAGCGCAAACTGTTTGACTCATTGGCCGCGAAGTCCTGGGCTATTCGCCTTGCAACGGAAGCTGCGATATCCGTTCTCAGTGTAGACAGCATTATCATGAGTAAACCTGCAGGAGGCCCGAAGGTACCTCAGCAGGCTGGAAACTGGGACGAAGACGACTAGGTTTTTGTATGAATACAATTTTTTTGCTGTATTAAAGGACCATCCATGAGAGGGCCAAAATAACGCGTGACGTCACGAATCCACGCTCATCGTAACCACACGCGCACCGACGCGCATCGCGACTCGCCTGACGGGCATTGACCATATTTTTCACCTCTTCTGTCTTGTCCCTTTTCTCGTCTTCCATAAGTAACGTATAAAATGCCTGCAGCGATAAAGAAGGAAAATCCGCGCTCCAAGTTAGCAATCGCGTTGGTTATTCGAATTACTAACAAAACTCGCGACCAGAAATAAATCCGGCGACAACTCAGAACCTGCTACGAAGCGACGCAAGCTGACTCAGACGTCATCTTTCAAGTCGCAGAACCTTAGTCAAACGCCGACTTCTTCCTTTGCAGATGTACTGGAACGTTTGAAAGACGAGACAAGCGACGGGATAGGTATGCAGGGACCTGCACTAGTCCATTTTGTCGTCTCAAGTGAATTTAGAGGGCGGCGCGAACTCCTGGTCCCGCCCCCCGTTGCGACCGTTGAACGAAAAGAAAGACACGATAAGTAAGCAGCATCCACTGGGCGGTTTGTGCAATTCACCCAGCCCCTTGAAGTATTTCAGCAGATAGACGTGGAAGAGGCTTATGATATTGGTGGTGGTAGCGGAGGACGGCTGCGGATGTATGGCGTGAATGAGGTGCTCGTGACGTTCGTGTTTTCATTTGATGTTATTAATGTTTCTGCAGGAGGGGAATAGTATCATGGCTCTCGTCACGGATTTCTTGCCATATTTTTATATTGCCGCCCCTCGTGGTTTCACGCAAGACGATCTCCTTCCCTTCAAATTGTATCTGAATGTGAGTGGTATCCCGGGCAAACACTGCAAAAAGTCAATGCCTTCTATTAAGACCGTCGTCCCTGGTGAATTCGTCCTCAAGGTCGAATGGATCATGAAACAAAACCTTTGGGGATATCGCGGTGACGATAGTTGCCCTTTCTTGAAAATCACCATCAATGAGGCTCGTAATTTAACCAAAGTCCGAGATAAGTACCCTTGTAATAAAATGTTTCTTGTGCTTATTTTTATTATTTTGCACGCCTATTTGAAGGAGGGGAGTGCTCATTTCACGATCTTTTCAGCGATAGAACACCGACGTTTGAGAGTAATGTTGCATATCCTTTGCGATTTATGATCGATACGAAAGTTAGTCGGAACAAACATTCCCTGATGTATCTGACTTCCTCTCAGCTGGTTGGCATGAATTGGGTTGAAGTACCCGCGGGCAAATACAAAATCGTGAACGAGAAAAACAAGAAGTCGCATTGTCAATTAGAGATCACGATGCGGTGGGTGGAGTATAGTCAGGGTTCTGCGATAGCTTATTTGATTAGCCACGATGCTTTCATTTCTCATGCTCCCGAAGGAGAATGGTCTAAGATCGCGCCTCTACGGATTCTTAGTTTTGATATCGAATGTGCAGGTCGTAAGGGCATTTTTCCAGAGGCCACCCAGGATCCTATTATTCAGATCGCAAACATGGTCACGCGACAAGGTCTGCCATATGCAAGACGTATCTTCTTTAGTTAACGATTTCGGCAGGCGAACAGCAACCTTTTATTCGGAATATTTTCACTCTCGACACATGTGCACATATAGTCGGTTCGCATGTGAAGGACTACAAGTCTGAAGCCCAACTGTTGCTTGCTTGGAGAGATTTTGTCGAGATGGTAGATCCAGATGTCGTGATTGGATACAATATTGCTATGTTCGATTTCCCTTATCTAATTGACAGGGCCAAAGCCCTGAAACTTAGTGGTTTTCCCTTCCTTGGGCGACTCAAAAGTGAGTCTTCCGTTTCACTCCATTGGGTTAGTAACTAATGAGAGTTAGACGTACGAACGGACACGAAGAGCACCCATTTCTCGTCGCGAGCCTATGGACAGCGTGATTCAAAGGAAACACCGCTTGGCGGCAGGCTTCAACTTGATGTGCTACAATTCATGCAACGCGAGCACAAACTCCGGAGTTATACCCTCAACTCCGTCTGCGCCCAATTCTTGGGTGAACAAAAGGAGGACGTCCATCATTCCGTCATTACAGAACTACAGCAGGGTACGCCAGAATCGAGGCGGAGGTTGGCAGTATACTGTCTGAAGGTAAGAGTGTTGTTTAGCGTTTGACATCATATGCTCACAAAATTTTAGGATGCGTACCTCCCTCAACGATTACTTGACAAGCTAATGTGCTTCGTCAATTATATCGAGATGTCTCGTGTAACAGGAGTACCCTTCAATTACCTCCTGGCTCGTGGCCAGTCCATCAAAGTGCTTTCCCAGTTATTCCGAAGAGCTAACGAGGAAGGATACCTCGTCCCGTTGATGAAAGCAGAAGGTAACAAACCCTATGCTCGCCTGTCGCATTGGCTAATAAGTGCATTAACTAGGAACGGATGAACAATATGAGGGGGCGACAGTAATCGATCCGAAGAAGGGATACTATGATGCGCCAATTGCAACTCTCGATTTCAGTTCTCTATACCCTTCTATCATGATGGCGCACAATTTATGCTACACTTCTCTCCTCGACAAAACAACGATAGACCGCCTTGGACTGGTTAAAGACGTGGACTACATCCAGACACCGAACAATGGCAAGTCGAATGTGGTATCCAACCTCGTGCACATCGCTTACATTTACTCGAAGACTTGTTTGTTAAGGCCACCAGGCGTAAAGGGCTATTGCCAGCTATTCTTGAAGATCTGATTTCCGCCCGAAAACGAGCAAAAGCAGATTTGAAAAAGGAAACAGATCCATTCAAACGTGCCGTATTAGATGGTCGCCAGTTGGCCCTGAAGGTACGTCGAAAATGGAGAAAGGAGAGACCTGTTTCCAACCTGAATTAGATCAGCGCTAACTCCGTCTACGGTTTCACGGGTGCGACAATAGGCAAATTACCATGTTTGGCTATTTCGTCCAGCGTCACGGCGTACGGTCGGCAAATGATAGAAAGGACAAAACATGTACATTATTAACTGCTTAGCCATGCTGCGCTCTCTAAGTCATAGACAGGAAGTAGAAGCAGAATTTTCCGCCGCAAATGGACGTTCGCATAATGCTGAAGTCATATACGGCGATACGGATTCAGTCATGGTCAAGTTTGGTCCCACAGACCTTACTCAAGTCATGGCTCTAGGTACGCCGCACGAGACTGCTATATTAGGTTGCGACTTAGGTGCTACGCTAATGCAGGTAAAGAGGCGGCCGACTTTGTGACCCAGAAATTTGTGAAGCCGATAAAGCTCGAGTTCGAAAAGGTCTACTATCCCTATCTTCTCATTAGCAAAAAGAGATATGCAGGCCTGTACTGGACCAAACCAGAAAAGTATGACAAGATGGATGCAAAGGGCATTGAGGTGAGACTGTTGGCAACTCAAACCACATGCTTTTTTTATTCATATGATATTCAGACTGTTCGACGAGACAATTGCCGCCTCGTTTCAACTGTCATCGAGACGTGCCTGCACAAGATGCTAATCGATAAGGACGTGAAAGGCGCCGAAGCGTAAGAATTCAATGGTATTACCCAGCATTAGTGACCAATTTCGTGCAGATATGTGAAGCAAACGATAGCTGACTTGCTGCAAAACAAAATAGATATGTCCCAGCTAGTGATCACAAAAGCCTTGACGAAGACCGGTAAGTCACCTGTTCTAATTCGCCAAGCGTCATCTATCTCATTCCTTATTCTCCAGAGTATTGCGGGAAACAGGCACATTCAGAACTAGCGGAAAGGATGAAACAGCGCGATGCAGGTACGTAGATTGAGGTTCGTGGAGCTACTGCTCACGCTGTGTCATTTTTAGGTTCTGCTCCTGCCTTGGGAGATCGGGTTGCCTATGTGATTGTAAAAGGAATCAAAGGTACGTCGCATTTCTGGACATATCGAATGCTCTGAACGTGGTTTGTATAGGAGCTGCAGCGTATGAAAAATCTGAGGATCCATTATATGTGCTTGAAAACAGTTTGCCGATCGACACACGGTACTACCTGGAAAATCAACTTTCCAAGCCGTTAATGCGGATCTTTGAACCAATTCTTGGAGAGAAGGCAACATCGCTATGTGAGTTGACCTTGATCGGTGCCAACCCCTTCCTAACCTGTTTCCCAGTATCGGGTGACCACACGCGGACAATACAAATAGCGACGCCTTCCGTGGGTGGCCTTATGAAATTTGCAGTCAAAACTGCAACATGCCTTGGGTGCAAGACTCCTCTCAAGCCTACTAATAGCGTGAAAAGTAGGTACCTATGAGTGGTGGGGTGACAGGAACTGACCATCTGATAGATGGTGCCGTTTGCAACAATTGTCGTCCCAAGCTTAATGACTTGTACCAAAAGCAAGCCACAGTGACGTCAGATTATCAGATGCGATTCTCGCGACTGTGGACGCAATGTCAACGGTGTCAAGGCTCTCTGCACCAGGTACATCTTTTGGAAGCTATTTCGTTCTATCCCTAATCCGTTCTGGAACAGGACGTTTTATGTACTAGCAAAGATTGC
The DNA here is from genome assembly GCA_015039365.1 of Amanita rubescens. Taxonomy (NCBI): domain Eukaryota; kingdom Fungi; phylum Basidiomycota; class Agaricomycetes; order Agaricales; family Amanitaceae; genus Amanita; species Amanita rubescens. The sequence goes on from WION01000030.1 coordinate 273,164, forward strand.
CCAATATTCTATATGAGAAAAAGGGCGCAGAAGGATCTCGAAGATTCAACGGCTGTACTTGATCGCTTTGACGGCGAAATATGGTAAAGCTCTTTTGGATCGCACGAGCAATCGCTACCTCGGAGCAAATGGCTTCGAGTCGGGAGTCTATCAGATTTGCGGTGAACGATGCAGGAAATACATTATCTTGTATAATAAAGTTTGTCATAATTCACATTTTATGATGCACGAGGATCTCTATCGATTCAGATTAACTGATGAGCTATCTGAAATAATTGATTTCAGGAAACATTTCAGATGTAAATGAGGTCCACAAAAATATTGATTTCAGAATGCTAGTGAAACTTGAAGAACCTGTTTCTGACAACTTCTGAAGGACGTAGATCATGGTAGCTACTATAGTACGATGCGAATAGCGATGGTGGGATGGCGTTGCTGGAATGATCAAGAGCGAACGATGGGCCCGTGCGAGAGCGTTGGTCGCCTGGGCCAGCGCTGACCGTCGTAGGCCTTAGCGTTCACTCCCCACAAGACCCTTCACCTTTACAGGTTGCGGGGATCAACATGTCTGGCATTTTCCCTGGCCATATGGCAGATCAGAACGATTCGCCAAACAGGAAGAACAGCAAAAAAGACGCTCCACTGCACACGAATGGCGCCCTGAAAGAATTCATAAAAACCCAGCTTCTCAAGCACGACTTCTGTGTCCGATCTATTGATAGAAATGAAGCGGTGGGACCGGAAGCTGGACCATTTCTGCCAGCTTCTAGATCAGGGTTTAAAAAGATCCTACAGTCGCTAAACCCATCACCACTCGAAGCGGCATGGAAAAAACTTGAGGGCGCACTCAAGTCGTCCAAAAACGAGACATCGCTGTACCGACAGCTATCCAAGTTTCTTACCCTCCTCGCCGACAAGAGGTATCTATTCATCCCCTGGGACAATAACACAGTGGGCGAGGATGGAGAATCATTCCGACAAGACATCGTCGTCGTGGATGCACAAAGTCAAGACATAGATAAACTCCTTGAAAGCGATTTTGCGCCGTCGAACCTTCCTGCTGAGTTCCGCTACCGCGACGATGGAGGTAAAGTTAGATCCAGAGTATATTACTCTGATATCCTCATGGTTGGCGAGGTCAAGGTTATCAAAGCACCCACGTCGCCGCAGGTAATCTTCGATCATGCAACACAGGTACTCAAGTATCTGTTTACCATTTCTCGTTACCAGCCTCGGCACGCCCACCACATCGGCTTCCTCGCCTATCGTGACGGGTTTATCATCATCGATTATTACCCAGATCGTGCGTTCTTCTCCGACCTCTTCAGATGGGACGACCCTATTGCTGCACATCGTGCATTGCAAGATGCCATCGCTGATATTCGGAGACGTCACTTCACGACGAATCAATTTGCATCACTCAAGAGGATGAATCACCATGAACGATCACGTCTCCAGTTCTGCCTCTCCAGGGACTTTAATGTCGACACGGACACTGTTTACCAGCTATTTGACCTTGACCGAGGTGATGGTTGGCACCGAAACGCTTACGTTGCCATTGCGGTTCGTTTCCAGAGCGTTAATGAACGTTTGAATTGGAAGGTCGTCAAGCATTATTGGCATGATACGAGACGACGTTTTAACGAGTTGGAAATTCTACAACATATTTATAGGCACTCAAACAAGAAGCTGTGTACCGCTGGCATTATCCAGGTAGATTTGTCTGAATCTCGAGTATTAGGGCAGGACACCACACCGCCCTCAGCTCAATCTAAGGGAAGTCATGTACCCCGTCAGAGTGTCCTTCTTGTGATGAAGACACTGGGACAGGCCCTTTCATCCTGTTCTTCAGTGATGCAGTTCTTAAAGGCAATGTATGACTTAGTGGAAGGTAAGTCCTTCTTGCATAGAACTCAGTGGCGGCTCATCATCTTGGCCAGTTGATCGAATGATCATTGAAGACCACCAAGTCCTCCACCGTGACATTAGCTGGGGGAATATCTTGATCAACGCCACCCATGTAGATAAAGATCAGCATGATGATCTTTGTGATCGTCCATTTATTGATGCGATGCTAAGTGTTGAGTATGTTCCTTGGTGTCTGGATGCATACGGGTCATGGACTTACATTTAATACAGAGAAGAAGCAAGGAGGGTGCACGTTACGCTATGTGATTTCGATTGCGCTTGCATCCTTGGAAGCGGCAAGCAGCCCGAGTCACTGACTACTACCACTAGAGGTGAAATTACAGTAAGTGCAAATACTGTCCTTTATCAAATATAAGCCGATCATGTTGAAAGGGAACTCCCATGTTCATGGCAAGTATCCTCTGCGTATGCCCAACGGCGACTGCGCAGAACGATAATGTCAGAGCCGATCCTGGCAAAGCTTGTAAACTTGTGTTCCCACAATACATCACAGGTGTCAACGAACGCCAGAATGAGGTGGATCAATTCCTCGATATTGTAAAAGAATATGAAGACATCATGCGTTCCGATGAGATTTCGCCAATTATTGAGGCGCAAAACATAGATCATGCACCAATACATGATGCAGAGTCAATTTTTTGGCTCATCGTACTATTCTTCCTTCGGGCGCACCCAAAAGGCTATGATCCTACAGATATTGCATCTGGCGAACTCAACCGGCGGGAGCAGCGTACTAAAGCCTTCAAGTTCATGTCCATGAATGAAATTATGATGGGCCGGGACGCCAGAACTATCCCTGGTATAGACCTGCTTCCTCCCCAATTCCATCCCTTCAATCAAATATTGCTTAATTTGAGCATTTACTTCCGTCAACCTTGGCATTCTCCGCATTTTTCCCGGCGCAACGAAATCCAGTTCCACGCTCATAACGCACTCCAAGCCGTCCTCTTGGATGCGATTATCCGACTTGAAGCAGAGGGTGATATTGAAATAAACCCAATGCCCTTGGGAGTCGACGACGAGTTTCCTGTACCTCAATCCAGATCTTTCCTCCTAGGCAACGACTTGAAAAGAAGCATCCCAAATGAAGCCGAAGGCGAAGAAACGGCAAAGAAAAAGCGAAAAAAGTCAAATATAAAGACTGGTAATACTGCGATTACTATGAGCAACACAGATAACACTGCTGCTGCTGCTGCAATTAATAACGATCCTGAATTTCAATCCCTCATGTTCACTATTGAATGCAACCGGCGAAGCAAACTCTGGTTCATGGGAGATCAGGAGTATGTCGAATCTGCATTTGTGGAAACCCCATCTGCTGGGGCTTGAAGGAGATGATAAACTCTTTAGATTTGCACTGTTACCGTAGTAATCATTAATCATGTAGATCAACACTCCCATGAAGAGTGCGTGACAACTTGGACTCTCGCCACAACGTCCAGCAGGCCAGACGTGCTTGTTCAATGTGGCTTTTGAAGGCCATGCGCAAGAAATTATTTGCCGGCCAGATGAATCTTATGTACTTGTTGGATGAGGATTTCTATATCTACGCAAAGACTGTGACCGCGCTTCCCCATATTGCCCGAAAAGGAATGAGCCACGTGCTTGAATTAGTATTAGTAAGAACTGTACAGTTTACAGATTTAGCAATCAACAGAGTCGCGCAGAAAAGCCATATCCTTCAAGATCCAAATCCCATGGCACCATCGAAGAAAGCCAAGGCAGCCAAGTCCACAGAATCCATCGCCGCGAGACTGGCGCTCGTCGTCAAGTCCGGCAAATACACACTGGGCTACAAGTCTGCCCTGAAGGAAATGCGCAGCGGTAAAGGTGAGTACTTCCGCTTGAGCTTCCTCCCGGGGACTGGAGCGTGAGGCTGAGAAGGTCCCTTGAGCTGACGGCGCTGTGATTATTTAGCCAAGCTTGTGTTGATTGCTGGTAACTGCCCACCGTTACGCAAATCTGAGCTGGAATACTACGCCATGCTCTCGAAAACGACGGTGCACCACTTTGCGGGCACGAACGTCGCGTTGGGTACTGCTGCTGGTAAACTCTTCCGAGTTGGGTGAGTTTTCTGGGTTATTATTTTGCGGAGGGGCTGTTGACTGATTATCGGCCTTGATAGCGTCATGACCATCCTCGACCCCGGTGACTCTGACCTGCTGACATTTGCCGAGGGTAACGCAGCTTAAAAAACTATACAATAGCGTAGTCTAGGGATACACGCTGTCGGTCCTGTATGTATGCATTACGATCGAATTCTCGCTAATGGGTACAACAAATATGGAGTTATCGTGTATAACCAAGCAAGGTGTTCATTTTAAAATAATGCTGGCGTCATCTCGATGATAGAATGCGGGCCTTTATTAGAATAATCCGCCTTGGAGACGAAGTTTCTCCCATTCGACTCGCTAAAGATGATCTGTCAGGCAGTATAAGCCAAACTAGCAACCGTGGGCGAACAAATGACAAACCTTGGCCGTGATGCTAGACCCCAAGAATGCCGCGTATCCGTTTCCTGTATCCCGATATTCGGCATAATAGTCGGGAACCGTCAAGACCCTGATGCCACGGGGCTGTACATCTGTTTGGATATCTGGTTGGACTAGGAAAGGTGCCAATCTAGATTGAAGCGCGACGGGGAGGCCTGACAGAAACGTCTATTACTGATTTTGTTGAATAAGTAATCGTACCTTTTACGCGCCTCGTGATATCTCCAGTTACGACCAGACCCTGCCAGATATGCTGGCGCTGATCAGTATCTGTTAGGCTCACTGCATGTCCCACAACTTCCTGCAATGGCCGAGGCAGTTCATCACCGCTTCTTGGGGGAACACCAAGCACGCCATTCAGCAGCATCGGGTCGAATAGGGGCTCACAGAACCGATGACGTTCTTTGCCCAACGTAACAGACTTGCCACGGAATTGGATTGTAATAAGGTCCAAGGCCTCGATTTCTCGAGCACGGGCTTGCTCCGCCGCAGAGGCTTTTGCGTTTGCTTTTTTCTTCATCCCGCTTTCAATGACAGCTCTTTCTTTCCCTGCCACAACGACGGCAGCAATGTCCGTCACGCCTTCGTCTTCTAGTATAGCAGTTTCACCATCGGAAGGTACTTTTATTAAGCCTTCTTCGCATATCTGTTTCACGAGTTCTAGCAAGGTGTGATGGAGTGTTTCTGGATCTAAAGGGTTATCTGCGGGCGATAGTGTGGACATGACAGATGTATTGAACCTAAGCAGATGCGTGAGGTAATGTCGGCAGTCTCTCATCCCAATGGAGACAGTTGAGCAGGCGGATTTGATGATGATGTTTTCATACATGGGTGTAATATCCGTTTTTTCCTCGTCAATGTCGACAACGATGCCTGTGAGGTTGTTGCCGGCGTACATTTGAGCAATGGGGCGTTCGAGTATGGCAAATCCTGGCACGTTGAATCGCTCAAAGAACATCTGGCATGCCCGTTCATATGTAGGCCTTGAAAGCCCGGGCCACATAGTCAGGAGCACTGGTGACTCGTTTTGAGTTCGCCTTCGTTGCAGTTGGTTGAAAATTACATATTTCCTAAAATCGCGTGGATACGGGTGGATGTTGCAGGAAAGAAATGACGTACCATATCGCCTCTGCCTGTGTCCAGTCGCGAACATCTCCGTCTGCAAATGGCCATGAGATGAGGATATCCTGCCCTGCAGCTAGCGCTTCGTCTAGTTGTGTCCCAACTAGATATTCATTTACGGTGGCGTTTGGTTGGCTATAGTGAGGCAAGGTCGAGATTCTACTGGACGAGGCGGGCTTGGCTTGTACGCCGTTAGGGTCGCCTGACGCGTTTCCGCGTATACCTACGCGAGCAAGGACTTCCTGTTGGACTGTGATGAAGGTAAAGATACAACAATAAACTGGCAGACGTACGATAGAGGGAATTTTAAGCAGTTCATGAAGGCCAATGCCAGCGCGCACGAGAGTCCTTGAAGTGTCGATAACAATGACGTTGGCGTCGCGGAACGACATTGGTTTGTGCTAATTATAACTGCTCTCTCTCTTCTTTCGACTTTGATGTACACTCCAGTCAATATCACAAAGTCTCCCTCAGAGTCATTTACTGACTACTCTAGGTGGCGTTTGCTCGTCAACGACGGAGGCAGGCACACTTGGCATTATCTCAAAACAGACGAAGAGTGCGAAAAGTGGCCCCAGAATCATATTGACAAGTTCTGGCTCGGCTTGGAGACCGTACGCGTGTAATCCCCTTTGGGTATGCTGTATACTAATGTGGACGTGGTTTTAGGGTCTACCTGACCTCCCACCGGCCAAAAATGCCCTGGAGGCATCAAAGAATGGGTACGCGTTCTACAGAAATCTTCAAGCTCACGACGGCCACTGGCCAGGAGAGTACGGAGGACCCATGTTTCTCCTTCCAGGCCTCATCATCGGGTCATATGTCTCGGGCATGGAATTCAAAGAGGAAGAACGCCTCGAAATGATTCGCTACCTTATGAACCGCGCTAATCCCGAAGATGGCGGATGGGGAATGTAAGATCGCTCCAGCATATATACTGTTTTTTTTTTGCTCATTTTATATATCATCAAGTCACGTCGAAGGCCATTCGACCGTTTTCGGAACTGGTCTAAACTACGTGTCGCTCCGCATCTTGGGTATGGATGCAGAACACCCTGTATGCATCAAGGCTCGTGCTACGTTGCACAAACTTGGTATTACTGGTTTCTTGATAGACGTCAGCCTTTTACTCACCTGATTCCAAAGGAGGAGCTGCTGCCATTCCAGCATGGGGAAAATTCTGGCTAGCCCTTTTGAACGTTTATGACTGGGAGGGACTTAACCCCGTTCCCCCTGAGCTATGGTATTTCGTGATAGAATAATATCAATGCTTGAGACTGACGACATGCTGTAGGGTGCTTCCTGAATGGCTTCCTTTCCATCCTCACAGATGGTGGATCCACACCCGAGCTGTCTATCTTCCCATGAGTTACTTGTATGGTGTCCGATTCCAGGCTCCGGAAAATGACTTGATCTTGTCTTTACGCCAGGTCAGTGTTTCCGCGTATACCGATACAAACCAGGAACTTATGCAATTTGTCAGGAACTCTATACCGAAGACTTTTATAAAATATACTGGCCTGACCAGCGTAACAATATCAGCAAAGCTGATCTATATGCTCCCCATAGCGCCCTCTACGATGCCCTCAATGTTGTTCTTGCAAGTTATGAACACTGCGCTCTCCCTCCCCTCCGTCGTATGGGCATAGCTAAAGCGTATGACCTCATCTGCCGCGAAGATGAGAACACGAGTTATCAGACCCTTGCCCCCGTCTCAAAAATGTTCAACTTGGTTGCACGAGCGCATGCGGAGGGACCGGACAGCGATGCTTGGAAAATGCACGAGATCAAGCGACAGGACTTTATGTGGATTGGAAATGAAGGCATGATGATGTGTGGAACGAACGGCAGTCAGCTCTGGGACACCGGATTCATCGCCCAGGCACTGGTTGAAACCGGACTGGCTGAGGAAGAAGAAAACAAGGCTGGCTTGATTCGTGCATTGGAGTGGTTCGACGAATCACAGATGCGTGAAAACCCGATGCACTTTGAGGTCTTATATCGTCACGCCTACGAAGGGTGCGTGGGGATTCAGGTGTGTACAAGTTATCTAGAAGCGGACAAAAGCTGACTGGTGAAATAGCACAAAGGAACAGGGTTACACTGTCAGTGATTGTACGGGTGAAGGTCTGAAAGCAGTCATGTATCTTCAAAATCACCTTTCGTAAGGTCTTTGTTCTCTCTGAATGTGCAGTCTTGATATTCTCTTTCAAGTTACACACCGAAACTCGTATCTGAACGACGCATGTGTGATGCTGTTGACATCATGCTTTCTCTTCAGAATCCGAGCGGAGGGTTCGCTAGTTACGAGCTGATTAGAGGCCCGAAATGGCTTGAAATGCTCAACCCTGCCGAAGTGTTCGGTAAGGTCGCCGCTGTATTTACGTGGGCTTCCTGCCGATTGGTATTTTGCAGGTGATATCATGATTGAATACACTTACCCCGAATGCACGACATCAGTGATAACAAGCTTGGCTATTTTCAGAAAATACTATCCTCACTACCGCTCACAGGATATCGAGTCCGTTCTCACTACGCACAATAGAGACATCCGCTTATCTCTTATTTAGGCGAACTATCAAGGGTGCAATTGGCTACCTCCACAACGCACAAAAGCCAGAAGGCGGTTGGGTGGGTTCCTGGGGAATATGCTTCACGTATGCAACACAGTTTGCGCTTGAAAGTTTGTCACTTGTGGGAGAGACGTACGAAACGAGTCAATACTCGCACAGGGCGTGCGAGTTCTTGTTGGGGAAGCAGCGCGCCGATGGCGGTTGGGGAGAGAGCTACAAGGTAACAGGATATGCTTCCATTCCATGCTTAATTGACGTGGCGTTATTTTTCTAGTCCTGCGAACAAACCAGGTGGATAGAACATGAGAATAGTCAAGTCGTACAAACGTGCTGGGCTGTCATGTCATTGATGTATGCACGTTATCCCAATACGGAACCTATTGAGCGCGCCGTCCAACTCGTCATATCGCGTCAGTTGCCTGTCAGTGAAGTTAGCAATACAATACCTTTTTCATTTCATGACGTTGTTTTATAGAATGGCTCGTGGCCACAAGAAGCGATCGAGGGCGTCTTCAACAAGACATGCGCAATAGCATATCCCAACTTTAAATTCTCGTTCCCCATTTGGATGCTGGGCAAAGCGCACAAGTATTTGGAAGATCTAAAGCGAAAGGTGGCATGAACTGTCATCGTTATTTAATGTATACGGGCCGATGACGTTGATCTATGGTGTTCTTATTACTGTTAGGGGACAAGTACCTTTTAATACTAGTATGCTGATATGTATAGCGTTTAAATAACGTTTATCAATTATCGCTCACTAAAAGACCTTTCCTTATTCAGCGTATAAAGCTGACAAAGTTGTGTTGTGCCTTGGTCCAATCACCGAGCGCTGTCGCCGCATTACGTCGGCCCGTTCACACGGAGTCCATATTGTTCTGTTCCTAAAGTGTACACTCTATTGTCTCGTGAAGTTCGAGAAGAAGCCCACTATTGTACTGCGCGTCAAGTGCGCTTTGCATCCTTCACTGCTTCCCATGCTGTTATTGTGTCTTCGGTCAACGGGGGAACTCCAGAAAACAATACGCCCCTGGTGCTTATAAGATGATCGTCTGTGGACCCACATCCTCAGCAAATCTGCACCGCCCATCGGCACCCACGCATACCTCACCCCTACCCTATCCTACCCTTTATAATACTAATAACATCATGTCCAAAATCACGAACATCCCCGCTGGCACTATCGCCGTCGCAATGGTCAAACGCCAAGTCATGATCGTACAAGGTTCGTACCAATTCCAGATCAACTATCGCCCTTCCTAATCTTACATCTAATCACAGCTGTACGCCATCATACTAAACGCGACAAATACGTCGACGTGCACGCTTACGCGCCATTTGGCGATCGCGTCTTTATCGCATCGAACGTCCCAGACGCACGCATCTCCTCATCTGACATCCTCGCCATTATCGCGACGCCCGGCCAAGCTGATGTGGTGCACCCCCTTGCGCAGGGCATGCTTGAGCTGTCATATAAGGCCTTTTCACATTATATGAAACTCAGTATAAGCCACCAGAAGAAATACGAACGGATGTGGTCTGCCATGACGGCTAGCCATTAAATGGTTAGCGTTTGCATATGGCTCGACGACTTGGATTTTTGGGTGCCCGAGAGGCTTTATTTTTTCTTTCTTTCTCATTGCTTGACGGGTTTATGTCAATTGTATCACTAGCTCTGGATCCGATACCAACTGTAGCTCTAGTTCTCTTATTTTCTTGGATAGATACCCCTATATCAATAGGTAACATACACTCGTAAGCTGGCTATACTATAGTACCATATATGTTACGAGTAGATAGTAAAGCATGCAGCCAATTCCTCTCGAGTCTGTTCCCACGAGTGACCTCTGTATCGCAACTCTGCTTATGACACATGTATTTCGGACGCCGTAAGAAATTGTTCTTTGCACCATCAGTGGGTGGTTTTGTTTCTCAGAGATGGCGGCACGATTTGTATGGGAATGGGTTCAGTCCCAAAATTTATTCAAAGCCATTAATCTCGGATGACAGGCCGCTATATGACGAAACCCTTCTTTTGTGATTTGATCAAACGTTCTTATTCCAGAAGTTGACCCGATGCTGTTGAAATATCTGTCTAACACTTTGGGAAGGTACATCGTGATATGTATATCCGTCTTGTCTCATCCGATAGAGTGCCATCAATAGAAGCCTCCTGCTATATCGGCGATTATCGACAAGGCAGCGATTGGGTTCGGTACAAAAGGTGCGTTGTTACACTAACGAAAAGGTCATTCTACCCAACACCCAAATGTTAAAGAACTTGTCTAACCCTTCCCCGATACTCGATCCATACGGTCTTCATGCTCGGAATCTTTGTCTGGAGTTCTTAGGAGTTAACGAACAACTGCCCGAAGAACTCCCCGTCGCCGTAAAAGGGCCTCCCAACGATAGGATTTCTGTGGGTTTTAAGCCCCTGAATCCGACTAAAGAGAAACCAGTTGGAATTCTTGGGGCAGGTGAACAGCACACAATCGTCACCGTATGTTTCATTGACATTTTTAGGTGCCAGTGGACTATACACCGCGTTGATCCTCGAATCTCTCAATATTCCATACAAAGTTCTGGAAGCCCGGGATGATGTCGGCGGGCGACTCTTCACACACCACTTCCCCAATACAACTGGGGCGCCTTATAATTATTTTGATGTCGGCGCCATGCGTTTTCCTAAGATCGACAACATGCGACGGGTATTCCATCTCTTCGAATATCCTGCACTCAACACTGGTGACATTCAACTCAATGCGAAACTCCGGGAATACCACACCTCGTGCAAAAATACGCTTTTATCTTATAATGGCGTAACCGTCAGGCAGAGCGATAATCCAGGTGGAGACATTTTCAAAGCTTCGGAACTCATTCTGGACACGGATTCCACCCCGTACATCAAAGCAGGTATCAATGCGATCATAAATGACGTTATCGAACCTTTTGCTAGAGGCATAATGAACGACCTTGAGACAAGGAATACGCTGATCGGCCCAGGATGGAGGAACCTGATGAAATATGACAAGTATTCGATTCGCACATATATGTCCGTTGTTTATAAACCGAGCGACAAGCTTGATTTACCCCCGAAACATCTGTCGACAGATGTCAGTCAATTGGCTCGAAACTAATTGGCTTGAAACTTCGACGGCTGGCCAATCATTTGATCTTGCATTTACCGACTTCGTTACGGAGAGCATTAATTTCGGTTGGAGTCCTAGGTTCCGAAGAGAACGTCGAGTGGTGCTGCATCGAGTTCGTGTTTATATATTGCGTTTGTCCTGTTTCACGACTAATCAAAACCGTCTCCGTATCCCAAAGTGGCGGCTCGAACCAAATCGCCCAGTGCATGGCGAAATATATTCGTCCGTAATAAACCTGATGTAATTCAGCTTCGTTCCTCGGTCACCGCTATCGGACTCGGCCAATTCAGCGATGGATTGGATGTAACCACTAATCACACAGAACACCACAACTTCTCACATGTCATTTGCACTATTCCGCTGCCAGTCCTTCGCTTAATCGACTTGTCCGATGCGAGAACTGACCACTATGCAATCCAATGCGCTTCGTATGCTTCACTTCACGCAGGCGATCAAGATTGGCTTGCAGTTCAAGACAGCCTGGTGGACAACTGGCATTAACAAGAGAGGCAAGCGTCTCGATATTGTTGGAGGAGAGACATGCACCGACAGGTCTTTAAAGACCATCGTCTATCCCTCGTATGGCGACATAGACGAAGGAAAGACAACAACACTTATTGCAAGCTATTGCTTCGGAGAGGATGCCCAAAGACTCGGCGCACTGATTAACAAAGACATGCAAAGACTTTCTAAGTTAGTGCTGAAAGAGTTAGCTGACATTCACGATATGGACCTTGATTTCCTTCGGAGCGAACTGATCGATACTTTTGCGTGGAGTTGGTCAGACGATCTTCATAGCATGGGTAATGCCTTTTTTTTTGTCATTGCCCTCCGCCTTATAGATGCTCTGATAAAAGGTGGCTTTGCTCTCTTTGGACCTGGGAAATTCAAAAATGTGTATACGAGTATGAACACGTCTGCGGCAGATGGCCTACTCCACTTTGCTGGAGACGCTTTGACTCCTCGACAGGCGTGGGTTGAAGGTGCTTTGGACAGCGCTTGGAGGGCCGTGAACGAGATGCTCTGGTTGATGCCCGATCGCCGTCATTATTTGTCGGACTTCTACAGAATTTGGGGATATAATCCCGAGTGGGTCTTGGCGCAACCAGAAAAATCGGTTCCAGAGTCGAGCAAGACTCCTTGGGGAATCATACCATCCCCTCCCGCAGGACGGGAGATTCCAGAGCCCAAAGACAATTTAATATTGCAACAACTTGGACGCACACATCCGGAGTATTTTCAGTAGTAACTGACAACAAGCAGGGTACTTCGCATACAGCCTCCTGTAGGTTTAATACGTTGAGAAGCAGTTTAACTGTCTATAAGAGTGACTTGATATTGCGTACCTCGCTATGATCTACATTGATTATGGCTACTGAGCTTCAGCCATCAGCGCTTCAGCATCGGAATGAATTCTTACTTCAAATACTGCTTCAATGTTGAAGTTACCGTCCCCTTTACAAAATAGCCGCGATACTACTACTCTTCTCTCGGACATACGCATGGACAGGGGGTACTATGCCTCTTTTTCTGGTGCACTTCCAAGCACCTCCGTCCAATAGGCCACCTCAGACCGGAGAAACAAATTTATTGGATTATCCGGACCTTACGGCCCAACGCCTTTTGACGATTGGGGCGGAGGCAGTATAAGTGAGCGCTACGAGTTCTTCCGCGCCGACCGGGAAACGTTGCCTTGCTCAGGACGACGACAAATGGCAGGACGACGACGATGCGAAATGGGTTAGACGCGAAATCTGGAATGCATCATCGCCAAGACCATCTTCTGTGAGTCTTAACCTCGCTAACGTGGAACATACGCAAGTAATGCTTATTTAGGTATAGTACAAGTAGTATGTACATCATTCAACCTTGGAACCCAAAGTGGGTCTCGGCGTACTTTTGCGCTAGAGAAAACTTCAGTTAACATTCTTCACGTTAATAGAGCAACAATGCCTACCCTCATGCTTGGCCCTCTCCCTATCAAACGCGTCGAGCTACAGCCAAACTTGAATATCATATCGATGTGGGACGATGACCCGACTACTTACCCCTTTCGTCTCGACAATGCGATCAATGAAGGCGCCAGAGATGCCAGCGCTTGAAGTTATATTGATTGAGGGACAAGAAATCAATGTGAGCTGCGTGATCGACTTACAAGATCTCCATTGCCTTTGCATGATTGGAAGGTGTGCCATTCTTCGCGAGATGCTCATTATATGCTTTGGCAGCCTTGATCAAACCATGTTATCTTATCGCTGGTCGTGACAAGAAAACAATACGTTTTCCTTACCTCGTATGCAGCAGCCCCAGCGATCAGCTCATGAGAGAGCTTGGCCTTGTGGGGAGCATTCTGGACCTGCTTAGTGTTCAGGATCGATCAACAAGCAAGTGAAGAAGAGTATGGGACCTGGTTATAGTATTGTTCGTGCTCTTCGTTATGCCTGAACCTTTCGTGATGACGCATGATAAGAGATGATTTGTAATAATGAAGATATCGCCCCCTTTTTATACTGCAAGCCAAGCCGATGTTCTCCGCTCGCCGTCAAACAAATGGGGAAGAATATTGAGGAATATCGGAAAACACAGCCACCGTTGTCCTGTTCACTTCCGATCATGCGCAGTACCGGTACTACACACAAAAATAATCAATTGATATGCGTCTCCAGTCAGTCAGCGACATATGTTACCCTTGGAATTCCGTCGGCAGGTCCACGCCCATGGCCCCTGGTGACTGTGGTTGGATCTCCAAGGCGAACCTGGAAAGGAGGAGTTGTTAGTGAGATGCTTGCCATTTTGAAGACCAAGTCGTCCGTCGTCCGCCGTCGTCCTTGCAATAAGTTAGTGAACGACGTGAAGCCATCTTGCAAGTTATAGGATTCGAAGCGGTGGACGTCGCCGTATACACGACCTTGATGCCAAATGAATTGCACTCGATGGTACATCATGAAAATTTCCCCTCTGGCTCGTCAATGCTTGCCAACCGCCCGACTCGCGTTAACGTTTGAGGAATAATCGCGACGTCCCTGCTTAATGTCGGCACCACATACGCTTCCACCGGCACGCTTCGATGCTCGCATTGACGAGATATACCACGCAAATACGCAGGCTCTGTTCTCGGATTCAACTCCGATTGTGTCGCTTTGTGGAGGCGCGACGGACATGATGATCCCATCTGAATCATGCATACTGCCTCCTATCGGGGGGGGAGACATCTACCGGAAAACGGTCTTTACTTCCGCGTTGGAAGGTGCATGGACGGATGTCGGTCATCAGGAAATGGTGTGGTGTCACCAAGTTCGATGGCGGATCGCAAGGGCTGCTTTGGAACTTCAAGGCTTGTTTTGGACAAATGGTTGCGCGACGGACAGAAATTGGAAACGGTGACGAAATTTTGACGAGTCGGCATACGGTATACCAAATGATTTTGGAGGGCATTGCCGATTCCACGGAATTCAACCGCAAGCGATTCGGGCAAGTTCGTTCTGTTTGTATCACAAGGCTCCATTGGATCTGTATCGCCACAAAATCCCTTACCGCTTGCTCTTTGACTGAGTGTCGTTCGCTTAAACCTACCACCCTGAGGCTTATTCCGAACCCAGTCTCTGGGCAAAAGTTTCCAGTTCCTAGGGAGGTCAGACGAGTCCGAGGGCGTCACTGTATACGAAGCGGAAGTCTCTGGCTTTCCAGCTGAGGAATCCGAGTTGAGAATGGCGATGGACGGGACTGGGTCATCGGCGGATGAGTCAGACACGAACAGGTTCTCGACTTGGAGACAAGCACCGCAGGTTATGCCTTCGTTCTTTTCCTGGTCTCACGGAATTGTCTAGCTCTCTGGCTCGGGGCGAAACCAAAGTTGACACTGAGTAGCAACGTACTGAGAACGAGTGTTATTTACTATTCAGAGAACAAAGCAGCACGCTCTAATTGTCTATAGAGTGACTCTCAACTACCCCCACGATGCGTGTACCAGTCCGCTTGTTTTCTGTTCAACTTCTACCTGGTACCTAACACTTGTCGTCTAGATACGCTTCTGTCCCCGATGATCCTCCATGCTACTCAGATGAAACACATTATTTTCCGCTCCATCACTCTCCGGATCGTCAGATTCTTCTTCACACTCACTCTCCCGCACCGTTTATCGATTATTGGATCCCGTCTGCGCGTCCTGACCTCAGCTTTACTGTTTACTCGGTGGCGCGGCAGACATGTGGACCTTTGATACTTATGGTCGAGATCGACTGGTGACTGGTCAGCAACGGAAGGACGTTGGGTTACCAGATACCCAACAACCGTCGTCATATGATCTACAGGCATCACCGTGTTGCTCATGTTCAACGCTTGGGGCACCGCAGACAAGACAAGAGGTGGGTGTGTGAATTTTTCTCAAATACATTGAATTGATCATTGGCAGCTGTTCCGACCATTCAGGAATCTATACTGAGTTATCCGTCGGGACCTTCCAGGTCTTCTCGTTTGTTCCGTTTTGGTGTCCACATTACCTCTACCTCCCCGATTTTTTTCTCAAAAATGCCGGTGACACTTCGTTTCTGATGATCGCACCTTTATCGCTGGTCGTATCGAGTGGGCTGGTTTGTGTTAGCTGGTGGTTATTAGCCAGCCTTGCTTGGTTGGTCGGGAGATTCGGGACTCTTCAATGGCAGGTAGGCCGCATCGTCTACCGCTTCCATCGTCACCAAAGGCAGCTTATCTAGACGCCGAGAGGAGACAGGAATGCGGAGAACAACCATCGTTTCCATAGGCATCCTTTTCCTCTCTATATTCTTATTAATGCCTTGGCAGGTCGCATTTCTCGGTGCACGAATGATGCGCTTGCTTTATCTCCGTTAGAGAATCACCCTCCGCACCTGCAGAGGAAGCTGCAATTCCACTAGTACCCAGCAAATGGATCCACTGGCGACACGCTTTCGCACTCCAATTGGAAGCCATCTCTACGTGAATAGATTAACAACGATAGACACAACTGGCATCTACTACTATTCATGACGTGGTCGCTTCCTATAGCAGCTCCGGTACTCGCTGTGTGTGTGTTGGGGGGGGTTACAACACCGTTTGACGGCGGCAATCGTTGCGCCGTTCCTCATCCCGGTGGACTTTACATCGTGGACGTTGGGGGGCCCCTCTTCATTAAGCATAGGCGCGTGAGTTTTCTGCATGACCAGTAACAAAGCTAATGAATTGGCAAGCAGCTTGGAGACAAAAATCTCTGTACGCTGGGCTTTAGCTGTGGTCGCATTGACGGCTTTCGTTATTGGATCACGACGAGCTTATGACATATTCAATGGTGCAAGTGGAGCGTTTGCTATTATTGCAAGAGTAGGTCGTACATATTTGGGAGGCCGTTGAATTATTACAGAAGGACCTTGTCAAAAGTAGTTCAGACACGTTTCAAGTTTATGGGGTACAATTTACTGGCTTGCTGTCTGTACACTGGTGGAAGCAGCATGAGGGGTGCATTGTGGCATTGGGCAGAGCATCTGCGGTGGGCCCCAGAGGGTGATGGCAGCGAGTCGTCACCCGGGTTGCCGGGGTACGTGCCGTGTCTTGGGGACACGCTGACAACTTCCGACACCAGCTCCAGGCTGCGGCGTTCATCCCGCCTCGATGCAACTGCAAAATCTGGTACCTCCAAAAACCCACCCAAAAAACCCAGACCATCGGTGATTATCAACCTCCCTCCAGGGCCCAACGCACCGGAATGTTACACCTCCGAGTTAAGAGGGCAGACCTGTATCGACTCCCTGCTCCGACGGCAAATCAACCCAACCCCAACCCATTACCACCTCTTGCAGGCACAACCTGGCCATCTGAACGTGATCATTGCTAGTCCTGCAGATCTGCAGTCCATTCGCAAGGCGACACCAGTAGACTGGCTCATTCAGGGTGGCACGGTTCATATTTGAGCCACTCGGAACGGGCTCCCTATCTACATTCACGACGAATACGCTCGGGTGGTGGTTGAATAGAGATAGTGATCCAACGTGGAGGGTGGTGGCAGCAAGGGGAGCTATTGATAGCGACGATATATGAATTTCGCCCAAACAATACTCCTGTCTTGCTCTCCAAGATGAGTCTTCGTCAAGAGATGTCCGTGACAACAAACACATCGAGACCACAAGCTGCAGTGTTCCGCCAAGCGCTACTTGGGCGTGACAGGGCATGCGTTATTTCACAAACTTCATACCCTATAATGCTTACCGGATCTCATTTGGCTCCAAGGCGCCTTGGTGATGCTGGTGTTCGATCTGTGATCCAACGCTTCACCGGTTTTCCCTCCACGGTGAACAGGTATCATCATACCCTAGGAGTTCTCCTCTTGAAGACCTTGGACTCGGCGGCGGACAATTACGAGCTGGGATTTTGGCACCGTGGACCTGGTGTAAGTCTCCTTTCATTTGATCTGTATCACGTTAATATTCAGCATACTGGAATGGCAGCACCAATATGTCGTCCACAATTTTTATGAGGCGCCTCTGACTACTAGTGGGACGGAGCCGCTAAACCCAAATGACCAAATGTTACATGATTATCCAATCACACTCACCACCCATAACAACTTACGCCTTCCTCCGGCTGGCTTGTTTAACTGGCACTACCTCCAGTGCGTCCTCAAAAGATTTGCCACCTAATGAATATAAACAAATCGAAAACATAACCCATTTCACTGTGCCATTCCGTACAGAAGACGATGATGATGAGAGTGACTTCGACTTTGACGACGAGAGAAACATTGCAAACCCTCCTTATCCTTCTTATCCTATCGAGCTTGCTGAGGCCAGAGCGCGACAGCATTTGGAGGATGCAGAGCGTGATCATGCCATTATGGAATGGAACTCTGGGGTCTCTGCAGCGGTTGTTTCCATGAGGGCAAGTTTTGTACACTAGAATGTCATATCCAAAGTGTCCTCTTCATACCTTGAAAGGGCGCAGCATTCATGACGAGGGGCCTCGCAGCGCAAAAAAGATGACTTGAGTCGACGAACAGACAACAATTTGACTGGCTTCGATTCTACAAAACTAAACTAACAGGAAACATCATTTACATTTTAGTTAAGAACCCGCTCTGATGTACGAAGAAGGTCAAACAAATCGACGCTAGTACAAACCATCGCTTCAGGACCCTCATCAGCATACACCACGTAAAAAAATATTTCTTGATCTGCAGTAATAAACGCTGGAATACGAAAGACTTCATAGTATGCTTCAACTTCATTGAAGGACACAAAGGTCTCCCTCTGAAGCAGTTCTGGACAACGTTGATATTGGATGAGCTCCATCTCCTGGAGCGGAACACGAGGCAGATTCATGACCTCTTTCGACTTGAACGCGCGAGCAGGGAGGGTGAGGGTAGTGGGATAACCGACGCGGGTTCAGATGAGACGTCAATAGCAGCGGGAGACTGTTTGCTTGAGAAGGCGTTAATAGGCATGCAGAGCACAAGCACGTACTCAAGCTCCACTTTGCGACGAATAAATTCCAGATAAACGCGTTATCCATGTTCGGACACCTTTATCGTCAAGAGCCGGCAGACAAAGTACGCAGCGTAAACCACATGAAGGTGGCTACAGGAAACAGTAGATTAGCAATCACGAGTCCGTCGAACTTATACGCAGCCTCTGAGCCTCATACTCCAGCACAGTTCTGCAGTCCTTCTTGAGCACCTTCTCCGAATCTTCGATGTAACAGGTCGAATTCGTCACGGCGTGGCAAGCCCATTGGCTTTGAGTTTGCTTTGTATTCTCGTTGCGCTTTAGTCAATGCTCCTAAATCTCTACGCAAGACGGCTGAATGCTCTGTGCAGATCCTTTCGTATCGATAGAGATCTTGGGATGCTTTGGCGATAATAGCCTGCTCTGCAATTGTGAACGTTCCGGGCATTATTAGAGGTAAGTAAGATGATAAGGATAAGATTGACAGGGGCCGTCACTGCGCAATTGATAATTCGTATCTCCTAATTTAAATTATGACATGACCCTATCCCGTGGCGACTTGGTGACAGAGGTGAGCTTGCCGTCATGGAACATTGAAGATAGAACCGTAGTCCATTGCCATTTTCGAAATTTTGTACGGGAATGTTAATGTTGAGGTTGTTGCAATATGTGCGCGTATGTCATTTGTTCACACTTACTTAGCAGTCGCGTTACCACTGCCTGATTAATGAAGCAAACTTCTATGATGATATAGGGCTACATGCTATTACACGCGATTTGCAAGTCACGCTGAACGATATACGGATGACGGAGAAGTTCTCTGAGCCTAACGTGCGAGTGCCGACGCCTCAAGGTGTACCAAAATGTACGGCCTAACTTTCGGTTTACAGCTCTTAATATATATTTCTGTGCGGAAGCGACATAGAATCAAGTGGTCCAGAAAGAGTTACAGCTTATATGAATATTATACTACCGCATCCTATACGGCTACCTCACTGGTTAGTAGTGCTTGTCAAAGTGAGATTTGGCGTAGTCCTCCGCTAGACACCGATCAAGTCAGTACGACCCAGATCATAAAATGATTATTGGTGCTCACCCTCCTTCTGAGCCTTTTTCTTATCGAGGTAGTCGAGCTACGATAGCTAACGTTAAAAAACATACCCGATGCGGAATGATTACTTTGGTATACGTACCCCTTTTGTCTCGACTAGGCGATCGATGATGACGCCAGAAAGCCCAGCGCTTGACATTTACAGTGAGAAGATCATCCATGTTACTTGCGCGATCAACTTACAAGATTTCCATCGCCTTCGCGTGGTTGTTAGGGTTGCCATTCTTCTCGCAGTGGTCGTTGTATGCTTTAGCGGCCTTGATTAATCTATGTTATTGCTCGTTGTCATTTGAGGATGATGCGTATTCTTTACCTCGTAAGCAGCAGCACCAGCTATCACCTGGTGAGAAAGCTTAGCCTTGTGTTGAGCATCCGAAACCTGCAAAGAGTGATTAACGACATGGGAGCAATTCGATGAAGATTATAAGTACTGATTTGTAGTCATTGTGGTGGTCGTCGTTGTGATCGAATTTGCCCATGGTAGAGACGATGTAATACGGGTGATTGCTGGTTTCCAGTGGAGATCACCTGCTTTATATACAGGAAGCCAGGCTTATCTATTCACCATCTCCGAACGAACGGCGAAAATGATTAACGATGGATATCAGATGGATCCGTGTCCATGCGTGGGTTGCACTGCCATCGGATTGTAGCAATCACGTCAGCGCCACTGGTTTGAACTTTGAACTATGCGCTGATAGGAGGGTGGTCCCGAAGGCTCTGCTGGGCACTGCCCGCAGTTGCACACATCATAGACGTAGTTCGATTGTCTAATTCTTCGTCATTTTAGAAAAAGCACCCTCAGGCTCAAAAATTATGCGACGCAGCGCGGTGCACTGCAATGATTGCAGCCGACCAATGCAAATAGATGATGGTGAGTAAACTTGTTGATGTCCCTATCAGCGCTGGGGCGATTGTGGGGTAAGTACGTGGACAGCTGAAACAGGCTGAAACGATGCAAAGTTTGATATGTGGTCTTGGCGGGCGACCGTGTAACCCTAGCAATCACACAGTGGTGTGAATCTTCCCGGCCTCTTGGTCACGTCAACTTGAAGTATATACCTGAGTATTTTGCTGCTCAGTAAGCACTCAGGGCTCAGAAAGCTTACAACATGGCTCTAGAATCTATGGATTTCTAACGTGCTGCAAGATACTTAGATAGGTACAAGCCAGCAGGCGCGATAATCGATATCACTCTCGATCATTGTTCGTGTCACGTGAACTCTGCGCATTGAACATTCATCATCGCTTGAAGCATGCTGCATGCACACATCTACATTTAGATTTCAAGGTATATCACATTCAATACATATCCGGGTCATAACTACACCACTAATAATATCCTCCAAAGTGTCCGTCGCCGTGTTCTCGCACTGCACATTTGCGGTCAGCACAACTTGTCGAGAAACCATGTGAGAATTAATCAATAATGCTCACCAGCTTGCAGAGCCCTGTGTCTGTCGATCATGTCGAGCTGCGATGATCATCATTTAGCATCGTGCCGCACTAACGCGGAGTTATCTACTCACCCCCTTCGTCTCGATCATACGGTCGAGGAAGAAACCAGCGAAACCAGCACTAGGAGTTATCTCAATCCCAAATTGTCACCGCGAACTATTGCGAAATACTTACAAGACTTCTTTGGCCTTCTCGTGGCTTACCGGGTGACCGTTCTTCGCACAGTGCTCATTGTACGCTTTAGCAGCCTGGTTCCAAAGTTCATCTGACCGCGATATGATGAATCAACACGTTCAATTACCTGGTAAGCAACAGCAGCTGAGATCAACTCATGAGAGAGTTTGGCCTTGTGGTGAGAACGATCGTACTAGACAATAGGATTTCAGTCCCGGAACGTCGACAGCTATGGAGAATCGTACCTCCTGGTAGGCCCTGTAGTGGTCCGCGTTGTGGTCGAAGTCACGGTGGTGGCGGTGATGATGCTCGTGGTGGTGGCCCATAGTAGCACTGAGGAGATGTGTGTGGGTTTGTAAAGGTAGGAAAAACTTGTTGGTGCTCAATCAAATAATTGCCTGTGTTTATATATCATTACGTCGGGCCTTTATCTTTTCCAAAAGAAATGGTGATGGAGCCGGAAGCTGTGGGCGGAATTTAGTTTAGCTCCGCGCGTTGCCAAGCGAAGGCGTGACCTATCGGGCTATGCTGCATTAAGCCCTTACGCCCGCATACGCGGCAGAACCCGCAACGTTGTTTTATCGCTTGCACAATAACTCGGATGGTCTTAATATAATGATAGATGATGAATATGAGAGTACAACAACCGACTATCTTCGGCAATGTGGGACCAGCTCAGCATTGTCACAACGGAGTGAAGATTTAGTTTTTGTTTCCATTGGAATGGCACATGTATGTAAGGTAACGCGCATCAGGATGACCAGTGCGAAGTTTGTTGATTATGTCGACAATGTTTGTTGCTTCAGTTCTGTACGTTTCCGATTGAACAGTGGACCAGCAGCACCATGATCATGGAGAAGCTGAGGGCCATAGAACGCACTGAGTTTAATGTATGAATCGACGAGTTAGCAGTGAATTTGCGTACAGTGTGGAACCATCAACCCAGTAGGAATGGTTGGTGGCATCTCTTGCGGACGGGATGAACAGGACAGGTTCAATAATGTCAGTTTGGAACGGAGCCTTTCTTCGTCACAGAATTGAGTGCGGCATCCAGAACAGATTAGTAGGGCGTGTCTGAGACATGACCAGCCACATTTTCCATTCGGTGATATGACGATTGCCTAGCCTTCTGTAGCATCTGTGTCTGAGTTGTTGACGTGAACGTGGAAACGTTTCGGCATACAGAAAGTGAAGGCCTGTCGGCACGGAGAGGCATTGAGCAGCCAACATTTGTTGAGGGGATAATGCATACACCAATGAATGGCTTAAGAAACGGATGAGAAACATGGAAATTGCGCATAATCAGCAGATACGCATTGTAATGTTTGGGGAAACAGTCAACAAGGATGGAGGGGAAGTGCACGAGATGCTTCGAATGTTGCCTAGTCTTTTGTATTATTGGACAGAGTGGAAAGCCGTAGCCGTGAATGTAGCTTGGTTGTCGGAAGGGCATACTCATTTAAGTGAACCGCGAACGGTTTTCAGCCGATGCGCCCGTTCAAATGCGAGATTACATTTGGGCCGTCGATGCGTAGATTGCGCCACCTATATCAGATTACAGGGTGAGGAAGCGATCAATGTGGACGAAAGGGAAGTGCATGAGATACATCGAACGTTGCCGGAAATTACAGACGGCGTGGAGCACGAGACCATGGGAACGCGCATGTGACTTTGCATTTTCCCATATGCAAGGTGCGCCGCAAGACCCACAACCCATGGTTGCGGGGATTGCGCACCGCGCCATCGAAGCTCTGCATTGCCAACAACGTCCGACGTCAGCTTACACCATCCGCAGCATCTGCGAGCGGAACAATAATAGGACATTGTACATTACTATATCATTTTACTTCTACAGTAATATAATAAATATTGAATAGCTGACTGATATAAAACCATGCCTAACGAGAACAATACGCTCACATGTGAGATGGAATAATGGTTCTCGGATCATGAATATTGTAATTGAATCGCGCTCGCAAATTATGCAGCAGGTGTAGCTGTTGGATCGCGAAATACCTGTGTGGAAACAGTGAATTTGACGGTCGTGAGAGCTGTTGTACGAAGTGTGGTACCTTCAAACCCCAAATATCGCCAACCCTCCGCCCGATATCAGTGTCGTTATTTATTTCGCCGGAACCGGAACCGGATTCAAGTTTGAGACCCTGTTCATTCGCAAGATGCAACAAACAGATGAAACAGAAACTAGTGCTGATTTCTTCCATCTTATCTCGTGGATAGGACTTCTGCAATCCATTAATAACTTGCGAAAAAGCACGGCCTTCTGAAGGGTCCGTTGGTGGGGAATTTGATGTTTCGTCCACATCCTGTCACCAACAGTCAGGGAATGCACAGCGTGCGCAAGAAAGAAAACACTTTACCATGCTGTCTTCAGTTTCCTGTGGAGGTGGTGCCGTCACAATATCAAGGCCTTTCCAGATGTTGTCCTTAAGTTTCCGCACATCGACGCGCTTTGCCCGTTTTGCATAATTGACAAACTCAGGTCGCACACGGCGCGTCTGACCTGCAGTAGCAGCTAGGAGATCCTGTTCCCCAGCATCCGCGTCAGGCGCGCCCATGCCATCACCGTCGTAGACATCATCAAACCCGGGTCCGTCATCATAATCATCGTGGAAGAATTGTGTATTGAACGGCACAGCACCATCGTTCTGGTCTGTTACCGTAACCATTAGCGAAAAGTGAATCATTATTGAGAAGACAACTGACCGCCTTCATCGCCTTCATCGCCATTTCTACCGGCGGCCTGCTCTGCGGCTGCTTGTACCCAATAATTCTCGTCGACCTCTCCATCTCCCGCTTCGTTAAATCGTACTTTGTGTCCTCGCATCTTGAGCTAAAAGGCAATGTAAAGAAGTGAAGTAATTCTACGGCAGGACGGCTCACGTAGAATTTCGGCTTGAGGAACAAGGTAACGAGTTGACGCGACGAGAAGTGCATATCGTCCGGCAACCTATGGTCATCCTTCTTTTCTTTCTCTTTTGTCCCTTTCCGCTTGCCCTTCTTTGAACTTGTAGCACCTGTTCCAGGTAGATTTATACTTGCTCCCTTCGTGACTGGTGCAAAAAGTTCATTTGTTATCTCTTTGAGGGCTTTTCCGTCCTCGGTAGGTGACAAGAAATCGACCTTGAATGCTTCCTTTCTTTGGCGAGGTTTGGCAGCCTTATTAGCACTTGCGTCCGCTTCGGCTGGTCATTCGTTAGCGAATTGCCTCGAAAAATAAACCGACATAGACTTACGTTTCCGAATTACTTTTCTCAGCTTCCAATGTTCAGGGCCAGCCCAGTTTTTTAGAAAGTTCTGGTCAAAATAATCCATTGCGCCTCCTTCTCCGTCTGCGTCCGTCATGGCCATGATAAGATCACGTTCCGTAGGCAGACGGCGTGGATCGAAGGGAACAAATTCCGCGGGTCTAGCTTCTCCACGTTGACCCTCTTCACCGACAGGTGACCCATTGTCGTTCCCATCGCCGTTATCGTCGCCACCGATCATGTCGCCGCCGAAGTCGTCTGCAGCTGCATCTGCTCCCATGAAGAAATCTTCGACAGGTGGCGCTCCGCCCTCATCTCCTGCATTGAATGCTTCACCTCCGAAGTCGTCATCATCGTCATCATTTGCACCTGTGCCGGTATTGCCTGCGAGGAATGTGGTGGTGTCGTCGAATGAGAAAGCATCTTTCGAGAAAGAAAACCCAGCTAATGAATGACAGATAGCTTTATCATCGAGTGCAGAGAGGTCGGGTAGGAATTCCTCTGAAAATATAGTCAGATGTGGATCACAATGTCAAAGGCTGCATGACCTACTTCGGAGGTATGACAAATCGACATCATCTTCGGGATCGAGTAGTTCTTCATCCTCTTCGTCATCTGCTTTGCCGCCGAGAGAATCACTAGCATCAAAAATGACCCTCATTGCTTCGCTTCCCATTCCTAGACTGAGGTGGTTCATCAACAACCCCTGAGCGCCCCCTTCGTCAAAGTCTGCGCAAGTTTTCTTGAAAAGAGGGTCAACGTTAAACTCGAGGTCCAGCTTCTTGCTCCTCAGTTGAGCGGGATCCTTGGCAAGCGTAGCACCAGGGCGATTCGTTTTCTGTCTCTTTTTGACTTGGGCAGGATCTGCTTCCGGATTATCCGAATTGACTTCGTCACCATCCCTCTCGATGCCACCATTTGCGATGTTATTCAATAGTTTTCCGGTCTCGGTACCGATGCTGTCTACACGACTTGTCCAAATCTTGACGCAGCCGTCCAAAGTACACGACGCTCGCTGAAAGTTGATG
The DNA here is from genome assembly GCA_015039365.1 of Amanita rubescens. NCBI lineage: Eukaryota > Fungi > Basidiomycota > Agaricomycetes > Agaricales > Amanitaceae > Amanita > Amanita rubescens. The sequence continues at coordinate 298,914 of WION01000030.1, forward strand.
GAGTTATCATCAACATTCCGCAGAAGAGACATGTCATGGAAGTAGTCTATGAGCGCAAAACTCCACGAGTTTGCGGCATTGATTTTCTGCGTTCATTTGAGAAATGAAAACGGGAGCGGGTAAAAGTTGACTCACGTTGTCGGTTGCCATTTTCATCCATTCTTCAAAGTTCGAATTCATCACATCGAATGGAGTGTCCGAGATTTGAGGGGGGGCGACGGTGTTGAGCTGCTTCTGTTTTCCTGCGCGGGCGGGTTCACCATGATCGGCGTCTGAGGTCATGTTTTCGGAGCCAGGCAAAGCGGCGTCAATAACGGTCAATTTAGTGCTCTTCCGCCTTTTACGTTTTTCGGCTGCATCATCATTGATGTTCACCGATTTCGTACGCAAGGGTGGCCGTCCTGATTCTAATGTAAAGCTAGCATCGTTATCAGGGGCGTGCGCCTCGCTTAGGCGTTTTTTTAGCCTTTGAGGTTTTGGAGTTTCCTGACCGCTTTCAATATCGGTGTCCCCCTCATAAAGACTCTGAGATTCTTGCTGTCCTCGCGGGCGACGCGTGCTGGGCATTTTGGGTCCTCAACAAAGGCGTTTAAGCACGTGATCTGGCCACTCGCGAATCGCGAGTCGTAACGCGTGACAGTAACGCGTCGTTCTCACCTTACCATGCACGCTGCAAGAGCAAGCCTAGGTCTTCCTCCAAGACCGTCTTCTAGCTTCTGGGCCCATGTCATGGAAAACGAGAAGAACGGCCCGAATGCTCCTTCACAGAATACACTGCCGTTGTTGACACCTTTGGACAAGAACGCAACCGCAACACGCCTCTTACTGCATGATACCCAGGCTAACCTCGAAAAATTCTCCGGGAAGGTTGACAAGCTACTGGAAGGATTCTCTGAGGCAAAACAAGAAGTCAAGCTTGTCAAAACGCTATTTGAACGCGACAGAGAAGCACTTGTCAATGACGTCATCGACCTCGGTACGTTATTGCCAAGCGTGCAGCTGGTGTATGCGTATGCAATTTATTGCGGTGCTAGTCAATAGATGCCAAACCCAAATACAAAATTCTTTGGGCTCTCCGGCACAGAGTTCTGTTGTTGACCAATTCTTCAAGGAAGTTAGCCGACTATTAGAGAACCTCGACAAGCGACTCGACGCAATGCAAACGGTAGCTGGAACTAGCATATCATGATACTTCGGATATATCTTAATTGTTGCTCTGATCTCTTAGCTCTCCCAGACACATGCCCAAAGCCTTCAAACGCAAATTCAGGCGATACAGGTCATCCAAGAACAGCAGTGTACCATACTTTCTACCTTGACTCCTCTCATGCCTCTGCTTCAGGCTATACCTCTGCATATCGACCTCGCTAAGAACTCGGTTATGGATGCCTTACAGAAGCAAGGAACTGGCGACGCAAAATCTGTTCAGACATCCCCAATCCTACAGACTCCTGGCGTTCGTAATTCTATCAAGCGTTCTCGTGCATATTCTCGTTCAGGCGATATGGCTGCATCGACATCTCAGAAAAACAAGAGATTTTGCGAAGCACGTGAAGTTACAATGCCTCCAAGTGGACCGTCCGCGGTTTGCAACCGCAATAATCCAGACACGCCGCAGCCAGATTCCAGAAGACCATCATTGCGTAGTAATTCACGGGGCAGCGTCTTGGTCGATCACTTTCAAACACCTAGTCAGAAATCCAAGGCAATCATCGATTCCCTGACACATTCAAAGCATCGCTCGACCCGCCCGCCCCATATTTCCGCTTTGGGCGATCGTGCAAACACATTGCGACCTGCAACAACCGAAATGCATACATCCACAGATACGTTAAGCAGACTAACCAACCTAAGATGCAATACATCCATACAGAGCAATTGCACGCCGCCAGTGGCTCGCCCTTCACCTTCAGATATTCTAGCTATGAATAGGAAGGAAGCGAACCCAGCGCGGCAACTTTCCGTTTCAGCCGTACTAACTTCCCAGCAAACAAGGCACTTCAACGCTCTCAAGAAATCGTCCACATACATGCGACCTCCACAGCTCGAGACATCGCAGCCGTCAGGAACCCTGGTTTCTATGTCTTTTACTTACTTGCCATGTCTTTTGCTCACGTAGACCAAGACACATCGATTAAGACCGGCGACGACGCTATTACCCTCAAAAAGCGGCTTTGCGCTGCCAAGGCGCAGGCGCTCTCCGCCCGTCAGTTGTTACCACCGTCCCCTTACCCTTGCTTAACCTCTTAATAGAAGGAAGGACGGAGATTCATTCCTCTACTAGACTCGGAAGATGAAAGTTCTATCGCTTCTCCTTAACTTCCGGCATGTCATAGATACGCTCCTCTATGTTAATTTTTCATGGTCTGACTTATCCATATTTCCACCGGTGCATCTCCTGCTCCTTGTACCTGTCCTATAAGAACGAGTTCCAAGCTTGCCTCTTGCCTCAGCATTTCCCACAATGTACGTTCCGCAGCGTCACGCTCCTTGTAGCCGAGCAGCATAAGTGGAGGAGTCTCGCAAAGCCGTACGAGGCTGGACAACATGCGCACTAACGAAGGGAACGAAGCAGTGTTATACGTCACATCTGCCATCCTGCGTTCAATAATCATTATGTTTTACGCAGTAGCATGACGCGCAATAACGCACACAATAACATCAAAGCCTCTTTGCTTTGATATGTTCACAACGCGTTCAGGTATCACTTCGTCGTCCCAATCTAACACCAGAGCTTCCGGTCTAGCACCTGCATTTTCGGGAAGGAATCCGGCATTCGCTTGAATGTTGTGTTCGAGCAACGGCATTGCCGATTCTAATGAACGTTTGTCGATACGACTGCCAACTCGACACGGGTAATCGCATACCAAGATCCGTGGTGATGATGACGCTTTGCGACGTCTCGCTAGCACCCGTAAGAGCCGCACGCAATGCTCCAATTGTAAGTGCAACAATACCAGTACCGGCACCTGGTCGAATGCAATTAGATTCAGCACATTTTTTTCACGTATTAGCTTCCTCACCTAATTCCACGATGCATCTCGGCTGGTCGGCAAACAGTGCATCCCTTAGTCGAGGTACGATGCTTCTTCTGAGTTTGAGCTGGTTCTCATCCAGAACACTTGTAGGCAGTTCCTCCAGCCGGGAAACATTATTGGCCAAGTCGACTAGCCAAGAGCCTAAGTCCGATGCCACTGTCCCAGACTTTCTAGGCAGAATTTCAAGGATAAGTACCTCTAGGCTATGGAGGCTATCACGACGATCCATCAGCTCACCTTGTCGAGATCAAAGGACGTCTGTTCCGTCACCTTGATAACGGCTGTTAAAGGATTCGTTTGCAAAAGTGCTTCACTTTCTCCTTCACGCACGACGAGCGTAGGAGTCGGAAGTGGGAACGTATACACGCGCTCGATTTTTTCTTGTTTCGCGATAACGCCCTTGGGCAGGCGAGACGAAAACTTGATGGGCATGGACAAGACAGGGAGGGGTATTCTACCCAAACGATCGCCGCCCAATTCGACGGCACAATGCCCATCAGAGCGGCCTTGCTTCGTTACACATCCATCGCAACTCAGCACTAGCCTCCATACTTGCCCATCGCGTACGCCTACAGGCACAGGCACAGGTATTTCTTTATATGCCATAGCCTGCCTCCAAGTGGTCAACTTCGTCCGTACCGTCCGAGCCGAGCTTGAGGTCTGATGAGGTAGCACTGCTATCTGCTGCCAGGAATAAAAAATGTCTTGTTCATTATCGTAGTGTTCTGTGCGCAGATCATTTGCAATTTGAGGTGTTATGGATATGGTGCCGGATGGTTGTGCTTGGGTGGGAGGTGGTCGGAGAAATGAGAGGTAATAGAACATTGATGAGATTAGATCCCGTTGTTCATGCTCTTGGAATTTTGGAAAATGGGTACATTGGGAATTTAGAGTACCTCTAGATATCCACGGCCATAGGACTCTGAAAGCACCGCATCCCGTCCGATCTGCGCAGTCAACCAGAGTGCCGCCTAGTTAGTACCACGGTGGGGGACCACGCGGGAATCCTGGGTGCTGTGGTTTCATTTTTACAAAAGTATTTGTTCCGCTCGCTTTAACGCATGGGATTCAAGGTACTTAGTGGTCACTAATCACTAGTCGCCATTCATCACCGCTAATAAAATATTTGGTGGTGTACCAGTACAAGCCGTCCGCACTTCCCCGAGTGGGTAGTTCGCACGTGAACCAGCACCTGTCCTCATTCAACTCCCACATAACAGGCTCATTGAATGGGAAGAAGATATGTCGCAGTGATGGGCAAACGCTATACCACTCGTAGCAGAGCGAGCGTTGGTCATCCATTTCCAGATCGTCTTTCAACGTGGGTGATAGGTCAAACCAATGTAGTTTATTGAACAAAACTAAACAGGATAGGTCCCCCTAAGAAAGAATCGAATTTCAGCAAAAAATTGATTCCTCTTTTCCAAACGAGGAAATAGCAGAATGAATGGGAATAGGGGCGACTTACGATGGAACGAGTCCTGTCTAGCTTGAGATTGACTCTGAAGATTTCGATTGTGGGAAGATGGGTTCCTATGTCGCGCAAGGCGCTTGGAGATACGTACATGGCGGATAAGTCTAGAATCCGGAGAGGGACGGAAGTGAGCGCCATGCGAGAGAGGTTTTTATTGCCCAAGTCACCTTCCCTGCCTATCAACAGGAGGTGATGAACTGGCCGGCCTGTAAGAATAAATGCAGCTCCACTGGCTGTCCCGTAAAAGATGGATAACTCGGGAAGGGCGTCATGAGGTACAAGTTCCATTGCCGATTCTGAGATTTCCAGAACGGCGAGGTAACGTAATCCAGAATGAGACGCGATGAATGCGCACATGACGCTGGGTTTTAGTGTACAATATGAAGAGAACCTCGTCCAGCCTGGCTCGCCTGCGTTCAGCGAACAATGTCGTATGTTCAGGAGGCGAAGGTCGCGAATGACGAGCTCCAGCGCAGGGGTTGTATTTTCACGGGAAGGACCCATGAAGAGCTTGAGTGTGTCTAGAAGCGTGAGGCGGCATATGGTGTCACTGAGCAATGAGCACGAGTGAGGCAAAGTCTTGGACTCTCCAATGTCGACGTCGATCCGCCATGATATAGATAGTTTACGCGGCACATCATAGAGCTGATTTCGCTTCATTCCATCGCACCATCCGAGCGTCCGCTTGGGAACATCACTATCCTCGGTCAGTTCCTCGGCAATGTTGATAGACAAGTATAATACACGTTCAGCGATGACATTGAAACGATGCGATGCCAATGCGACTTTTGTGAGGTCACCTAGCGAAAGAAAGCTGAAGATATGGACCAAAGTTTCATTTGGCAGGTTTTCATCTGGCTCGAGGATGTTAGGAGTAAAGCATTAGGATACAAAGAGATGGAGAGGTTTGAGATGACAGGAGACTGACCAGAGAAACTGGCATTGCACATTATGCAGAAAATGTCGACAATAAGGCGGAATTCAATTCCCAATTTTTCGACCGGAGAGAAAAATATTTACAGTAAAATACACAACAACACATCTCACCGCGAAGCCGTATATATATAATATAATGTACGTACCGCTTAAGTGCGTAGACAACATCGACGACAACATCGAGTACTATAATTATTTTCCATTCAGTGTATGTCAATCACGATTCACGAAATAGTCCAAGTGAGCTATGTGCTTACTTTTTCCAAGATTTTCAGAATCGTAGTTTTTTCCTTCAGTATCGATTATCTCGTCTAGGAGCAATGCACAGCACATCAAAAGGAGCGGTGGATTATTGGTAATGTCCTGATCAATAAAGTGTGGTCTATGTAGATTTTATTTCAACCTCGGCCTTGAACGTCCGCCTCATCCCTTGCCAGAATGCGGGCCCGTAGTTATAGTACGCGACGCCAAAAGCAGCTCCTCCCAGGTGCGCCCAGTGATCAAATGTCCTGAATGGTTGTCAATAGATGGGGGTATAAATTAAGTATTCACAGACCTCCAGCCTCTTAAAATCCCTACAATATCAAGTGCCAGGAGCCCACCAACACCCCACTGTATAGGTATCGGATAGGTTGGGGGGATGAACAACGCCACCTGCGATTCTGGAAACGCGAGCGCTGTAATCGCCACGCATGAGTAAATGGCACCGGAGGCGCCAAGCGATGGAAGGATGCTAGCTGCAGCCTGGCTCGTCGCTTTCTCTTTTGATGAAGCAACTGTGGCTGACACGGCTGATGCCCATGTATCTGTTTTCCGTGGAAGAGCGGCTGGAGAGGCTAGTTTAGCGACATATTTTGGGTAGCGGAACTTGGCGTTGACAACATGTGACACGAGACTGGAGAATACACCAGCTGGTTGACTGGGTTTGAGTATTATGAAAACTGGTAAGGAAAACGCGCCATACCTGATACAAAGAAAGCAAGGAAGTGGGAATTGACGTTTGCCTCAAGTATGGGTGGTATAGCTTTGCTCTGCTCCCTGGTCAAGTAAAAATAGGCGGCGGACCCTGCTTGACGATGAGACTATATCGCAACGTGCAAAGGACGATAACTGACCAAAGCTCTCTAAAGCGAGACAGTTCAATAATAAGTGGAAGAATGATCTATGACTATAAAGATCATTGGTAAAAACAAAACATGTGAAATGATAAATAAATACCTGAACGTGCTAGTTAGCATGGTATAGGTTAATCCTGACAATGGATTATGCGTAAAGCTTCGCATCATGAAAGGTTGCAACCGCGAGAATTTCCAGAGACCGTATATTATGGTGTTGAAAAAGCATATTTTCCAGCAGAATCTCTTTCCTTCGGTCATGTCCGCATAGGGCTGCATGACAGTGACATACGCCAGTGCGATCCATGGTTTAATCAGCATTGGAAAGTCTTTTATCTTGGTGGTAATCGCGCTATAGTCTTCTCTGAGTTTCTGCACAACCGTTTCAGCATTTACATCCATACTGGAATCCGTCGTACCTTGATGAGTTCGGCATTCCGTGCCCTCTTTATATCCACATTGGTAATAGGCTGCGTACTCCATACAGGAGACATTGCAATTAATTTCGCCACCCAGAGTTCCGTCTCTACAGCTGTATCGATGGAGGCGGCCGAGAACACTATGAGTGACCCGGCAATGAAAAACTAGGTCGGACGCGCATAAAGTCATTGTTATAATGCACCTTAAGCGATAAGCTCACCAGGATATGTTTTCTAATCCTTGGTTCTCCGATTTTTTCAGAGAAGGACTGGGGCGGGTTCAACTGTGAAATTGCGTCGTTCGCTGGGGTAGTACCATTAACCTCTGCTCTTGGTTGCCAAAGGGGCCTCGTAGGAATAAGACTGTTGCGGCATCGCGTACTAGAAAAGTAGCGTCTTGAAGCAAACGGCGAAAAGGATATTGGTCCCAGTCGCTGGCGTAAGAGGACCCGCAACATGGCGAAAGCGTTGATAAATAAGGTTAGGGTTACTTATGCTATCCATACGACTGCCACCCAACTCTGAACTTGTTACAGACCCGGATGAAGAGGTACAAATCAAGTCATGTTACAATGACGTGCGGAATTGAGATGTGTCTTGTATCAGGTTTTTGTAATCTACTCTCTGCTTCAATCTAAGCCGCGGTCCGAACATGATGACTTTCGTGGACTGGGATATGTCGATTCTCGGAAGGACGTGCTTGACATAAACTTCGACATAACCTTGCCTTCCAATGACTCACCTGACCGAAGCAAAACGCGATCAGGTAGACGAAAGATTCAAGTCAATGAATCGAAGACGATAACCGTTACATTGGCTCAGGACAAAACTGCCCTTCGGTCGCGAAAAGGGGACACCGGAAGTATTTTATGGAAAGCAAGGTATGTAGCCGTTATCAGTGCCCCTTTTATGTTCTTTTCTCAAGCGATGACAGTATCGACTTTGCGAAGCTCATCCTCCAGCAAATACATTCCACTCCAAATGATTCCATACTAGACCCTCAGAAGCTCCGAGAACAACATATTCTAGAATTAGGGCAAGTTGCAATCATATCATGGTTCTTTTGGTTCTTTTGACATGTTCACAGTTCAGGAACGGGTCTCCTTAGCGTGATATTCGCACCACTAGTTGGTCAGTTCACCGCGACAGACATTGGCGACCTTGTTCCTCTCATTCGCAAAAATCTTACCCTCAATTTTCCGGGATGGTCAGCAAATGCTCAAGGTGCAAACGTGTCGGCAGAGGAGCTTGACTGGGTCGTCCTTTCTACCGCAAACGCCTCACAGAGAAAGCGAATTGCCGATTTCAAGCCTGCCGACATCTTACTCGTCGTGGACTGCATATATCATCCTTCTCTACTGCCACATTTGGTCGAAACGATTGATTACCTTTCAGTCCCAGAAAAAACTGCCGTATTCATTCTTGTCGAACTCCGTGCGGAAGACGTCATTCGTGATTTTTTGACTTTATGGTTGAACAAGCCATTGTGGCAAATTTGGAGAATCGGTGAAGACGTGTTCCCCATGCCGTATGTTGCTTGGGTAGGGTGCAAAACGCTGTCGTGATTGCGCTGCAAATACACCATTTCACGCATGCAGGAGGTGGTATCGGTACGTGATCCGTCTAAGCGCGTCCCAACTGACACCCCGCAACGCCTATGGCAGCTGCACACTGTGAAACATCCTCACCGCCCATATCTTTCCTTCGATCTTTCCAACGATCAAAGGATCCTCTTGATTTCCAACAATTCGTATCTATGTTGATCCATAGCACCAACGCCTCGCCCACAACACTATGATTGTCAATCAAAGCAGTCCGCTCCCGTGCACCTGCTGCGCATCTCCTTTTGCTTTGTTGGAAATATAGGGTCGCTTCTTGTTGCTGCCCTTCGGGCAGCCCAGCCGCATCGGCAGGTGCTGCGGAAACTTACTCACATTCCGTGCTATTCCGTGTCGCACTTCACGATACAATACATCCGAGCACATCCGTTGCGGATATTCATGCGCAGTACATTTTCACATGACCTTATCAATTTTATCCGCAGTTCGTTTGTTACACTTTTTCCCGCTAGACAGAAGGGTATATGGGCGTAGCTATCTATCTATCGTATCGTATCGTACCAGTACCATGAGCAATTACTCGTTTAAATATAATGATCGTATTATGTCCTTGTCTTATTTACGATGAGATGAAGCATGATTATTTACGTTTTAAATGCAAGATGTCCTTTGAGTTGAAATATTAATATAGCAGCACTGACCCAACCAGCACGGATAAAATCCAGCAAGCCCCCATGGCGATTATGGACACCTTTGGGACGCCTTGGCCGAATTGTCCGTTCGTTGATCCGCCAGCGGCTACCGTCGTCGCGGCTGTGCCGATGGTAGCAGAAGGCAGTGGGCCGTTGGCACCATTCTGTGCAATGGCTACGCTTGAGAGTTGAGCAAACCCAACCGAAGGAGGGTTATAACGGAAAACAGAATAGACGTTTTTCTGTTGGAGACAAAAGCGGTTATCTCACTGCGCAGGGAGACGGAAGGGGATAGCTTACAAGGAAAGTATCGCCGAAGATCCAGCTGGGCGTCGAGCCACTGCCAGAATCCAGGATAAAGAAAGAACCGAGACATGTGGACGAGGTCAATTGGGAAAGTTTGAAATCCGCCGAGCTGATCGGTAGGCTGCTTCCATTCCCGAAGGAAACCGCGACCTGGACATCGGTGCTGCAGGCTATAAAAGATATACTCCTATTAGCACGTAGCGATGAACATTGAACCACAGCGTTACGCACGATATGTATAATAGCCCTGAAAGTTCCCACTGCCTGCTTGGGAGCCTGGAATCTGGGCGTATATTTCGGCGATGACGTCGCTTGGGCCACCAACGAGTGTTGTTCCGGTGTCGATAGCAGCGAAGGAGGAAGATCCTGACGGAACTGTGATCGATGAACCTTGCACCGTAATGGCTGTTACGCGTAGAACCTTTGAGACATCGATTTCACATAAGACAACCTGAACTTACATGCCAAGGACAAAATCCAATATGATTCGGTGGTGGCTAGATCGACGTACTCAATTTCACCAGAATAGAGACTCGAGTTTGTAAATCCTGTGGACAAATTTAGCGTTATACACTCGCGCTGGAGGTAACCTTACCCATGCTGAAGGCACCTCCAGGTTCCAGGGTTTGCGCCGTACTGTCATTGGCAAACCTGAGCACAAATCGTCAAATCCGCTGTTTCGGAAACCCGTTGGCATACATACCGAGTTAGGAAGAATGCCATAAGCGGCTCATCCCATGCACCCTGTGAGACCAATGTTTGCCAAAAGGGGGTTGCCTTCGATGCAGCGATAGTTTGGAACGCAAGGCCCATAAGGCCCGATACCGGGCTGCTCAGCAGACCGGACGACACCTGGTCGCATATGGCAAAAACTTGATTAGAGACAGAGAACCCGGCCATCTGCACTACATCCGTTCCGAGTGTTCCCGAGGCCTGTCCACTCCCGTACGTTATCTGGAAGGGTGTGCTTGAATTTGCGAAAGTGGATGAAGTAGTTGGGTTGAACGTCGGCACACTACTGCATCCAGAAACGCAATCTGCGTCAGCCACCCAAAGGTCACTATGGAGACATGAATAAAAGGGCGGTGAACAATGGAATAAAAGACTTGCGCTGAACCCGTATCCAGAATAACGTCAAAGGCAATGGCAGGTGTTCCTATTGCAACCGAGCCGTAATAACTGTATGGTTTCCATCGGTCAACAATGAACCGTTGACAAAGAGATTTCCGTACCTCGAGTCAGCATCCTGGTTGACCAGCCTAGCGAGGATAGCGATAGGTCAGTACAGGACGGATGTTTCAAAGAACGACGTACAAGTTTGTCCCGGAGCCCCGTTTCTGATGCTGAGAGGGACCACCACTGTATTTACTTTCTAACAGCTTTTTATTCTGCTGGGCCCATTTACCCCACTCCTCTATAGTGCGGGTGACTGTTGTTCTACGGTTGAGCGTTAACGTTGCCGTGCGGAGAGTTCGCTACTCGGGGCGGCAAGAGCATTGTATGAGACGCAGAGTAGGATCGAGAGAGACAGGGGAAGCGTGAAGAACATGATGGCGATGTAAGGGGGATGATGGTAATTTATAACAAAAAGCGGGACTCGTCCTGCGAGAAGGCGCTGCGCATCATCAAGTGCCGAATGATCAAAGGGTAGCCGATCGGTACAGCAAGTGCGCTTGTCTTGGCGGTCGTCACTAAAATTGTCAGCCACGCGTATTTCAACTGCGCGGAATAGCACAATGGCTGTGACTTTCCCTCGGTCCGACCCCTTTTTTTCCCTTTAGTGTTTCCGGTGAAGGGTGCCGAAGGTACAAAGTGAAAGTGTTACGGGCACCCGCTACGATTTAATGCCACCGATAAGCCTTTGACAGTGGCGCCTAAGCTTGGCAAGGTCAACATATCAGTTCCTGTCCTGATGGATTTACTCACGCCAGAGCATTTCCGCAGCAAGCGGACTGCGCAGCAAAATGGATGGCGTTATGGTGATGACGAACTTGAGGCCGCCATCAACGGCAAGGGCCCGACAATATTAGTAACTTCGAAGTTACTCGGTATTCAATATATTAATCCCAAAGAAAATATAAATAATAAACAGTACACTAAGCATACAAATAATGTAGATCCATGTACAAGAGACTCATGACCTCTCTCCCCGCAGTCTGCGAGCCAATGCCAAATCTTTCGGTTGGATCGTAACACGCTTGGCATGAATCGCAGCCAAGTTGGTGTCTTCAAACAGTGAGACCAAGTAAGCCTCCGCAGCTTCTTGGAGAGCCATGACAGCGGATGATTGGAAGCGCAGGTCAGTCTTTGAATAAAGTCAGTATATCACGGGTGTTTCGTTTGTGTAGAGGAAACTAACCTTGAAGTCCTGTGCAATTTCACGTACGAGACGTTGGAAGGGAAGCTTGCGGATGAGCAACTCCGTTGATTTCTGATACCGTCTAATTTCACGAAGAGCGACGGTTCCGGGCCTGAAGCGATGAGGCTTCTTTACACCACCGGCTGCGGCCTACACAAGTCAACACTCGTTACTTCATTGATTCGAATTGATGACTTACAGCTGTTTTACGGGCTTGCGATTTTGCAGCGAGTTGCTTACGCGGTGCCTTACCTTGAGTCGGTGATAAGAAAACAGAAGATTGCAGAAGAGAACTTGGGACTTACCACCGGTGGATTTGCGAGCGGTTTGTTTTGTGCGAGCCATTGGTTGTTTTAGTTGACGATGGTAAAGATGTTCGAGGCATGTTGGTGGCCTGTCCTATATATAGTGACGCAGAGCACGTCGCAGGACGCGTTCTCCTGCACGTGACAAACGCGCTACCAATCAACAAAAGAATGTAGCACTGCCACATGCTAACACAATATATAGCTACTGCGTCATCAGAGCTTAAATCCCCACTTGCGAAACACAGTCGCTTCATCATCTACAACATCTCAACAAATATCACACAATGTCTGGACGTGGAAAAGGCGGCAAAGTAAGTTATTGCTCTATTAACTCATCCAATTCTCGCCTTACGCTATTGGCAGGGTCTCGGAAAGGGTGGAGCTAAGCGCCATCGTAAAATTCTTCGTGATAACATCCAAGGTTCGTCGAGACGTGCTAAACTCTGGGTATAATCTTAATGCCACTGTAGGAATCACAAAGCCTGCCATTCGTCGTTTGGCCCGCCGTGGTGGTGTCAAGCGTATCTCTGGTCTCATCTACGAGGAGACCCGTGGTGTACTGAAAATTTTCTTGGAAAATGTAAGCACTTAGCTCACTTTGACTACTTTGTCCTTATCCATGCGCTGCAGGTTATTCGTGATTCTGTGACATACACTGAACACGCAAAGCGGAAGACAGTGACAGCGCTCGATGTTGTGTACGCACTTAAGCGGTCGGGACGTACATTATACGGTTTCGGTGCATAGATAATCGTTTGGTCTTTCTGTTGTGTACTTTACTGTAATTTTAAATATTTATCTCCTTGCTCTCCTGCGCAATTACGTAATTGATGGTGTTTATGAATCGTCTTCTGATGCTTTACTCCTAACATGCTCGAGTCAGACAGAAACCTGCCAAACGAGACTTTGGTCCTTATCTTCAGCCATCTTTCGCAATGCGACCTCACAAAAGTCGCATTGGTATCGCACCGTTTCAACGCCATCACCGAACGTGTGTTATACTCGTCTATCGACATTGACGAGAACCCGATTGAATCTAGCCATGTGCCCAAGCGGACGCTCGGATGGTGCGATGCAATGAAACGAAATCAGCTCTATGATGTACCGCGTAAACTATCTATTCGATGGGTAATGTATGGAAAGTCCAACAAGGCTTTGCCTCACTCGTGTTCAGCACTCAGTGACAACATACGCCGCCTCACGCTTCTGGACACACTCGAGCTCTTCATTGGTCATGACATCCATGACAGTGAAAAATATACAAGCCCTGCGCTGGAGCTCGTCACTCGCGACCTTCGCCTCCCGAATCTACGACATTGTTCGCTGGGTGCAGGCCCATACTGGGCGAATTTCTTTTCATATTGTACACCAAAACCCAGCGATATGCACGTATTCATCGCGTCTCATTCATTACGTTACCTCGCCTTTCTGCAAATCTCAGAATCAGTATTGGAACTTATACCTCATGACGCCCTTCCCGAGCTTTCTATCTTTTACGGAACACCCAGCGGGGCATCGTTTATACTTCCAGGCCGACCAGTCCATCACCTTCTGTTGATGGGCAGCGAAGATGACTTGAGCAGTGAAAACCTCTCTCGCATGGCGCTCACTTCCGTCCCTCTCCGGATTCTAGACTTATCCGCCATGTACGTATCTCCAAGCGTCTTGCGCGACATAGCAACCCATTTTCCCACAATCGAAATCTTCAGAGTCGATCTCACCACACCAATCTGGGGTTGCTGCGTAAGTCGCCCCTATTTCTATTAATTTTGTTATCCTTTCCTGGGTGCCAGTGGATCACATTTGAAGAGGAATAAAATTCTCAACTCTCTGCTGAAATTTGATTCTTTTTTAGAACCTTCCCGAGGTATCATCCTATTTAGCCTTGTTCAAAAAGCTAAGTTGGTTCGACCCATCACCCACTGAGACGACCAAAAAACTGGGAATGGACGACCAACGCTCGCTCTGCTACGACTGGCATAGCATTTGTCCATCACTTCGACATGTCTTCTATGGCAACCCTGTTACTATGTGGCAGCGGAATGAGGATGGGCACTGGTTCACGTGCGAACCACCCACTCAAGGAAGTGCAGACGGTTTGTACCGGTACACTGACACCCCAATATTTTGGTGAATTCGGTCTGTAGATTACATGTAGCAACAACGATGAGGAATGGTTATTGAGCGATAACTAGATACCTTGAGTGCTATGTGTTACATAAATCAATACTAGCGAGCATAGCAAAAAAAGATAATTATCATTCAAAGACCCACGGCACCCAGGATTCCCGCGTGGTCCCTGCTGACGACAGTCTAACAGACGGAATTTTGGCTCAGGGACTGGATAATTTGGCCTGAAATACAAGAACTCCAACGCTTAGTAGAAACATAAAAGTAATGCTTGCGTATGTTTTATTAATCTACGATGTTAAAATGGCAAACGTCGGTGGATGTCTGGTTCCTTTTGGGCCTTTATCAGCACCTGACAAGTGATGTTTCGTAAAAGGATGACATGAGGGCTTGTGGATACCGAATGTACTATATATAGAGGTGACGAGCCTCAAAAAATCGGCCTGGGCTAAAATTGATGATGTCAGATCACGCCTCGACTTGAAAGGATGATTGCCAAGTACACTACCATGCGTGCCACCCATGTCCAAAGCTAAATACTCGCGAGTAGGAGTCACCGTTAAGTCTCCCTCTTTCTCACGCATTTTCGAGAACCTGAACCCGTCGAAAACGGCGACATCAGCATAGTTATGCTGCAAGAGGGGAAAGTGTGAGTTGGATATCGGCAACCAGAAAGATTGGATACGAACTTGATCGCAGTGTACGGAACGATACGGGATGCCAATCATGTAACCCGCAGGAACCGTTGTCCCGTTTGAAGACGTAAAGTCTTTTAGTACTTTACGCCGTACTGTGACTTCAAAGCAAAAGATGAATGTCACGATCCTCAAAAAGGACTTTGCTTCTAACATGCGCGAACCGGACAGAAACCTGCCAAACGAGACTTTGGGCTATATCTTCAGCCCTCTTTCGCAAGATGACCTCACAAAAGTCGCATTGGTATCGCACCGTTTCAACGCCATCGCTGAACGTGTATTATACTCATCTATCGACATTGCCGAGCATGTAACTAATGATAGAGATATCCCAAAGAGGACGCTCGGATGGTGCGATGCAATGAAACGAAATCAGCTCTATGATGTACCGCGTAAACTATCTATTCGGTGGCGAATCAAGGACATTGGAAAGTCCAAGGCTTTGAAGTTGTCTCACTCGTGCTCATTGGTCCGTGAAAACATACGCCGCCTCACGCTTCTGGATACACTCGAGCTTCTCATAGGTTGCATTGAACATACGACCCCTTTGGTGGAGCTCATCATTCGCGACCTTCACCTCCCGAACCTACGACACTGTTTGCTGGACGCAGACGGCTGGAAGGATCAATCAGAACCCAGCATACGCGCATTCATCGCGTCTCATTCTGGATTACGCTACCTCGCCGTTCTGGGAATCTCAGAATCAGCGTTGGAACCTGTACCTCATGACGCCGTTCCCGAGCTGTCCATCTTTCACGGAACACACAGCAGAGCAGCGTTTATTCTTCCAGGCCGACCAGTCCATCACCTCCTGTTGACGGGTATGGAGTGTGTCTTGAGCAGTGAAAGCCTCTCTCGCATGGCGCTCACTTCCGTTCCTCTTCGGATTCTAGATTTATCCGCCACGCGTATGCCTGGAAGCATCCTGCGCCGCATAGCAACACATCTTCCCACAATCGAAATCCTCAGATTCAAGTTCTTCCCAGACTGGCTTGACGTAAGTCGCCCCTATTTCCATTTATTCTGCTATCGTGGATCACCCTTGGAAAAGAGGAATAAAAAATCTCAAATTTTTGCTGAAATTCGATTCGTTCTTAGGGGGCCTTACCCTGTTTAGACTTGTTCAAGAAGCTAAACTGGTTCGACCTATCACCCACGGAGATGAACGATCTGGAAATGGACAACCAGCTCGAGCTCTGCTACGGCTGGCATTTTGAGTGCCCGTCACTGCGACATATCTTCTTCCCATTCGAGGATCGTGATTACGATGCTGAGCCTTATATGTGGGAGTGGAATGAGGACACCGAGGACTGGTCCACGTGCGAACCACCCACTCGAGAAAGTGCGGATGGCTTATACCGGTACAAGCTCTGGTCGACTGCGCAGAGCAGACGGGATAATGCACTTTTAGCGTACTATCGCGACATTCTAAATTCCGAGGGTTAGAGAAGCATGCGCAATTATCCCTTCAAGTTACGAGTCATTCTATCGGATACTCTTCGTGTACCAATGTTAAAATAGCGTGTGTCTAGATAACACGTTGATTACGGGCGATGCAAGTAATTTTCTCTCTGCCCTAATTGCGTTCTGAATCTACTGAGGTAATGTGTTTGGTCATCTCAAAACCTTTATCTCCTTGCCACCTTTAATACTTTGCTCCTAACATGCTCGAGCCGGACAGAAAAACCTGCCAAACGAGACTTTGGTCAGAACGGGAGGCTTCGCCTGGACCTTGGAAGGTGACTTTGCAGACATCGATCGTATCGGTTTGTTGGTTGTCGAAGAAACAGTCGTGGTCTGTGTTGCTGAGGAGGACCGCTCGCTGAGGAATGGACGAGAAAAGGACATGACTCGTGTATGATACTCAGAGGACCTCGGTCTAATATCAAAAGGCGGAAGATTAGATAATCAATATGCATTTCACTGTTTCACAAACCTTGCGCGAGTTGGCCCGTCTGGTCGTGTATCCAACCATCACCCACGTTAAAAGTTCCTAATCTCTATTCGTTTACTCCCAGGAAGACGTGAACTATCAGGAAAGGTAATCTACCTGGGAATCAACAAATGTGCTGGTACTGCAATCTATGAGCGTGCAAACTTACTTTCAAATAATGATCCGTATCCCCTCTTAACCCGCACGGCACGGCCGCCCAACTGCATTTATCGCCACATTTGGTCCAGTGAAGCTCAAATGGGTCGTTGTATTTTTCCCATTCACTCAACTGCTTCCCACATTCGAAACAAGCGGCGTTATCAGTGTCCTCGGGGATCGGGTTAAAGTAGAGCCCTGCTTCGGCCAGATCTTCCGGATTTGCCTTGAATGTCGGTGGGTGAGGCCACTTGGGTACCGATCTTGACGACTTTGAGCCTTTGACGCGCTTTGACTTGGCGTTGAACGAGTCTGGCAGTATGAACTGGACGTGACAGGTCACGGTCACATCTTCCTCCCAAACCCTTCTGATTGCGTTCTGAATGAACTTGCCGAGGTAACATAAGTGGTCAGCCTTGTGTCATCTCACCTCTTCATCTCTTTGTACCCCGACACTCTGATACTTTGTTCCCAACATGTTCGAGCCTGGCAGAAACATGCCAAACGAGACTTTGGTCTATATCTTCAGCCATCTTTCGCAACATGACCTCACAGATGTCGCATTGGTATCGCATCATTTCAACGCCATCGCTGAACGTGTATTATACTCGTCAACCGAGATTGACGAGGAAGTGACTGAAGATAGCAAAGTTCCCCAGCTGACGCTCAGATGGTGCGATGCAATGAAACGAAACCAGCTCTATGACATACCGCGTAAACTATCTATTCGATGGCGAATCTTTGGAAAGTCCAAGACTTTGCCTCACTCGTGCTCATTGCTCAGTGACAACATACGCCGCCTCACGCTTCTGGACACACTCGTGCTCTCCATGGGTCATTCCAGTGAAAAAGATGCAACCCCTGCGCTGGAGCTTGTCATTCGCGACCTTCGCCTCCCGAATCTACGACATTGTTTGCTGGGTGCAGGCGACCCAGACTGGGAGAATTTCTTGTTATATTGTACACCAAAACCCAGCGACATGCACGTATTCATCTCGTCTCATTCTGGATTACGTTACCTCGCCTTTCTGCAAATGTCAGAATCAGTATTGGAGCTTATACCTCATGACGCCCTTCCCGAGCTATCCATTTTTTACGGAACACCCAGCGGGGCAGCATTTATTCTTCCAGGCCGACCAGTCCATCACCTCCTGTTGACAGGCAGGGAACGTGACTTGAGCAGTGAAAGTCTTTCTCGCATGGCGCTCACTTCTGTCCCTCTCCGGATTCTAGACTTATCCGCCATGTATGTATCTCCAAGCTTCTTGCGCGACATAGCCACCCATCTGCCTACGATCGAAATCCTCAGAGCCATTGCCCCGCTAGACCAGACTGGTTCTATCGTAAGTCGCCCCTATTTCCATTTATTCTGCTATGGTGGTTTGAATCAAAATTCTTAACTTCTTGCTGAAATTTGGTTCTTTCTTAGGGAGATTTTTCCTGTTTAGCTTTGTTCAACAAGCTAAACTGGCTCGACCTATCACCCACATTGGAATACGATCTGGAAATGGACGACGAACGCTCGCTCTGCTACGAGTGGCATAACGTTTGCCCATCACTGCGACATATCTGCTTCCCATTCAATGATTATGACCCCGCTATGTGGGTGTGGAATGAGGACGGATACTGGTTCCCGTGCGGCCCACCCACTAAAGGAAGTGCGGGCGGCTTATACAGGTACACCACAAGATTTTTCAGATAGTTGAAGCAGAATAGATTCAGTCTGTAGATTACATGTAGCAATAACAATGAAAATTGACTGTTAGCGATAACTAAGTGTCTTGAGTCCTATGCAAGCAGAGCAAATAATAATAATTTGGCAAAAACCACAGCACCCAGGATTCCCGCGTGGTCCCCCACCGTGGTACTAACTGGGCGGCACTCTGGTTGACTGCGCAGATCGGACGGGATGCGGTGCTTTCAGAGTCCTATGGCCGTGGATGGTAAATCGTACTCTAAATTTCTTATATACCCATTTTCGAGGTAGCAACATATCATATAATTAGCTCTATCAGAGAGTCTTCGTGCGTGTGCCAACGTTAAAATTGCGTGTGTCCAGATATACAATATTAATGATTACAGGTGATGCAACAAGGATCCGGGACTATATCAGGTCCGCAATACATGTAGAAAAACCACTGTAGAAAAAAAAACATCATGATAATGGGATACGAATGCATACAGGTAATAGTAACCGCGAAGCCACACTTTGCATAGGGTATTAACAACGAATCCAAAAAGGTTGATAAGGATATATATGAGTGTCGTCGTGCATCACGTCAAAAAAGACACAAATTTATTGGTCTGACTACGGGAGACTAGATTGTAGTGTGTATTATGTAAGAATATAACCTGTACTCCTAACAATAGTAACATGCTCGAGCCAGAAAGCCTGCCAAACGAGATCTTGGTCCATACCTTCAGCCGTCTTTCGCAAGGTAGCCTCACAAAAGCCGCATTGGTATCGCACCGTTTCAACGCCATCGCTGAACGTGTATTATACTCGTCTATCGGCATTGACGAGCAGGTGGTTGGGGATAGCAATCCCGAGCGGACCCTCGGATGGTGCGATGCAATGAAACGAAATCAGCTCTACGACGTACCGCGTAAACTATCTATTCGATGGCGAACTTACCAAGCCGAAATTGAATGGTCCAAGACTTTGTCTCACTCGTGCTCATTGGTCAATGACAACATACGCCGCCTCACACTTCTGGACACACTCGAGCTTTCCATGGGTTCTTGTGATTCAACACCTGTCACGGTGAACCTCCTCGTTCGCGACCTTCGCCTCCCGAACCTGCGCCATTGTTTGCTGAGCCCAAGCATTTGATTATATACCAACATTCAGCACCATGTGCGGATTCATCGCGTCTCATTCTGGATTACGTTACCTCGCCCTTCTGCAAAACTCAGAATCGGTATTAGAACATATACCTCATGACGCCCTTCCCGAGCTATCCGTCTTTTACGGAACACCCAGCGGAGCAGCATTTATTCTTCCAGGCCGACCAGTCCATCACCTCATGTTGACAGGAATGCAACGTGACTTGAGCAGTGAAAACCTCTCTCGCATAGTACTCACTTCCGTCCCTCTCCGGATTCTAGACTTATCTGCCATGTACGTATCTCCAAGCATCCTGCGCCACATAGCAACCCATCTTCTCACAATCGAAATCCTCAAAATCAAAAGCACTGCTTGCATGGTAAGTCACCCCTATTTACATTTATGGTGGATTAACGTGAGAGGCGTTTTGCTGAAATTCAATTCTTTCTTAGCAGGACCTTCTTTCGCTATCATCTCATTTAGCCCCATTCAAAAAGCTAAATTGGTTCGACCTAGCATCGTCGAGAGAGAGGAAAGGGGCGAAAATGGACGTCCAGCGCTCGCTATGTTGCGACTGGCATAGCGTTTGCCCATCACTGCGACATATCTTCCTCCCATTCGTGGATTATGACGATATGGAGCCCATTATGTGGGAGTGGTATGATGACAGGGGCTGGTTGCCGAGCGAGCGGCCCACTGAAGAAAGTGCGGACGGCTTGTACCGGTACACCCCCTAATATTTGAGCGGAAGCGGTCTGTAGATTACATGTAGTAACCGATATCTTGAGTAGAGCGAATAATAATTTAATTGGCAAAAAACCACAGCACCCAGGATTCCCGCGTGGTCCCCCACCGTGGTACTAACTGGGCGGCACTCTGGTTGACTGCGCAGATCGGACGGGATGCGGTGCTTTCAGAGTCCTATGGCCGTGGATGGTAACTCACATTCTAAATTTCTTATATACCCATCTTCGAGGCAGCAACATATCATATAATTAGCTCTATCAGTGACTCTTCGTTAAAATAGCGTGTGTCCAGATAATACATTGATTACAGGCGATGCAACAAGGATCCGGGACTACCAGGTCCGCAATACACGTCCAAAAACCATTGTAGATATAAGATGGAATACGAATGCAGGTAATAGTTAAACCGCGAAGTCACACGGTAAGGTATGCATAGGGTATCAACGGAAGGTGGTAAATAATAAACGAAGCCAAGAAAAAGAAGAAAAAAAGATTACTCAAGCGTCAGATTCATCGATAAAGATATCGGTGTAGTGTGTAAGAATAGTCTCCACCGCCTGTTTGCAATCAGCTTCGGTGTGCGCGTGGAGTAGTTCACTTACGAGGTTCTGAAATGGCGTATCAGCAATAACGCCGCCATTTTGCTGACCAACAACGGGAGCCTGCCCGAATAGAGTTGGTCCGAAAACAATGGCAAGGTTTTGGATAGACATTTGATTGTCATCTGCATGTTGATTGATCCTGAACAAGGTTTTTTTTTAAATAAAAAAAAGCTTATCATATGATCGCATCCACGAACCTGTAAAGATGCCCCAAAAAGTACTTCAACGTGGCATAATTTGGATCAGGTAACTCGTTCACTCGTTCGTGTAGCCGAATATGACGTAGCCGCTCATTTTCAATCTCTGGGATGACGTTTATGACAATGCGGAGAATTCAAGGTGACTAAACTCACTCGCGGCTTCCATAAACCCTTGATGCAAAAGAGAGGTGAGCAATGGGTCCGGAAGCTCGCGCAGCCAGGCTTTCATGACGCTTGCAACATTGTTGATGTCTCCTGACCATTCAGGTGCGTCGAGATCAACGGAATCGAGATCTTTGGAGTTATTTCAGTTGAAATTCAACCACGTCGCAAAGCGTCCGCACCTTTATCCAAGCGTTGTCTAAGGTTTGCAACCTTGCTGGTTGTTCCGCTTATACGATAAATTCCCATTGAGTGAATGCCATACTTTTCTATTGCGTCACAGCATTTATGCATAATTGGAGGGACATCGACGTTATCTCGCGTCATCTGTTCCGCAAGATCGACGCCAAAAGTGGGTCTTCCTTTGTCCGGGATCGACTTGTCCTGATGCCCGATGCTTGTTCCATTAGGACTACTGCCCTGAAGGCTCTTGTCAGATTGATGATGGGATAGCTAGGGCCAGTGTCAATATGACAGGTAAGCTGATAGGCTAATTAACGCACGAAGCCTTCGTCTGCAGGACCCTCACGCCGAGGTCCTTTGATCGTGGAACCACGAGCATAAACATAGTTCTGCATAAACGTCTTGAAATCGCCACGATTATCGATTGTCTCGATGGTCGCCTTCAATCCAATTCCTATAATACCATTCTGAATCTGTGTGACCGAAGAAAGCCCATTCTTGTTCTCACCTTCCTCGTGAGGTGGGATCAAGGTCGAACCGTCGCTAAGAACAATGCTCTCGAACAGAAACGCGTACCGCGTCAAGTGGTATTGCGTGCCGAGATCAATTTCATCAGCGCATTCTTTGAGAGACTGTTACCATCCGTCAATTCCACTCCGTCCAGGGAGAAAGCGAATTCTTACACGGAGTATCCTCGGAAGCTGGAAATTGAAATATTCTTGACGCATCGCCTGAGTGTCAGTAACAGCTTTTCTATATTGATCGGAGTATGTCGACATTCGGGCTCTGATGTCGTCTTCTTGTCTTTGAATCTGTAACGCAATCATGAACATGACATGAACCAATGGGTAATAAGCAGCGCTGACATTTGCGGGATTTCTTCTGAGAAGCACTGCACCTCTGGCGACTGCCTTTCCGATTACACGCTTGCCGCCAGTACCCGTTGAGCGTGGCTGTGCCATATTGTCCTTGAGAGATTCACCCTCCTTTTGAAGTAGCAAGCGTTCCAGTTCTTCAGAAGTTATTTCAAGCCGTCCCCTTGATTTCTCCGTCAAAACTTCTGATTCTTGCAAGGCACGTTCATAACGAGAAGCCAAATCCTTTGACTACGGCAACATCAGACCTGATAAATTTATACTCTGCACCTGTCACTAACCTGTTTTCTGTTTTTTTCTACCTCCTTGGCGAGGATTGAAAGCTCTTCGCTCATTTCATTCAATCGTTGAGAGAACCGCAACCTATTCTCGGCCATCATTTCATGTACCCTCAGGGTTGTCTGCCATGCTGTTACATAGGATCTGGTCTGCTCATGAGAAAAGTTTCGGAAAATTTACGTTGACATAACTATCTTACCCCGCTTTTCCATCTCCGACGGCATATGCATCGGAGGTCGCGCGTGCAAGCTTTTGCAGAGTCTTCCCGTACTCTTCCTCGGTCACAGCGCGCTTTTTGAA
Source organism: Amanita rubescens (assembly GCA_015039365.1). Lineage (NCBI taxonomy): Eukaryota > Fungi > Basidiomycota > Agaricomycetes > Agaricales > Amanitaceae > Amanita > Amanita rubescens. Next base: position 322,208 of record WION01000030.1, read on the forward strand.
AAAAATAGATGCCTCCTGTTTACATGTCAGGAATAAAACATACGATACATGGCGAGTACTCGCTCTACATGACGCCAAGCTCTGTTTGATTCTATCCAGTAATAAGGGTACTCCGCACTAATGTACTTCATTAATTATGGGCCGTATATTAATACGCGAGGAAGCTTACGTCTAGGTCACACAGGGTCCGTAAAACGCTTTCGTCGAAACTAGGTTCGACCAATGTTGGTGCCTCGTGCTGGCCCTGTAGGCTCGCCAAAGTGTCACGTCTTTCTAGTGCTGTAGTTGGACTATCTCGCCACTGAGACGGACCAGCCGAATCGGTGCTTGTTCGAGGGAGAGAAGAGGCGGATATAAGATGAGGGCTTGCAGATCCGGTTGAATCGAGAGAACGTAATGGAGCTCGGACGTGGGCAGATTGAGAATCGGTTTCCCAAGTAACTGAGGAATTGTAGCCGTCAGTCCGCCATGATTATCGTCGAAGAAGCAGCGCACGCGAGCGTTACGGTGGCGAAACTGAGAGAAACAGAGCTAAGTACGAGTGGAACTCGGACTGTGGCAGAGCGAGCGGGTTGCCACGTGCCGCACTTCAAACTCATCCGCGGTTATGATCTCATTCAACTCCTCACAGTAACGCTGATCTGCAGATCTTAAAAAACCTTCGCTAGGATACCGGTTCTTATCGGGAATCACGGTAATGTCCATTTCAACCTGTCCGTGCTAAAGATCATTATAATGACATGAATCACATCTCTTGTCGTATTTATTCATCACCATCATACCATCCTCTCCTAACCTATAAACCAAAAACAGTCAGATCTACAACGAGGCGAAGCACCCCAATACGTACCACTGAATACAAGTTTGCTGGCATTCATGACCACCATACTTGTGCATGTCACTGAGCGCACATGTCTTTTTGTTGCAGTCGATCTAGCGCACCTCTTTATTCAAAACACCGATTCTCGTTTGGGCTTTTTTTACTCACCTTTTGCCGCTTTGTCAATTGCTGATGTCCACACGAAAACTCGTCTCGGAGATGCAAACGATAGCACATTCTGAGGTATGCCTATGTCCTTGGTAAATGCTCTACGAGGCCCCTCATCTATATACTCTTTCTTGTCCGCCTCCGTATGCCGAGTTGCGGCAAATAGACTCGACGACGCGGAGGATCGCGAGCCCAAGCACTGCATGTTGGGTAGCTCGAATGCGCCCATCCTCCAAAATAGGAATAACAGCCCCCGGCATCTCTCCGAGAAACAAGTGTTACGCATCTTGGAAGCTCTAAACCACACCACAGTTGAATGGACTATATTGACGGACATCAAACATCATTTAGGCTTAGCCAAGTTCTACCACCGTTAACCATCACATTCAAACCCGTTATATCCGATTTATCCTACATTGGCAATGGTACATCTAGCATAGTATTTGGCCAGAGCGGCGCGCACTAGTTTCAACCTATTCAACGCTTCCTTTTCGCCTCCTTTCATACACTGCATCAGTGTTCCGAGGTAATCGACGTCTCCGTATGACGTTCTCGTAACCACCTCCTCCACTTTCCGCGTAAACTCATTCACAGCCGTTGCAGAGAACAGCATCACTTGATCTGCAAAAGTCCATTTTTGGTCAGTCGGTCCCAAAAAAAAAGAATCATCATCACGCACCATTTGAAAGAAGTTCTATAGCATCGTTCAAGAGGACTGCCCACCAAGATTTGGGTGCCAAATCATCGTAAAAGATGGAGATGAGCTCTTGTGCCGCATCGGCAAGATTGCCTTGATTCAGAAATTCATGAAACTGGGCATAGCGGACCGCAAAAAGTAGCTCTGTGGACAAAAATGCCTTGCTGTACATTCTGTGTCCGCAATTGCTGTACCGTAGGCGCTATCGTAGATGCATATTTGGCGAATTTTTCGGTCCCTAATACGAAATCTGGGGGTGTTTCATCTCCGTAGCGTGGGAGCTCACCATTTGTTACGTACTCCTTCAGTACCTGGTCTACGATGCGTCCGAGGCCGGACCAATCTTCCGCCGAGGTACAATATGATACTGCCAACCCATAATCTTTGTCCTGTACAAGTGTCTGGGCCGCAATCTAGGTTTATGAATGTTAGAGAGCTCATTAAAAAAAAGATTGTACCTACTCTGCATATCGTCCGTCTTACGGCCTCCCTCTGATGTTGGAAGCAGGTTTCGTTGACATCTTTGAGAACACCGACTATATCGCCTTCCCGAATTCTATCAGAATCATTCTGCTCTCGCAATTTCAGAGGTACACGGAGCAGAATTTGATCCGCCATGCCCTTTCCGACATCTCCACAAGAATACATATAGTTCACGGTCATCCGCCACAAATCCCGGATCAGAATGAAGGTACTCGGCGTATGCCAGAACATACTGATCCCGCGTAGTTACCCCGGAACTGAAAAAAAAGATAAACTTTAGGACAAGAACAAAGTATCATCTCCGTTACTCACTCATCACTGTTCCTCGGAATCGTTCCCAAAGCATCCATAATGTCTGCCATATGCGCTGAAAGCCAAGGATCCAGCTCATATGCATACTGTAGAGCTTGCTCCGGCTGTGCCGATAATAGAGCAGCGTGCAGCATGTCTTCAAGATTCGTAGGGTCACCAGGCATTTCGTCCATCACTTGACTCGAAATCTCCCTGTCGACCGCATGACTTGTTATATTATCGCAAGCGAATAAAACGTATCACTTACGATAGATCTTGCCTCCGTAGACGCGCATCAACGAACACACCCCACGCAGCGGAAGCTTCTTTCCAATCCGCGCCAAGCTCCTCACAAACGCGTTGAATTATATCAGCCCGTCCTTCCAGAATCGCAACCACATCGCTAAAGTGATCCCACCAATTTTCAAAACCGTCAAAGCGTTTGGCTTCGGGCACGCGATCCATTTCAATACGGAGCGCTTTAACTTGGTTTCTCCATTTGTTCAAAGCCAACACGAAATCCCGTTCTGCCGTAAAGGTTTGCAAGCGGGGCTGAGTATTTATGAGCGTGCCAAGAGTTTCGACTATTTGTTGCAAGTCATCCAAAGGGTGCCGTTTAAGCACGTCTAGGAAAAACAACGACGCTTTTGATAATCCTCGAAGCACAGTCCTGTGGGGGAGGAACACGAGTCAGCACACGACACACGGATGCAGAGTTAAACCGATTACGTACCGAGTTAGGTATGGCCAAAAAGTCTCATCCTCCCATGGACATTCCAAGGCGCTAAGGTGGACACCTTCTTCCGTAGAAGGTTCAATGAAGTGGGTATTCAACCATTCCATTAGGTCGTCTCCCACAGGCGCGTCTTCATATCCCGGTTCTGGAAGATACAAAACGACAAAGAGGGAGAAGCAAGTATATAGCTTGCGGTAATGATCTCCGCTAAATTGCAAACGCACGTCAGGACGGGGCGCCGCTTGCTAATAATTCAAATCAGTTTAAACGACAGGGTACATCGATTCACGTTAAACGCGTACAGATGCATGCACCCAGCATTCCTTGATGAAATTCACGTAGTCTATCGCCAATTTCCGAACGATATTCACGGTTTGTTCGCTTTGCATCCTAGAAAAAAACGATGGTTGGGATGACGTGAACGCGATATCAGAGTTTGAGTTTGAGTTACCATTCCGGCTCTTTTGTACGCCCTGTCTTGAGCACATTCTGAAGCGCTGCGTATATTATGGAAGTATCCGTGATGAACTGTATAAATGCGTGAGGGTTAATAAGAGAGAGAGTATATGAAAGCATTCTCACAAGACGCCTTTCGTGGGTCGGTGGCTCGTCAAAACAGGAAAAATAGACTGGCTGTTCCTCCTTTCGAGCACTCCGAGGATGGCCTACTTGGCCTGGCTACTGATAAGCATAAGCATTTCAATAGTCAACTTAGGATTGTCCACGCGCACCTCTCTTGTCACGTATACCGCCAATGAATTATCGTGAGGAGACAACGACGCGCATATAGCCTGTCCGGACTTTACCAGAGACTCTGATTGACCTGAATCGACCAGGGGAGGAGCGAGATTGAGGTGGCTTTTGCCGGTCATGGCGAGTACAAGGAAGTTGTTTGTCCGTGTTGGACGATCGACTCGGCCACGGAGACTATGTTGTACACATCTCTATATTACATACAAGTTACAAGCATGTATCATATCATAGCATAGCAATAGTCAGTCCAATTCCGCACCCTCCAGATAAGACGCAAGGTCCGAATCATAATCCTCCATTTCTGATAACCTCACCAATCGTTTCGCGTCATACAACACTTGACCCTGCTCAGCATTAAACCTCGGTCGTACATCCCATCTTTGAGGGTAAACGTCCAGCTCATCCAACATTTGTTGCATGAAATTACACCCATACTTGTCCATCTCTTCATCGACTTCGATATTCCAACCGAGTAGCACTCGATGCATCGTATTGATGTCTCTAATGCCATCGTTGAGGAATAAGGAAGAACTAAGAGAAGGAACGTAGGCGACGATGCCCTCTTCACGAGTGTACGTCATGCGAAATGATAGAATCATCTGTAGGGGACAACCTCTCCGAAGCAGCGATATCATTCGCCCATGGTCTTCACCGTTACTGTCGGGAAAACCACCGTAAAAGCCCACATATCTTGAAGCAGGCTGCCATCGAGGTCGAACGTATTCATCTTCGTCCTCACTGGCAAAGCCGTGATGATCGTCACCATATAGTCCATCGGAAAGGTTGTCGCTTTCACTGGCACTCTCAAAAGCAAAGCCAGCGTATTCATCAGTATACTGAGTAAAATGAACAGATACTCTGTCAGATTCTGCCAGAGAGTCGACACCCGCTGATTCTGATGAAGACTCTTCATCTTCGTCAGAAGTGGATACCTCGTCGTCTTCGCTGGTAGGAAATATTCCTTTCCAGGGATCACCGTCACTGTCGATGGTTTGACTTTCAGCAGGATTTTCTACGCCAGAAAGTTGCGCCCTCAACGCCACCAGAGCATTAGTAGCCGATCGTAAAACAAATAGAGGGATGGGTCGATTTGTGATTCTAGTCCGGCAGCAAGGGCAAGATTTTGGACGTCGCAAGATATAACGTGGATTTTCTAGATCTTCTTCGTCATCGTAATTGGCAGCGGGGGCTTTTCGGAACCATTCCTGCAGACACAGGAGACAGAAAACATGACCGCAAGGTGACAGACTAAGACAGTTTGAGTTTATTGACTAGCATGACGTTACAAAATAAAAACACGTACGCATATGGCCGGTGCAATAATTCTATGCATACTTGGCATTGGAACGTCAATTCAAACGAAGACATGGACTGATGCGATAATTTGAGGCTGTCGCCCAGAATAGGTCGCCGAGATCACTTACGCTTTCAATTTTCCCAAAACTGTCTTTCACTTTCCGTAACTCCTCTTCCTTCGCTGATAACTCGGAACTCTTCTCTGTCAGAGCCTAGTCATGGGGTCACAAATGAAATGGTGGCATGAAATTTCTTCTCACAGCAATACCAGCGGCAACTTCATTCTTTAACTCTTCATTCCTCTGGATGGAATTTGAGTGAGCGCGTGATTGTCCTCATTAGACGGGGATATACATACTTTTGATTGCTTCCTCATCATCTTTTTGTGTTCATAAAGTGCCTTCTTCAATGTATCAATATCTCTTCTAAGACAATCGACCTCAGATAATGGGGTCGTGTCAGGAGGTACGAGTATCTCCGCGGACTCTACTCGCGCCTCGTTTATAGAAAGGCCATGAGATTGACGTCGGAGAGAATGAAGATGTGAGCGACGGTCATCGTTGACAGCCTTTTCCTTGCCCTTCTTTGACGGACGATGAGATGCCATGGAGGCATAGTCTTGGGAACGAGGAAGGGTGGGTACACGTGGGCAGTGCGTCGGGAGCGCTGAAGGGAGAGCCGTTTTAGGAATATCAAGATGGCCGGGCGTCTCGTTCTTCTTTGCAATTGTCTCACTAGGTTCGTCCCTGGAGAGCCCAGTGCCACCATGCTTTACCACGCTAGAAAACATGAGTCCATTGCGAAAGAAAGACTTTAACTTGTGCTGCGATTCAGATGGCATATTGGAAGGAAGGCAAGATGACGGCAGGTCTTTCATAGGCTTTTTGTAAAAACGACGACGTGGACATCAGATCATTAGTGTGGTGGCCTCGTTACTAGACGCTGGTTACACTTATTGGGACTAACTACGGGTTATTTCCTCTCTACGGGTCTTGTCAAGTGCCCCTATTCGACCAGCAGCGATCACGTTCTACTTGTGCGCCTGGATGTCCGGACCATGGTGTCACTCGTGACAGTACGTCTGACGTTCACGGAATCGCAATAATTCAGTCTTGCCTGACGTTCGTCAACTGCGGTGTGACCTACTGATCCCTAGAGCTGGAAATACGGAAGACATATTTAGAAGGTACTTACCACGCTCAAAAGCCGTCGGATCCTACAAAAAGTTTCGCAAACTGAAATATCTGACTCCTAGGACCTACTCTTATACCGATTCTCACCGAACTAATGGCTGCAAAATCCGGACGCGTATTGCTGGCTTACTCTGGTGGTCTGGGTAAGTGAATCTAGAACAGTAATGACCACATACGCTGAAGCGAAACAATGATCAAGATACCTCTTGTATCCTGGCCTGGTTGATTGAGCAGGGATATGAAGTATACTGCATTCATGGCTGACGTAGGTCAGGAAGAGGTACTTACATTTCAACTCCGATCTATCCATCTTGTCGCTAAAATCATCGATCGCAGGATTTTGTCGCAGCCGAGAAAAAAGCTTTGGGAATTGGCGCAAAGAAGTTCTTCTTGGAGGTTAAGAACCGTTTGATCCCCGATTGGCCATATAAATCTCAGATATCAACTGCAGGATCTTAAAAGGGAGTTCGTGACAGAGCTCATTTATCCCGCTGTTCAAGCGAACTGCATCTACGAGGTTGGGTGGACAACTCTTGCATCAAGATCAATCGATTAACACTGCAGCAGAATGTTTATCTTCTCGGAACATCTCTTGCTCGACCTGTTATCGCACGTGGAATGATCGCAGTCGCTGAAAAAGAAGGCTGCGAGTGAGTAACTCTCCATATCGATTTAATATATATCTCTCACCGCGATTCCTTTTCAGCTTCGTATCACATGGATGCACAGGAAAAGGCAACGATCAAGTTCGCTTCGAACTGGCATTTTACGGTCTCAAACCCGACATCAAGGTTATCGCTCCATGGCGTATCCCCGGTTAGTCGCTCTATGTTTATCAGACCTCTCAAGATGGCTCACCCAGTCACGAAAGAATTCTACAACCGATTCGCTGGTCGTCAAGCACTCATTGAATATGCAGGAAAGAACAACATCCCCGTTGCTCAAACTGCCGCCAAGCCCTGGTCGACGGACGAAAATCTCTTCCACATCTCTTACGAAGCAGGCATTTGGAAGATCCAAACACCACACCTCCAAAGGACATGTGGAAGCTCACTGCGGATCCTGAAGATGCACCGCAACAACCTCAGCACATCACCATCGAGTTTTCAAAGGGCCTGCCGGTCAAGGTCAAAGTACTAGATGAAAACAAAGAATACACCGATGGCGTAGAGATTTTCCTGGCCTTGAACGCACTTGCCAGGAAGCACGGTATCGGACGCATCGATATCGTCGAAAACAGGTTCATCGGTGTCAAGTCGCGCGGTTGCTACGAATCCCCGGGAGCAACCATTCTGCGCGCCGCACACGTCGACTTGGAAGGTCTCACCCTCGACAGGAACGTCCGTTCTCTCCGAGACCAATTCATCACCATCGAGCTCAGTCGCATCCTGTACAATGGTCACTTCTTCACACCAGGAAAGAGAGTTCGTCACAAGCGCCATTCCCGCCAGCCAGAGGACTGTCAATGGCGTCATCAGATTGAAACTGTACAAGGGTAACGTCATCATTGAAGGACGATACAGTGACGAGGTCGGTATATATCACCAATATTCCAAATTCTACTTCATCTGGCTTTTATCCAGGGTCTCTACGATGAACGTCAATCGTCTATGGACGAGCTTGGTGGCTTTGAACCCTCTGATACTACTGGCTTCATCCAGATCGAATCCATCAGGATCAAGAAGTGCGTAATCCTTGTAATCCGTTTTTTTTGAACTATTCACGGATAATTTGATCATAGATGGGCGCAATCCAACATCCGCAAGGGCCAGGCTGGCGTAACACCTAAAGATGTGTATGGTAGTCGCGTCTAAGATGAAGTCAAAGTAAAAAAAATGCTTGCCAACGATATCATTGTATTACCCTGTTGAACAGAATGAATGTATACTTGAGATGTTATGGTAGACCCCTTTCGTTGCACCCAGTATCAGGTTGTTCGCTTTCGATGAGACGCAAGAACCACTGTAATTGCAACAGTTGGCCAGCCCGACGAATGACTCGCTGGGATTTATATTCGATTTTGACCGCTTTCTTAAAGTAGACTGAAGGTAGAACACCAGTTGTCGTCCCCACTCGTGACAAGGTCGCCGTTCTTGGCGAGATAGAACGCGATACCCGCGTAGAAGGCCGCATGTATATCGATATCTACAACAACCACGCTACCACTTGGTCCATAATCAACTGATTTGATATCAATTACACAAATCATAAGTGAGGAATACCGGTTTATACGTACTGGCAAAGGGATTATCTTGACTGGGATGTAGGTTTATCAAGTTGTTGTCCGCTCTCTTCGAAAGACCATGACGGCCTGTAGAAACGATGAATACTCATAGTCTATAGTCTTCTTTATTTTACTTACGGGAAAATGGCCAGTCCTCCAACGCGAGCGTACACTGCGCTTCTGGCGGCAAGCGCGACAGGTGCGTTATTCTCTTGTTTCCTCGATCTACTTCCTGTAATCGTTGTTCATAGCGGGATCCAGGAAGGAAATTAGGAGCATTACCTTTATGGGTATCTCCAACTCCCCCCTCGCTAGCCTTATAGACCACTCCCTGATACCCGACTCCCTGCACAACTCGCGTCTCAACTCAAACCTCTTCATGCGGTCCAAGTCCACGATCTTTCTAATTAACTCCACACTATACTTGCGGAATGTGGGTAAAGCCAGCTACTGACGTGTGAGCCACGTTATTACGACAAACTTAGTGGGGACATACAATGTACTTCATCCGTATGAATCCGTCTGGTTGTATATTTTCGGGCTGATACCCCCAAATGCGTAGCGTATGGGCCAACTTTCTCGAGATTACCCATTCAAAGCGAGTGTATCGTCTTCGAAAACCTATCCAGTTGTTCAAAGCAATTTTCGGCGACTTTTGCGATGCGTTTTGGCTTGAAGAAGTCATACCCCGGCGTGTTGCACAGGATGAACGCGAAGGTGTCCTTGGGAATGCGTCCAAAAGAGACAAGCTCATTGAGCTGTCAGAAATTGGCGAACAACGAGACGGAGTGCGTAGTTGGGCTACCATGGAATGCAAAAATGTGAACAGCGGTCGTCGAGTCAGCATTCAAGGTGGGCATATAGTACTAGTAGCAGAGTCGAGGTTGACGAAACGTTGGTTGGCACGAAAATTAGCTAATAAAGTTTGTGATATAATATACCAATATCAAAAACGGACACTATACAATCATACTAATATATAAGCTAAATACTCTGTTATTGCGTTCGTTGCTTCTTCTTAGATCCTTGAATACCATTGTCGACCCCTGTTGTCACCAGCTCTGCAGGATCTGTCACTGGAGGTGATGATACCGCTTCCTGAGCAATTTTCTCTTGAAACTCTTCCAACCACCGGCCACCTTCTGCACCGGGGAACAACCAGACATGGCTGGTAGAACGACATCAATAAAACCTTCCAGGTTACAGTCTTAGACTCGCCTGTTGCCCACCCGTTGCGGTTCTTGATCCTCCGCTAGCAGTGACCTGGACCTCTTCTTCATATTGTTGCGTGATGGATATGGGCGGGCAGATTCTTGTGTAGGCTGAGGGTTCTTTCTCAGGCGGTAATTCCCATCCCAGCTTGTTGCATAGGTGCATCACGATGTCATCCGCGTTTCCAAGTAAAACAATCTACGGATGTAAGTCGCTGGGTAGTCCATCCCAAATCGGCACTTACATCCGGGTTGATATGTCGAATCGGTGTCTTGTTGATAAGAATCTAGAGGGACACATTGAGGAATGGAAAATAGTACCACGGAACAACGAACCTGAGGGACGGAGTGGGGCAGGTGGGCTTTATGAAAATTAGTTGGCTCCGATGCGGTAGGGAAAGTGACAAGACGTACTCAGGATATCAGCAACAGGGGCTACTTTGAGCGATGTTCCTATGACAAGCAGCAAGTCAACAGATTCCCGATCAGCTTCTAGAGAATGGTCGAAATCGTCTGTAAGCTTTTCGCCAAAAAATGTGATATCGGGCTGGCAAACATTTAGGTTTGAGTACGCTGTGAACAACTTGACATACTTTCATGATCCCAGGAGGGTATTGTGGCACATCGCTTTCGTCTTCAACGTCACTGTCCCATTTGTCTTTCTTCTTTTTGGACTTTTTGCCTTTCATGGATGTAGCGGGAGAGGGCTGTGAGTTACAAACCGTGCACAATGGCACTCGATGCCTCATTATCTCCGCTTCTATCTCGGCGCCGGGCACACGACGGCGGCACTGAAGGCAACTTGCCATAGCAAATGATCCATGGCACTGTAGTACACGTTTTACACCTGCTAAAGTTTCAAGGGTGTCTATGTTTTGAGTATAATTCTGGCTCGAAACGTGAATCAGCGATGTATCAAACACCAAGGTTACTTACTCGAAGCAACTGTAAAAAGTGTTCGCTCAACTGTAATGCGAGTCTTTGTTTGAATATCATACCTTGCTCTTGTCTTCCATGAGCTTAATAAACCGATGACAAGGTGATGGCACAAAATTTGAGGGGTATATTTTACTGTCGTCCAGTTAGGCTTTGTGGCTGCATGAGTCGGGGTGATTGATCACCTAGCAAAAGAGCTTCCGGCGCACAACTCGTCAGGATATACGCCTATCAAAACATATTCTTATGCCTCACTAGAAAACTTGTCACCATCAGAACGATAAAAATAAGTTGCTGACCAAATTCTCGTACCAAGAGGGTTTTCCCGAAAATATGATATATCAAACCTTTGTGAACAGGGGATCGGCACTGCCGTTTTCAACAAGCCGGCGAACTTACATTTGCTGCGGATCATCAAGATCATAAGCACCGTTTGCCTTTAAAGACGCATATATGCCATCTTTGGACCGAAAATCTGGAATGCCGCAAGAAACACCTGGAAGCGTGATTTGTGAGCATGAAGTCAGGATTTGGAAAAATAATATCATACTGATTCCCGCGCCAGTCAGTATTATTATTCGCCGAGAGTTGCGGATTAGTTGCAAAGCGTCTTCTATCGTATTGTACTGAGTCAATTTGTCTCGCAAGTGCAGCCTACATTTCTCGATTGGATCAATGGTAGATGATAAAATGTATCTCCGCTTACTGGTGGGACAGTATCACCTTTAAAAAGTAGAGTAGGGTGGCGGGACGCTTTATTTGCAGTTCAGGGCACTACCAAGCATTTGTAAGATCTAAGAACACAGTCACAGATAGGAAAAACGAACCAGGTTCACGCCAAAAGCAAGTAACAATCTTGGAATAGATATCTTACGTTCCAAGACATATTTCTGGATAAAAGATGTCATTCCTTGTGGTCCAATGTCACTGAGCTGAATTTGACGTTGCTTAAGTTGCTCACCATGCTCCTTAAGATGCCTCAAGAGAAGACCAATTTCTTGTTTAGTCCAGATATCTAGTAGTCGTTGGTCGATATCATTGATTTGGAATGAACTATGAATGACTTACCCGCTTCCCGATTATTAAATAGTGCAGAGATATCTAACACATCCGAGTCTCGGTTATCAGCACAGCTGTCATCATCGCTGTCATATGCCTTTTCCTGGACTTCTGCGTTCCCATCATCTGTTTGATGTTCAGAAAATGTTTGAAGAAGATCTTCTACGGTTTCAGGATCTATATCCACATCCTCCGCAGCGGCAAGAAATGCCTGGACCTGAGCTATGACAAGTGCGCTATTCGACGACTTCTTTCTTGGAGACTGACAACCATTCAGTGCCATTCTTCCCTGTAAGCCCGTGGGGTCGGAGGGCAGGATTAAAACCCCGTACTTGAGAGGAAGAGAGTGGCCGTTAAGAGCCGAACAAAATATTTCTAAGAAGCTATAACATATATAAGAACAAACAATCACCAAGTTGGCGACCTTCAAGTACAACGCCCAGCGCTTCAGCCCCTGTTTCCTAATACCATGATAAATAGCTTATCTGCCGTTATCGCGCCCACATTTGATCCTGTCTTTAAACCATGACAACCTCATGCGACACGTATACCGCCCGAACAACGAGCGTTAATGTACGTGCGGCCGCACCATAAACAAAAACGAGAGTTTGCTAATCTAACATTGCCACAGTATTCATGGCCTTCTGAGATAACTGGCCTTGAGCGCATAATTTTGTCTTCTCAAGCTGACTTACAGCGCAATCTAAGGTTTAACCATGTAAAAAGGACAAATGGCTAAAGCTGAAACGAGGCCTTTCGCAGCGCTTTCTTCAACTACCCGATTACAGTTACTCTTGTCGACACGCAGGCATATGTTCAGAAAATGCCCGGTTCCAAACTAGTATCATTTTCGGTTTTGAGCGCGGCGGAGATTGCATCCACGTCCCCTGCCACGCCCATTACACAAGAACGGCAGATTCGCCTTGTTTGCATGGACAAAGTTGTATGTGTAGCAACATCTACTGTGCGCATCACATCCCCAGAATGCGCCCGCCTTGTTCTGGAAGAGAAATATGGTATTGGGCAAGTATTTCGGCGTATCGCGAAAGTACCTGAATTCGATATCTTGGCCGTTGGAGTGGGTCCTTATCACACGGCCCCTGGAACGGAGGGCAAGCAAGCGAACGATCAGCTATGGCGCAAATACAGAGTCGCCGTCCCAGAGTTTGAATGTGAAATCTTGGAAGTTTTCCCCTCTCGGGAAATGTTTACCAATTGTGAACATTGGCTGTTCTGTGATTCCAATGATTCAGTGAGTCAACTGGTATTTGCTACAAAATTCTAAACGGACCTATTCGTACTTAGCCTTCCAGCTACGACCTAAACACACCAGTCAAGGGCAAGCTGTGAAATAATGATGTATGCTTAAAGATGTGTGATTGTATTATCCGTTCATGCCTCGTGCGGCTGGCACGGCATGGTTGGATGTATAGCTAATTTAATACCATAATCTGTGTAACTCGTTTCATACCGACATGGCGCTCCGAAGTGGGATTCACACTTAGATAGTTGTCCATAAGCCAGATATATTATGTTTATGCAATGTGCATAAGTCATATGCATGCAAATAAGTAAGAGTGATACAAATATACTAGTACACCGGAAAAGAGAAATTGACATCTATGATCGTTCGCCCCGCAATCGGCGAGCAAGTGCTAGGTCCTTCGGCTGGATTGTAACACGCTTAGCGTGGATAGCAGCCAAGTTCGTGTCTTCGAATAAGGATACAAGATATGCCTCAGCGGCTTCTTGGAGAGCCATAACGGCTGATGATTGGAAACGCAAGTCGGTCTGAAGAAAGTCAATATATGATCATCAACTGAGGCGTTCCCCGTACCTTGAAATCCTGTGCGATTTCCCGAACTAGACGTTGGAAGGGGAGCTTGCGAATTAGCAACTCCGTTGATTTTTGATACCGTCTAATTTCACGGAGAGCGACGGTACCAGGCCTGAAACGATGGGGCTTCTTTACACCACCAGCTGCAGCCTAGAATTGATTTTTGTAAGAGAACATTCTTTCACATTAAGTGAATGTCTTACCGCAGTCTTACGAGCTTGCGACTTAGCAGCGAGTTGCTTACGCGGGGCCTTACCTGATTGTCGTGAGTCTACAATCGAACGCAAACGAGTAGTCAGAAATACTTACCACCGGTGGATTTGCGGGCTGTTTGCTTTGTACGTGCCATGTGTGATAGACTGAGCTTTGGGTACGATGAACGTGGATGAAAGGGTTCTGTGCATTGTGGTGGGCTTTATATATGATATGGCCCGCGTCGAGCACGTGATTCATTACGACGCGACTCGATGATCAACAAAAGGCAAATGCGACACAGCCACAACCGGTCAGTGCGCATATATAAGGCGATGACTTGTGACAGCACGCTAATTCCGTTTTACCTCTAACTCTCACTCCGAAATCTCGGGTCTCTCAATTGTTAATTCTCTCCTAACAACTTTACTTGCATAACATGTCTGGACGTGGAAAGGGTGGAAAAGTAAGATGGCCTTTATATCTGTCATTATCCAGATTAAATAACGCTTACTCTTTAGGGTCTTGGCAAGGGTGGTGCAAAGCGTCATCGCAAAATTCTCCGTGATAACATTCAAGGTTCGTATTCGCCATTATTTGCTTGTTACTTTACATATTTACATTTTCAACAGGTATCACAAAGCCAGCCATTCGTCGTCTTGCGCGTCGTGGTGGTGTGAAACGTATTTCTGGTCTCATCTACGAGGAGACACGTGGTGTCCTCAAGATCTTTTTGGAAAACGTGGGTGTTGCATTGTCATTCTTCGTTCATCTTACTGATCCATGCGTCTCAGGTTATTCGTGACTCTGTAACATACACTGAGCACGCTAAGCGGAAAACGGTCACCGCTCTCGATGTAGTTTATGCCCTAAAGCGGTCAGGTCGCACGCTCTATGGTTTCGGTGCATAGACGTTCCGACATTCGTCTTTTCCTGTTGTATCATCTTACCTACCTGTACTTGTACATTAATAAATAAATCTATTGAAAGACTACTGGTGTTTGATTTAATGAGGACCTTGATTAGTTTCAGGACCGTGTGTTCCGGGAAAGTGTTGCAGCTATAATAATTTATAAAATGCAATGACAGATGTTACAAATTGACCACTTCTAATCGATAATCCCTTCTACCGTGCCTCGATTCGAGCTACGCTCTGTACTTCAGCGCCTACGTTGTCTTTTACTTCAGTCTTTTCGTTGTCGTGGTTCACCAGCCTCATCTCCACTAAAAATTCTTTGTCCCTGATCGTCTGTGACCACGTTGACAACAGATCATAGAGGACCACGGCCGAACGCATCAAACCGACGAATACAAATAGGCCAGGATAGACATGCATGACTGTATGAACAAGGATAAGCAAAGTGGTATTGATTAGGCTAATCAACTCACAAATAAACTTGCCATCCAAGTCAGCGCTCAGGAAGAATGTGTCCGCTAGCTTGAACAATGCAGCTGGGACCACAATCATACCTAGCAAACCAGCGACAAGGGGAGCAATGACTTCTTTTGTGGCAGCGATCGGGTCAGGATGTGTCCATCCGTTCTCAATTATCTGCAAGTACCTGGGTTAGTCGCTTCTCCTCGTACTTCAATGATCTCTACTAACCCGCTGAAGTCCACGCGTAATCTGATTCGGTGGGTGGATATGGGAAACATGGAGAACGATCTTGGCGTACAGCAGTCCCAGAGCCCATGAATCCACAATACGAATACGAGGCGTCATGTCAGGTTTGAGCGTTAGTCGCAGAGGCAGGATGATATAGAGATCTACGACGAGTGCGACGAGTGTCGGTATAACGATGCCAAGGAATAGGGCCATATATGCTGCTTTTGCCAGCCATAGCAAACCCCGTTTGATGGCGAATATTCGGAGGTCGGCGCGAGGCCCTTCATTACCTCTTCTCTGCCGGCGTTTGTCCAATCTGTCTACCGCTTTCGCGATAGCATAGCATAACCATAATAGGTAGAAGCCGACGATGAGGGAATACCCGTCGTGTACTTCGCGTAAGGTGAACAGTTTGAAAAAGCTTCGTCCAAGTTGTATTGGAAGAGCGACTGCCAATCCCAGAAGCATAGCACAAATGCACCACATTAAGCCAATAAAGCAGAAAATACGATAGCGGAAATGCGGTGGAATGTAGACAACCATATAGTCCTTCTTGACATCGCGACGTGCCTTCGCTGCCTCCGCGTCTTGCATCCTAATCAAGTTCCGAGCCTCATCATCGATAGGCTCACCCGATTCCGCAACGGCAGCAGTAGCTCTCATATCCCGGGGCAGGGCAAGCTGATCGGTGGCGGGTACACGACGGAACGAACCATCCAAGATATGCTCGGCATCGGCCAAGTCATCAGGTGACTGCATTAACGCTCCTCGCCATGTCTTCGGCGTGTATTCCTCCGAGTGGTGACGGCCGCCGAAGAAATAAGACGTCAAGCGTAGCTTTGCCGCCAGGCCTTTCCAAATAGCCGTGGCAAACTTTTTGATGACCTTCTTCGGGCGGAAGTAGCGCATTGTGTACGGCAGAACCAAATGAAGGAAAAGAAGGTCGACGGGTACATGTGACAGGGGTTCTCTGCAATTCAATAGAGTCAGAATCAGTTTTCGCAGGAATGGAACAGTCAAAAACCTGTTTTTCCACCGGAAAGGCATGATGGATTTGTCACCTAGTACCAATAGCCCTGCCACGCTGCCAACGACAAAGACAACCATGGTGGAGTACATGACGGCGCTTATTCCAATTTTGCGCAGCTGGGTGAATGCCGGTCGGTCAAGAATATCGCGAATGGGATGCGAGTTCTGGTCTTGAGGATCCTTGATAAACCACATGGCTCCGGGACGCATTACGCTCCGGCAACCTGATAAGAGGACAGCGAAGGCGTACCTATCGCACTGTAAGAAGACGTTCTGCTACAAGCAAAGGCAGACACACATGAATAAGGTTCCCGCAACCCAATGATAGAAAACAGCAGTCAGCGGCGCTTGAGCAAAGAAGCCCACCCGGGATTGCAAATTAGCTTCTGGGAATAGCCAAATTGTGCTCAAATCGAGGACAATTCCGCATCCGAAGGGGAAGGTGACAAGCTCAATAAAAATGAACGCCGCGACCTGCAAATTACCCAATGAATCCTTTCGGTTTGCAAGCAAGAAGATGAATACCTTGATAACCAATAGCTGTTGGCGCACAGCACTCCTCACCGCCCGTCCAGCTGACCTAGCGGTGCCGACGGTTAGAATATTGAGGTACACTGCAATGACAAGCCCAAAGATGACATAGCCCAGCGAAACAGCAAACAAACGCTCCGTCGGACCGTGTCCCAGAGCCAGACGTAACCACGAATCCTTGAGACTCTCTACACTGAGCCTAACTTCTTTTCCGAGATCGGCGAAGTAGGGCTCGGCTTTCATGACTGTGTCGGTTAAATAGGTTCCAATAAGGGAGGGTTTTGCGGTTACTGGATCCGGTTCAATGGATGGCCGTTCTGAACCCCAGGACAATAATTCCATTATGAGCTCCCATGGGTTGTTCAGGAAGCCCTGGTAACGATTGTACTAAAAAAAGTAAGTTTGATTCCTCAAGCGTCAAATATGAACGTACCATCCCAGCCCAAGCAACGGACACACGGTCCTGTACACCCTCCCCCAGTATGAGTCTAATGAAGATTAGGCCAATTGATATCACGAGCTGCGCTAGCTTGTAGAAGGTTTGAAGAGCAGGAGGGAGTAGGAGTTCGATAAGTAGGTACACAACAAAATCCACGACCGGGTCCGTTATTATCCGGATTGCGCGGATGGGCAAGTGTAGTATTTGCAGAGCACGCTGAGGATCCAACTGAAAGAGGAAACTCAATATTCAGTAATTTACTGGCGAGACAGCAATACCCTCAACTTACTGATAACAGTGCAGTAGATTTGCCTACGGTGAAGGGAACCCAAACGCCGACACCGATGGCCGTGTCGAGAATGAACACCATCAAAGCAGCCTGTAAAAGAGTAAGCTAATGAAGAACGGCATCTCTATGAAGTCCTACATTCTGGAAAACGCCCAATATTGGTCCTCTCATGCCAATAGCTATAAATTACCCGGATGAGTGCCGCAGCGCTGATATAGTGAGTAACTAACCTTCCATGGCACCTTCCATGTCGTCCTCCACATTTCCATCCAACTCATCGTTTGCTTCCGCTCCGGCAGCACCGGGAACAAAAACCACCTGCTGTAAACCGATAGCTACGCCATTTTGATTCAAGTCATCCCCAGCCACGCCATCTTGTGGTGCTACTTCAGCTCTGTCGGCACCTAAAGCAGCATCGCCTTCGTCTTCCTCCTCGTCCTCCTCTTCCGATGGCATCTCATCTTCATCATCATCATCCTCATCCGCCTGGTGCAGATGTTGCTCTACGCGTTGGTCTAGGTTTGCAGGCTCATTCTCTACACCTCCCTGAACTGCATTTTGGTCTGCGACATTCACTTCTGCGTTACCTCCTTGCTCATCATCTTGCAACGCAAAGTAACGATCATACTCATCGCGGACGTCGGACTCCGACTGAGTGTCAGAATCATTATTAGATGCGTCATCTTCTCCTACGTTCGGCGCCGTAGCGTCCTGCACAAGAGCTCCAGATCCATCATCTCCTAAATCATCACGGCCCTGAAAACGACTGCCCAGATTGGAGGGGCCCGCCTCTGCCTCCATAACCTCGTATGTTTCTGATCCCGTAAAGTCATAAAGAGAATCGGAGGCGTAGTCCGAGTCTTGAAGTGACGACGGTTCAGCACTAGTATTCGAATGTCCTGTAGACACTTCCCCTCCTGCTTCCTCCAGATTAACGTCCGAAGCACTTTGTACAAAGGGATCGTCTTCAGATTCCAACATGTCAGATGCACGCGCCGTCGAATCATCCACATTATCCACAGTCAGTTGTACGTCACCGGCTTCTTCTGTTGAACTGGCGTCACCGAAAATGAGACCCGAGGCCGTTCCTTCTGATGGCTGGAGGGGTTTAAAGGTGAATTGGAAATGGCTTGACCCTGGCGCAATGCCCTGGGGAGTACCATTCTGTGAATTACCAGGACCCGCCGATGGTGCGCTGTCCGACCTTGAAGACCGCCGCCGAGATGCCCGCGCTTCGAACACTCGACGAGTAAAGGCCTCCGACTGTGCCTGCGTCTTTGATGCCCTGTCCTTCAAATGTGCTCTTCTTTTTGACCGTGGGTCCAAATACTCAATTCCATCCAGCTGCCTTGCCTTTCCTCTATCCCTTCTCCGAGGTTCGACTGCTACTAAACGGCGGCGTCTCATCTCGCCTACCCTATGTCCTTCATTCCGGGGACGCGCTATCAAAGGACGAGGTTGGGGTGGCCCTTGTGGTGGTGGCTGAGCGCGAACAAGTTCTCTATTTTGCATCGGGGGTTGAATCGGCTGAACGGGGGCTGGTGGCACGTTTGCACCACGCAACGGTTGAGCAGGTTGTTCCTCCGGGGGGAGGTCGTCATCTTCGAAAACACCCGGCCTTGCATTCTGAGAAATCCATTCGCGGAGCAGGAATACTGCAACAAAGGTAAGGACTATAACAGAAGCAATGATCTGACCCGCGAAGATGTCCGCGGGCAGATCTCGCCATAGTGGATGTGACATTATCCAGCTAAGTATTGACGTGGGTGGAGGACTTGAATTATCCGCAGACACTACATGATAAAAGAGCGAAGCGATTTCATCCGACTCTGACTGAGGTCGGTTACTTATCCACCATGCACTATGGAGATGACGTTAGTAATGCGGCAAGTTATACAACGATAAAAAAAACGCACGTTGATTCCCCCATTGCAAAATAAAACCTCCAAGCTAAGAGCGTTAACCATGGAAGCACAGCCAGCCAGATTGTTGCGACAAAGACAGCCCTTAAGCCGAACAGTAGTCCATACAAAATTTGCTGTGCTAGACGTCGTAGTAACAGAGGGACGGGAAGAGCTGAGGGCATATTCGGGGCGTATACTGTGACAATATCAGTCCGTCTGCTGATCATTAGGGTTTGCAAGGCTCACCTTTCGTAAACGTGAATGAATGATTGCAGAGGTCGCATTTTCGCTTCTTGCTATGCGCTAGCCAGGTCGTTAAACTGTACCGTATGTCAACGATACCACTTCTTTGAACATGCGGGAATTACACATACC